>OX421842.1:27383075-27868281 GCA_949127995.1 Suillia variegata
GATGGAGTGTTTTCGAATTCCCAGCATGCTTACCTCAAAGGTATATCCACGGATTGTTATGTATGCTATGCAAAAATCTTTTGAACAAGCCGGTATATAGGCCATTTCATACGCTGATGACGTGGTGATATAATAGGGTCTGTTTCCGTCTGTCCTAAGTGAAATCATGAGGAGGTCCTTACGTACATTAAGAACATGGGCAACCTGTCATGTAAGAAGCTATATTCTCCGACAGTCAGGCAGAAATTAAAGCAATATCTGCTATTGTTATAACCTCAAAACTAGTTCTCCAATGTATAAAGAAACTAAACTTTTTCGGTCTCAACCACAGAATCAATATCATCTGAGTTCCAGTACATAAAAACATAGAAGGTTACGGAATGGCTGATGACCTGGCCAGACAGGGCTCTGCGATGGCGCCGGAATAGTCTGTCCCTATTCTGGTACCTATAGCCAGAGTCAAATCTGACATCTTCTGCATTTTCCTAAATGAAGCCAAGTCTAGATGGAACAACACTTTCGAGCGCGTTGTGTCTTAAAAGACCTGACCGCACTATAACCTATCGAGATCCCGCGAACTCGTCAACATTAAACGCTGTGATATCGCTCGGATCACATATATCTGCACTGGACATTGACCTCTAGGCGAACATGCTCGTAGATTGGGAATTTTATAATGCATTTTGTCGGAGTTGTAAAACCCTAGTGCACCAGAGACGTTGGTGCACTTCATCTGTGAATGCGCGGCTATAACAAGAGTAAGACTTCGCACTCTCCATTTCCGCTTTTCCAGTTTCTATAGAACTTGCTGACATACCTCTGTTAAACCTACTAAAATTACTCAATCTTTCAGAGTGGTAGCAGAACTGATCTCATCCCCTATTCAATGAGCATGTGGTATCAAAAAAGCACTAACTGTGCTGGTGTAGCAGCGCCAGTTTCCACTTAACTACTACTACTACAACTGCTACTACTACAACTACTTTTACTACAACAGGTACTACTACACCGTATTACCATCAGGCTAATGGCTCACAAGAAAATAAGTCATATACCTTTAGCGAAATATTTGAGAAGTTTTATTAATGAGGACGAATCAAATTAGGATCAGTGGTTGTCAGCAGCTATGCATGTGTATGACAACACACCACATATTTTAACAAAACAATTGGTTTGATATAGAAATACCAGGTAATTTGAAACGAAACAAGGACCCTGTATATAATACAGAAGACCCATCTAAATTACTTAAATACCAAATCCAAAGAGCACATCAATTTATGAGACATAACAAGAAAAAGTACAAAAACGTAGTTTCTTTTTAAAAAATTATGAAATCAAACTTCATAATAATTCACATTTGCGTACTTATTTTTACTTTTCTAACCTTATTATTCAACCATGGTATAGACAATCAAATCTATCTTCTATATATATAAAAATGAATGTTTCTTTCTTTCTATCTATCTATCTATCTATCTATCTATCTATCTATCTATCTATCTATCTATCTATCTATCTATCTATCTATCTAACTATCTATCTTTCTATCTTTGTACCAAATGGGCGTGAAAACCATTCATCCGATTGTGATAAAATTTTGGGGAGTTCGTGTGCTCACGCCAACTTAGGTTTTGGGCAAAGAAAAATTTGCCACGTCCACATTTTACGATTATTTCGCTAATATTGCTCCTAAAAATCCAAAATTTGCTATCAGAGTTTGTATAGGCACTGTCGACCGAGGTTGGATCAATTTAACGCCCACTTTGAAAAAAAGGAAAATATACGATTACATGGCTAATATTGCTCCTAAAAATCAGAAAATTGGTATCCAAGTTTGTAGTGGGACTGTCTATAACTTCACCAAAGATTGGCGAGGTTGGATCAATTTAACGCCAACTTTAAAAAGGGTGGATCAATTTTACGCCTACCACCATTGCTCAGGAACTTGATGAGCTATATAGAAAAAAATGTAACTGGATGCACTGGTAAGAATAACAGGATATACAAAACCTGACACGCCCACTTATTACGCCCACAATTTGTTTAATTAAGTAAAAATATACATTTAAATTGCTAATATTGCTCCTAAAATTTTTTAATTTTGTTTGTAAGTTTGCATGTTTACTGTCGATAATTTCACCGCCGTTACTAAGAATCGCTATAACGGGAAGTTCCGCAAACTAACGGGAGTACTCGGAAGTTCTGCTAAAATTTTATTTTTTTAAGTGGCATTGCAACGCATGCCGGGCATTCGCTAGTTAAATTATATAAATTCATAGATTTGGGTAGAGTAAAGTTTTTAAATCAAATGTGATTTATTTTTTTCGTTATATTTTTAGAACTCTTCTGCTTACAAGTCATCGTATTTTACATTATCGTCAAAAATAATACTTCATATTTATTGTGTTTTAAAAAAAAGAATGTTTAAGTTTATTGAGAAAGAAATATTAAATTGCGATTTTTATTTTATCGTGCCGCATGTGTTCTCGGCAAAGTAAAAACTAGAACTTTAAAATATACATAAAATTAATAAGGGTTGCCAGATCATGGTTTTATGTGAAAGTTCGGCCATTTCTGACCAAGTATCGTCTCGGGTCGTCAACATTGTTGTCATTACTTAAATAATTTTTTAATTCGGGCGGTAATGCACACCATGGTTTTATTTTATCGGCTGAATACACAAAGCTAAATCTTCGCTGGCTTTCGACATAACGTATCGTTTTGAATGACAGCCAAAACATCCACTTTGTACATCTTTGGCGTTTTATGTTTTTTATCATAGCATTCTTTTCACAGGTTACGTTGTTTCTCAATAAATTCAAGCGCCAAGTTCATTTTGTCGCGTGCAGAGGTTTGATCTTCGTCACTTTGTACTGCATTAAGAATCTTGTTTTGAATAACATCGCGCAGCTTAAAGTCAAATACTAAGTCATTTAGGGTAAATCCGGTAGTTGTGTTTTTCTGTGAGTTTGTAGATTTATTAGTTGGTTGTCCAATTCTTTCGCTTTATGCCGCACCACGATCAATAACGATTCATTTGAGTAAACCAAAATATACACTGATTTCGTTGAGCAATTGTAGTACTGACAATGTTTTAGTGGTTCGCACGGCTTTTACGATTAAATATTTAGTAAAAGCGGCATTGACTGAAATAATATAGGTATTTCCTCGTTTGCTTTTTAAAAAATGATCGATGTGTAAAAGTTAAAAAGGTATCGGTTCACAAGCGTCTATATAAAGCGTACTCTCGGATTTTCCACATTTGTTTTTATTGTAACAACATTCGATGCATGAGGAAATGAATCCTTCAGATTCGAGGAAACCAGATATTTTGTAAAATTTGTTGAATTGTTATTTCAAAATGGCCCATATCATCGTTGTTTTACGATGTGTCATCGTACTGGTTTTGGTATTACAAAAAGCAATTACCCGTTCACATTTCTATATAGTAAATTTTTCTGTGAACAGTATTCTATTTTAAGCTGGTTCTCCTGCTCCGATTTGAGTATTTCGTGCATCGTCAGCAACCTTTCAATCAATAGAAATCATCATCACTACAAATCGACGCACTTCTGTTACTGTAGTTGGTCGTTGAAATTGTTTTGTGGCGATCACTTTTATTTCACCTGCCGTTATTCCGCGACTATAATTTTATGACCCAGAAAAACAATTTTATTTGTCAAAAATTTACACTTGTAAACCAATTTATTCAAGTATTTTTAAAAAATGATTTTGTTTTTCAAGCCGTACGATTTGATATAATCACGGCGTTTAAATACGCAATACACTGGACTGGTTTAGCCATTTCGATTATTTTGTTCATCTCTTCTTGAAACACATTCTATTGTATTCGTAATGTCCTTCAGTCGTCACAAACGAGACATATTTTGTAGAGTTTTTGTTTATCTCAATCTGATTATAGCCCATCTTGAAATCGAATATGACATGTAAAATGTTATTAACGGATAAATGTGCAAAAAGTTTATCGATGATAGGCATCGGAAACATCTGTTTTATGGATTCGCGATTTAATTGTCTATAATCGACGCACATACGAAATCCATCACTTGCACAACTAAAACTATTGGCACGCGTACGAAGAGTTTGATTTACTGATTATTTTATTTTTCAATAAATCGTGAGTTATTTCCTCTACTTTTGGATGTCTAGCGAAAGTTAATCGATATGATTTTAAATTAAGTGGTGTTATAACAGGTTATTTTCATTTTCATCGCAGTTTATGCTTGAGTTCTTCCACTTTTAACAGAAAAAACTTTTTAATTTTTTTTGATATCTTAATTTTTTTAAACCGACTCGACGTTCCCGAATATTCTTTTTCGCTTTTATTTATTTTTTTGTAAACTCGTTGCGTCGTTTCTGAATGTTTCTTTTCGCTACAATGTGTTTTTCTTATTGCATCATCAAAAACTTCGAGACAACAAATTTTTTTGTTTTAACAGCTGGTATTTATTGAATCATCTAAGTTAAATTGGATCTAACAATAATTTTAAACTAATTTATGATTTATAATTTAACTTAAACTAAGTATATTATTTAAATATTTTGGTTCATTGCCAGAATCCAGTGATAGGCAAATAAATAGACACGCATATCATTCAATATATGGGGAATATTATTGATAGCGTTTAAGACGTGAAGAGTTCAGAGGTCTTAATAAATTTCTTGATAGAATGTTAAGGTGAAACATTAGTTTCGTCTTGTATTTCTGGGTAAGATTTAGGATTTCATCCGCTACAGTTGGGATTTGTAAGTCTCTGTATTTATTTATTTATTTATTTATTTATTTATTTATAAATAAATAAATAAATAAATAAATAAATAAATAAATAAATTTATAAATAAATAAATAAATAAATAAATAAATAAATAAATAAATAAATAAATAAATAAATAAATAAATAAATAAATAAATAAATAAATAAATAAATAAATAAATAAATAAATAAATAAATAAATAAATAAATAAATAAATAAATAAATAAATAAATAAATAAATAAATAAATAAATAAATAAATAAATAAATAAATAAATAAATAAATAAATAAATAAATAAATAAATAAATAAATAAATAAATAAATAAATAAATAAATAAATAAATAAATAAATAAATAAATAAATAAATAAATAAATAAATAAATAAATAAATAAATAAATAAATAAATAAATAAATAAATAAATAAATAAATAAATAAATAAATAAATAAATAAATAAATAAATACACCTTAATTTATAATATTAGTAAGGATTTATTTATGTTATCCTAATACAAAAGTTTAATTACTTATAATAACAGTACAAGTCACAGTCAGCGATTTTTCTGATCATGCCTTGATATTCTTCATTCTTGAAGAAGGGTAAATTGTGGAAAATTCCGTAATTCTGTGAACTACTCTTTAGACAGGCATTCACCCATTTCTTCATCCTCTTCTGAACTTGATGATACAGCAGACAAATTTTAGAAACCTTTTAGTGTGGCTTTCATGATCTCGTGCCGTGCTACTCGCAGTAAGAGTAGATTCCCGCCGTGGTGGAACGATGACCTGACAGGCCTCAGAAAGTTTGTCAGAAAGGAGTATAACAAGGCGTATACACAAAAATCATGGCACTCCTACAGGGAGTGTCTAAAAACCTACAAAAAAAAGTGATCAACTCGGCGAAATTTAGCTCTTGGTCAAATTTTTGTGAATCTATCCAGACAGTGCCCATCCTTTATTAAAAAGATTGACGCTTCTTGGACTGAATCTCCAAATGAATCTTTGACTGCCCTTATTAATTCCCACTTTCCAAGCGGTGATGATGGGATGGACCTAACTACTCCAGAAGATGCACATCGCGGCAATTTCTCGGTTCTAGCTGACTCTCTCATCACTAGGGAACTTATTATATGGGCAGTCTAGAGTTTCTCTCTTTTAAATCTCCAAGGCCGTATGGTATACTACCAGTCATGCTATGTAACCTTTGAGACACAGTAGTTCCTTAGCTGGAACAACTTTTCAAGCAAAGTATTACTTTTAGCTATATTCCCTCAAGTTGAATGAATGTGAGAGTGGTCTTTATTCCTAGAGTTGTTAGACGTGGACATGAGTCCGCGAAGGACTTTAGACATATCAACCTGTCATCATCTGTACTTGAAACATTAGAAATAATTATTGACTATCATATTAGACTTTCACTCTCAGATGGAGTGTTTTCGAATTCCCAGCATGCTTACCTCAAAGGTATATCCACGGATTGTTATGTATGCTATGCAAAAATCTTTTGAACAAGCCGGTATATAGGCCATTTCATACGCTGATGACGTGGTGATATAATAGGGTCTGTTTCCGTCTGTCCTAAGTGAAATCATGAGGAGGTCCTTACGTACATTAAGAACATGGGCAACCTGTCATGTAAGAAGCTATATTCTCCGACAGTCAGGCAGAAATTAAAGCAATATCTGCTATTGTTATAACCTCAAAACTAGTTCTCCAATGTATAAAGAAACTAAACTTTTTCGGTCTCAACCACAGAATCAATATCATCTGAGTTCCAGTACATAAAAACATAGAAGGTTACGGAATGGCTGATGACCTGGCCAGACAGGGCTCTGCGATGGCGCCGGAATAGTCTGTCCCTATTCTGGTACCTATAGCCAGAGTCAAATCTGACATCTTCTGCATTTTCCTAAATGAAGCCAAGTCTAGATGGAACAACACTTTCGAGCGCGTTGTGTCTTAAAAGACCTGACCGCACTATAACCTATCGAGATCCCGCGAACTCGTCAACATTAAACGCTGTGATATCGCTCGGATCACATATATCTGCACTGGACATTGACCTCTAGGCGAACATGCTCGTAGATTGGGAATTTTATAATGCATTTTGTCGGAGTTGTAAAACCCTAGTGCACCAGAGACGTTGGTGCACTTCATCTGTGAATGCGCGGCTATAACAAGAGTAAGACTTCGCTCTCTCCATTTCCGCTTTTCCAGTTTCTATAGAACTTGCTGACATACCTCTGTTAAACCTACTAAAATTACTCAATCTTTCAGAGTGGTAGCAGAACTGATCTCATCCCCTATTCAATGAGCATGTGGTATCAAAAAAGCACTAACTGTGCTGGTGTAGCAGCGCCAGTTTCCACTTAACTACTACTACTACAACTGCTACTACTACAACTACTTTTACTACAACAGGTACTACTACACCGTATTACCATCAGGCTAATGGCTCACAAGAAAAAAAGTCATATACCTTTAGCGAAATATTTGAGAAGTTTTATTAATGAGGACGAATCAAATTAGGATCAGTGGTTGTCAGCAGCTATGCATGTGTATGACAACACACCACATATTTTAACAAAACAATTGGTTTGATATAGAAATACCAGGTAATTTGAAAAGAAACAAGGACCCTGTATATAATACAGAAGACCCATCTAAATTACTTAAATACCAAATCCAAAGAGCACATCAATTTATGAGACATAACAAGAAAAAGTACAAAAACGTAGTTTCTTTTTAAAAAATTATGAAATCAAACTTCATAATAATTCACATTTGCGTACTTATTTTTACTTTTCTAACCTTATTATTCAACCATGGTATAGACAATCAAATCTATCTTCTATATATATAAAAATGAATGTTTCTTTCTTTCTATCTATCTATCTATCTATCTATCTATCTATCTATCTATCTATCTATCTATCTATCTATCTATCTATCTATCTAACTATCTATCTTTCTATCTTTGTACCAAATGGGCGTGAAAACCATTCATCCGATTGTGATAAAATTTTGGGGAGTTCGTGTGCTCACGCCAACTTAGGTTTTGGGCAAAGAAAAATTTGCCACGTCCACATTTTACGATTATTTCGCTAATATTGCTCCTAAAAATCCAAAATTTGCTATCAGAGTTTGTATAGGCACTGTCGACCGAGGTTGGATCAATTTAACGCCCACTTTGAAAAAAAGGAAAATATACGATTACATGGCTAATATTGCTCCTAAAAATCAGAAAATTGGTATCCAAGTTTGTAGTGGGACTGTCTATAACTTCACCAAAGATTGGCGAGGTTAGATCAATTTAACGCCAACTTTAAAAAGGGTGGATCAATTTTACGCCTACCACCATTGCTCAGGAACTTGATGAGCTATATAGAAAAAAATGTAACTGGATGCACTGGTAAGAATAACAGGATATACAAAACCTGACACGCCCACTTATTACGCCCACAATTTGTTTAATTAAGTAAAAATATACATTTAAATTGCTAATATTGCTCCTAAAATTTTTTAATTTTGTTTGTAAGTTTGCATGTTTACTGTCGATAATTTCACCGCCGTTACTAAGAATCGCTATAACGGGAAGTTCCGCAAACTAACGGGAGTACCCGGAAGTTCTGCTAAAATTTTATTTTTTTAAGTGGCATTGCAACGCATGCCGGGCATTCGCTAGTTAAATTATATAAATTCATAGATTTGGGTAGAGTAAAGTTTTTAAATCAAATGTGATTTATTTTTTTCGTTATATTTTTAGAACTCTTCTGCTTACAAGTCATCGTATTTTACATTATCGTCAAAAATAATACTTCATATTTATTGTGTTTTAAAAAAAAGAATGTTTAAGTTTATTGAGAAAGAAATATTAAATTGCGATTTTTATTTTATCGTGCCGCATGTGTTCTCGGCAAAGTAAAAACTAGAACTTTAAAATATACATAAAATTAATAAGGGTTGCCAGATCATGGTTTTATGTGAAAGTTCGGCCATTTCTGACCAAGTATCGTCTCGGGTCGTCAACATTGTTGTCATTACTTAAATAATTTTTTAATTCGGGCGGTAATGCACACCATGGTTTTATTTTATCGGCTGAATACACAAAGCTAAATCTTCGCTGGCTTTCGACATAACGTATCGTTTTGAATGACAGCCAAAACATCCACTTTGTACATCTTTGGCGTTTTATGTTTTTTATCATAGCATTCTTTTCACAGGTTACGTTGTTTCTCAATAAATTCAAGCGCCAAGTTCATTTTGTCGCGTGCAGAGGTTTGATCTTCGTCACTTTGTACTGCATTAAGAATCTTGTTTTGAATAACATCGCGCAGCTTAAAGTCAAATACTAAGTCATTTAGGGTAAATCCGGTAGTTGTGTTTTTCTGTGAGTTTGTAGATTTATTAGTTGGTTGTCCAATTCTTTCGCTTTATGCCGCACCACGATCAATAACGATTCATTTGAGTAAACCAAAATATACACTGATTTCGTTGAGCAATTGTAGTACTGACAATGTTTTAGTGGTTCGCACGGCTTTTACGATTAAATATTTAGTAAAAGCGGCATTGACTGAAATAATATAGGTATTTCCTCGTTTGCTTTTTAAAAAATGATCGATGTGTAAAAGTTAAAAAGGTATCGGTTCACAAGCGTCTATATAAAGCGTACTCTCGGATTTTCCACATTTGTTTTTATTGTAACAACATTCGATGCATGAGGAAATGAATCCTTCAGATTCGAGGAAACCAGATATTTTGTAAAATTTGTTGAATTGTTATTTCAAAATGGCCCATATCATCGTTGTTTTACGATGTGTCATCGTACTGGTTTTGGTATTACAAAAAGCAATTACCCGTTCACATTTCTATATAGTAAATTTTTCTGTGAACAGTATTCTATTTTAAGCTGGTTCTCCTGCTCCGATTTGAGTATTTCGTGCATCGTCAGCAACCTTTCAATCAATAGAAATCATCATCACTACAAATCGACGCACTTCTGTTACTGTAGTTGGTCGTTGAAATTGTTTTGTGGCGATCACTTTTATTTCACCTGCCGTTATTCCGCGACTATAATTTTATGACCCAGAAAAACAATTTTATTTGTCAAAAATTTACACTTGTAAACCAATTTATTCAAGTATTTTTAAAAAATGATTTTGTTTTTCAAGCCGTACGATTTGATATAATCACGGCGTTTAAATACGCAATACACTGGACTGGTTTAGCCATTTCGATTATTTTGTTCATCTCTTCTTGAAACACGGAATGAGCATTCACAAGCCCAAATGACATTCTATTGTATTCGTAATGTCCTTCAGTCGTCACAAACGAGACATATTTTGTAGAGTTTTTGTTTATCTCAATCTGATTATAGCCCATCTTGAAATCGAATATGACATGTAAAATGTTATTAACGGATAAATGTGCAAAAAGTTTATCGATGATAGGCATCGGAAACATCTGTTTTATGGATTCGCGATTTAATTGTCTATAATCGACGCACATACGAAATCCATCACTTGCACAACTAAAACTATTGGCACGCGTACGAAGAGTTTGATTTACTGATTATTTTATTTTTCAATAAATCGTGAGTTATTTCCTCTACTTTTGGATGTCTAGCGAAAGTTAATCGATATGATTTTAAATTAAGTGGTGTTATAACAGGTTATTTTCATTTTCATCGCAGTTTATGCTTGAGTTCTTCCACTTTTAACAGAAAAAACTTTTTAATTTTTTTTGATATCTTAATTTTTTTAAACCGACTCGACGTTCCCGAATATTCTTTTTCGCTTTTATTTATTTTTTTGTAAACTCGTTGCGTCGTTTCTGAATGTTTCTTTTCGCTACAATGTGTTTTTCTTATTGCATCATCAAAAACTTCGAGACAACAAATTTTTTTGTTTTAACAGCTGGTATTTATTGAATCATCTAAGTTAAATTGGATCTAACAATAATTTTAAACTAATTTATGATTTATAATTTAACTTAAACTAAGTATATTATTTAAATATTTTGGTTCATTGCCAGAATCCAGTGATAGGCAAATAAATAGACACGCATATCATTCAATATATGGGGAATATTATTGATAGCGTTTAAGACGTGAAGAGTTCAGAGGTCTTAATAAATTTCTTGATAGAATGTTAAGGTGAAACATTAGTTTCGTCTTGTATTTCTGGGTAAGATTTAGGATTTCATCCGCTACAGTTGGGATTTGTAAGTCTCTGTGGATGTTTGTATTTCTTATATATCAAGGAGCTTTGGCAATTTGACGCAAAATTTTAGATTGGGCTCTCTGGAGTTTCTCAATATTCGATGGAGAGGCTGTGCCCCAGAACTCAATTCCATATGTCCATATGGGTTTTATTATACTTTTGTATAATTGGACTTTGTACGTGAGGTTGAGTTTAGATTCTCTTGCTAAAAGCCAGTGTAGCTCAAGCCTTTTAAGTTTAATTTGGGTAATTTTAGTTGCAATGTGTTTTTGCCATGTAAGTCTGCAGTCGAGGTAAATACCGAGATACTTAGTTTCGGAACTTTCGGGTACAACTTGGCCGTTAATTTTCAGAGCAGGGCACGTGCCTCTTCTTAGAGTGAAGGTTAAATGGCAACTTTTTGATTCGTTCACTTTAATTTTCCAGCGGGCCAGCCATTGACTTAGAGAGTCTAAGTGTTCTTGCACGTAATACGATACCATAGCTGGATCTGAGTGGGAGAACAAGATAGCCGTATCATCAGCAAAAGTGTATATGAGGGTTCTATCACTTTTGGGCATATCAGCTGTGTAGAGAATGTACAGTAGTGGAGCGAGGACACTGTCTTGTGGTACACCGGCTAGTATTTCGTTTTTTCGAGAGAATAAACTTTTGTATTGTACCAAAAATTTGTGAAATAGTTTTTAAGAAGGCAGACCATATTAGCGGGAAGAATATGATGTAGTTTTGTAATAAGTCCTTCGTGCCATACTTTATCAAATGCTTGGGTGATATCGAGCACTACTGTGGAACAGTAGTGTTTGTTTTCAAATGTGGCTTTTATTGAATCCACAAGACGATGCACCTGTTCAATTGTGCCATGTTTCTCTCGGAACCCAAATTGATGATTGGGAATCACAACTTTTTCAGTAACTTTGGGTACAATCAACTTTGTGAAAAGTTTTTCAAAGAGTTTTGAAATAACCGGGAGCAAGCTTATTGGTCGGTATGAAGACACATTACTAGGGTATTTTCCGGGTTTGGGGATCATTTTAACTTGTGAAAGTTTCCAGTCATCTGGGTAGTGACTAGTTTTAAGAATAGCATTGAATATATGGATCAAATAAGTCGTAGCAATGTTTGGCAGTTCTTTTACCATTTTAGGTGTTATTAAATCCAAACCTGGATCTTTATTTGGTTTTAAGCATTTATTTATTGTCTCCATAATTTCCTTTCTTTTGAAGCGAGGTATATTCGAGGCAACTAATGCCGGTAATGGGGTATCACCAAATGTCGTGTTTGGAGAAAACACAGTTTTGAGGTAATTGGCAAATGCCGCACCTTTTTCCGCATCGCTTCTGGCCCAATTTCCGTTTGCTTACCGAATGGGAGGTTCTGACAGTATGGGTTTTTTCATATTTTTGGCAGCTCGCCAGAGAGAGTAGTTTGACGATTTGATGGGTGCGAGTTGTTCAACTAATTGTTGAAAGTCTCTTTGAGATTTCCACTTCAGCTACTTTTGAAGACTTCGAGTAATGTCGCGAAGATCTTTTTTAGAGTAGGAGATCTATGATTCTGCCATTCGCGGCGTATTTGCCTTTTCTTTCTTATTAAATCCTATATGTCCTTTGGTGTGCTTTTTTTATATGTGTGAGTTAAACTATTTGTTATTGAGCCGGGAGTTGCTGCGGTAGCTGCTTGTGTAAGCAGAAAAGTGAAATTTTTTACCGCTATATTTATTTGGTCTTTCGTTTTAAGTGACACATTAGGGTTTATGTGTGAGCCAACTTGTGAGCTTGCTGGTCAATTTATTTATTGGAGTAACATCGATGCTTGGGACATAATTAATTGTAATAATGGTAGACGTATGGTCTGATGATAGATCTAGAGAAGATTCAGTAGTTAATTGGCTTCTTTTTAAGGTTTTAAAGACTGCAAAATCGATTACATCGGGATTTTTGCGTCTATCTGTTGGCCAGTATCCTGGTTTGCCAGAAGAGACTACGTCTAGACCAAGTTTAGTAACTGTATTCCACAGCAGCCTTCGCTTAGGTGATATAAGACGAGAACCCTAATACGTGTGTATGGCGTTATAAGTTGAAGAATGACTGAAATTGCTGTTCTCTTATTTTATGTCTAGGTGGACAGTATATAGCCGTTAATGTTAGACCTTTTAGATATTCATCGAGAGAAATACTAGTTGCCTGTATATAATCTGTACAGTAATTCTGAAGAGCATTATGTTTGATCCTGCTTTAAATGAGAATTGCAGATCCACCTCTTGCGTTACCGCTTGGATGTTTTGTGTCTTAGAGTCTATATCCCGGAATATTGAAATAGTGTTTTTCAGTAAATTGAGTTTTAGAAATTAGCATTACATCGATGCTTGACTCTTTTAGGAACTCGAGAAATTCTAGTTTGTGTAGACAGAGGCCGTTCGCATTCCAAATTTATATTTTTAAACCATTCATGGTTTAGATAGGAGATGCTGAAGCAGAAGATTTTGATTTTTAATCATGTCTTGTACCATGTTTTGCATACTAGACATAAATTGAAGAGCAGGCTAAACGTTTTTGGGGACTGGGTTGTCACCTTTTAGAGCACCTTGATTCATAAAGTGATTTACATTAATTGGTGCATTGAATTGTTTAGGGGGGGCGGTGGGGGTGGTTCAACTTTTGCATGACTTGGTTGGAATTTGTGGGTCCAACTGAAGTAATAGCTTTGATTTTGAAGGTGTGATATACTGGACAGCCAAGATAGTTTGCTGTGTGGTTTCAAAAGCAGTTGCTGCATTTTTTTTACATTAGCATCTTCTTTTATTTTATGGCATGTTAGGGATGAATGGAGATCCCCACAAGTTACGCATACACTGGGAAGCGTGCAGTAAATTTTTGATTGGCCAAATTTTTGACAATTTTGGCACTAGATTGGTCCACTGCGTTTGTGGGGCTCTTCTACAGTAATTTTGCGATGTAAGAGATATCGCAGAGAGTAAATTGGGTGTGATTCACCTTTTTTAAGAGATTTTGTATCGAATTCCAGTTCCACTCGGAAGAGTGGCTGTGGAGTTTTGTTACGATTTATTATATTCGATACCATTTTAACTGAGAAGCCCTCTTCCTTTAGCGCTTCTTACATCGTCAATGCCTTTCAATATTACTGATAGGGCTTTGGAGCTTTTGAGCTGATATGTGTAATAGCTCTTTTTCGCTTTATCGAGAGAATTGATAATTATTCTATAATTTGGCTCACTGTATATTTGAATTTTTGTTTCATGTATTTCTCCTTTACGGATAGGGACTACATGAAAATTTTTTACGCCAATATTTTGTTTGAGTAAATCTAAAAGAGATTTAGAGTTTTGTTCACGTAGATAGATTGGAGGTGGTTTTTGAGTTTTCGGCTTGGGTTCCGTAAACATATGATCGGCAAGAATCGCGTACCGATTCTGTCCCAGCTTGGTAGACTCATTGTTAGGATTAGTTTTTTGAATTTTGGGCAAATTCATATTTTCAGCGCAAGGAGGCGTAAGTTTTCGTTTTGGATAGTAGCGGTCAATGCCAGTCTGCACTACCATAAATTTTCTGTTTTCGTTTCTATGACTAGAACTTTTGCCTGTATTGGATGTTAACACTTTTTTATTTTTATTTGGGGTATCGCAAGGGGGGTTTTGCGTATTTAATTTAATAAATTAAGATACAGAGTTACCTGGGATCATATTTGGAGTGACACATTGAGAACTCCAAGGAAGAGCAGGAGAGAGAGACTCAGCATGTGATACTACCGGAAGCGTACCATTTTGTTTTTCTTGATTTTGTAGTTGTTGTTGGACCTGCTGCTGAAGACTGCGAATTCGTTGTTCGCTATGTTCATTTTGGTAAATGATCAGAGTATCGTTATTGGTCACGAATGTTCCAACTATTTTCCCACTGGGTTGTAAGTTTTATCGTCGGCAGAACGCACAACAGCACTCTGAGCTGTAATGTTTTTTGTTGTTGGCTCGTGTTTGTTTTGTTGTTGAACAAACGGACTTGCGGGGGGAAGGCGATAACCTTTTTGTTTTTCGCGCGAGTCAAACAAATTATTTTGGGAGCCTAAAATAGTTGTTTTTGGAACATTGTTCATTGTTTTTAGTGTTTGAATGGGCGATTTTTTTATTTGCGACAAGCAAACCAGAGCACAGACCCGAATTAGCTTCGAGTTTTTGCACGACAGTTAGCGAGAGTGCTCCACCGGCATATTGGGATACAATTTATTTTTTATATATATGTTTTGATTTTTTGGTTTGTTAACGAATTATTTATTTTTGTTTGTTTGTTTAGTTTGTTGACGGCATTAAAGGGTCCCGCACCGAAAACAACTTCATACGTATGGTTTTTTTTTTTATTATTTTTGATTTGTTTATTTTTTCAATTTATTTGTTTGTTCAACGGGACGATTAAATAAAAACACATCCGCACAGGCGTTATTTCAATTCTTCAAACAAAATTATACACACGAGTTCTTTATTCGCATTTCTGAAATTAACGTTCGAATTAATAAAGTTTAAAAACGTCTCAATTTAACAATGTTTATGTTTATTGAGAAAAAAATATTATATATATATTATATATATTTTATCGTGACGCGTGTGCAAAAACTTTATAAAGACACGAGACTCCTCTCAGTATCTACTTGAGAGCATCAACTTTTTCAAATTGAGCATTTCACGGACAGTGTAGAAGAAGAAATGTCAAAAATGGAGTGAATTTGCTAAATAAATAAATCAGCTGATTTATTTCACTGATGTGAAATATTTTGAAAAAGTTTGAAAACATTACAAATGCAATGAAATCAATGGTCGAAAAACATGTTAATATATGTTTTCATAATGATTTTAATTTAGGGCACAACTTTGAAACTCTAAACATACAGGCAATCTCCTTAAATTGCAAATATTCGATGAAATTGTGTTTTGCACAATGCAAAGACGAAAACAATTTTTGAAACCAGAGGTGTTTTTTTTTTACTATTTTTAGAACGTTTGTGCTTTCGTAGTCTATATTATTTGTATTAATAAAAATAAATTTTTTAATATGATATTAATACAACTTTTAGTTTATTGTAATACATTGCTTTCAAGAAAAATTTCTGAGAATAGCTCATTTTAGGTTTAAGAAAAGATAAGAATGAAGTGACAGATTTCAATATTTGGCAATAATGAGATTATATTGAGAAATTGAACTTTATGCTATTTCTTCAATTTTTATTTTTTATTTGAAGGGATATTTGAAATGAAATATTGTCATGATATCATGAGCATAGGTGGTTGACAGCGGCAGCACGTTCTTGTCAAGGCTTAGCTCGTCGGATGAGGGGGGGGATCTTGCTGTGACACACCAACTCACCATTACTTCTCAGAAAATAACGTGCTTAGCTACTAAATAAAAAACAATTAAAAACCCCAAACCTTAAAACAGACAGACAACTTTATCTTCTTGAATCTAATTTATTAAACAAATATTAAAGGATTGATGTTATTATCATTTTGCCCAAAACCCAACCATGTTACCTTAAAATGTTATCCATTATTAAATATTTTATTCTAGGTAACCCGAAATTTAGTCGACGAATCTTAATTTGGTTAAATCAGGTTAAAAAATATTATTTTTTATTCCATTATTTTATCTGTTTAATAACAATTTCAAAATATTTTTATTTCCATGTCAATACTTTTTTTTTATATATAGACTTAAAGATAATAATTCAAATTCAATTTGTGATGTGGATTAACAATAGCAATACAACTACGATGTACAAAATCAAATAAGCATAATGAAACGAATAAAAAATTGAACCATAGCTTATTTACGAGAGTATGGCGTAAGAAATTGGCGTTCGATCACGATGTTCGATCGCGCTCTTGACTTAATAATTAGGTTCGATTGCTAAGTTTGAAGAATATTCATCGGTCACCACAATAATGACGTTGCATCACCAAATTCGCTCAATTATTTGTCTAGTGACAGTAAAAATGTGTGTATGTAATTATGTGCAAAAACAAAAATTGGAGTGGTTCATATAAGCTATTTAAATCTTAAATGTTAATAAATAGGTTGTAAGTAACACTTTTTTTTTTATAATTTAATATAGTTTAGTAGGTGCACAATTTAAATATTTAGAATGTTAAAAAAACTTTGCAAATTACTTACTTTGACTCCTTCTGCATCAGGCCTGTTGCACAAACATGTCGACGATAAGTTTAAAAAAATTTTGGTAAATGTATATACCTTATTCTTCTAATATTAATTTTGTAAGAATTGTTTATTTTAAAATATTTTTTTCTTAACTTTAATTATATAAAAATAAGGTGAAAAACCAATCGAACTATGATATAAAGATCTAAGTGATACGCAAATTTCACTCAGTTTTACATTCCACATCCGCTGATCTCCTATTAGATATGAGCGTATGCCTGAAATTATACTTCTATTTACACGTTCAAAAGAATTAGCTTGTGGGGAATAAATGGCAGTATATATAAGCGCAATTCCATATTTTTTTAAACTAATTTTCAAATAAAACAGATTTGAATTGTACGCCATTATCGGTAACCACAGTTTCCGGTATCCAAAAAATGTGAAATACTTGAGTTTCGAGAAATTCTAATATAGCTGAAGTTGTATATTTTTTTATCGTTTTAAGCAATGGATATTTGGTCATATGGTCCAGTACAATAAATATGCCAACACATCCATTTTTCTAACGAGGGTATGGGCCTAAAAAGTCCATATAAATTCGTTGAAAAGGACGGCTTGATTTAGCTTGTGCGCCCATTGGTGGTCTTAATATTATATTTGGAGCTTTACATTGCTTACAAATTTCGCATTTTAAAACAAAAATTTTAACGTCATTTGCCATATTTGGCCAGCAAAAATTTCGACGTAGCTTTTCTAACGTCTTTCCTACACCTCCGTGTCCAGACATAGGGGGCAATGAGCGCGCTCAATCATACAAGAAACAAGTCCCTGTGCCTCGGAAATGGTGTCACCTTTTGCAAACGTAGTACGCTTATAAATATACTTGTCTATGATTTTAAGGTCTGGCAAGCGGTTTTGATTTTCAGTAACATTTTTTTTTAATTGCATGTGAATTTTTGATCGAAATTCAACAGAGTCTAAATCTATTTCAGGATTAACTAGTTCGATACTTTTAGTCTCTTCTGACAGCAAACGCGATAGCACTTCAGGTACCACATTTAGACTTCCTTTGCGGTGTTCTATTGAAAAATTAAATTCCTGCTCATTAGTCAACCCAAATGGCATAAGGACGATTTGGAATAGTAAATGCCGTCATATCTCTACAATTTTCTGCTAAGCTTATCTGCCAAAAGGCATGCTTTAAATCAAGCGACGAAATGAACTTAGCTTTAGGAAGTCTTGACAATATACCGTTAATTTTTGGTTGGGGGTATGAGTCCTTAACTGTAACACTATTGAGCTTGCGTGAATCTAAGCACAAACGAAATTTGTCTTCTTTTTGAACGACACAAACAGGGCTACTCCATGGACAATTTGGTGGAGCTAGTTCAATGACCCCAAGGTCAAGCTTTTGGTCTATTTCAGGATGAAGTCGTTTTTCGCAAGCCGGCGAAATTGAAAAATACCACTGTTTAATTGGTTTGGCATCTTTTTCAATTTCGATAACGTGTTTCAAAACAGATATTTTCCCCAGTCCCTCCTTGTCAAAATTTCGAAACATAGAAATTATGCTATTTAATTGTAGCTGATGTTCGTAGTTTAAGTAATTTTTCTCGCTACACTTATTTAATTCATTAATAGTAAAATTTTTAAGTAAACAATTCATTAATCCGAAAAGTTGCCAAAAATCTATGCCTAAATAAAGATCCTGTTTCAAATCTGGAATTATAAAAAGTTCAATTGTCTTAGTTTGTGTACGAAATTTTATTTTTGTATTCACACTGCCAAGAATTTTATATCTTTTTCCACCTGCCGCTTCAACAAATGATTTACACTCTTTGTACGATATTTTTCGGTTTAAAAATTCTTCGGCTGTCTTTCCACTAATACATGAAATCGAAGCACCTGAATCAAGTAACCCACCTACTTTCAATCCAAAAATTTATACTTCTACAAAAGGTCTTATATCTACTTTATTTACTTCAATAGCTTCTATTGAACTTTTTAGCTTGTTTATATTAATTTAAATGTTTGAATAAAAATTACGTATACGTCGTGTATTTCGTTTAGGGGTACTTCTCGTATTTTTAACTATATTTTTATTTGATATTTCCTCGCAAAATATCTTACTCCTAATCGCATTATATTCTTTTAATCTTACATGATAAGGTCTTATAGGATAACACAAATTTTTATGGACATTGTTTTTAGGTTTTTGTAAAATTTGAGTAGTTTGAACTGCAACAGAATTTTGAAGATTTAATTTGTTATCTATTTTTTCTTCATACGATGGTTGTTGCTCTGGTTGCAGTTTGCACACACGTTTCCCTGGCAAGATTCGAATTGTGGTTTGTATACATTTGCTGCGCCACATCCGTAGCAAAACACGCTTCTTTCCGCTAAGCAATCAACAAATCTATGTCCCTTTTCCATGCAATTTTAACATAATAAATCTTTTTGTTCAACCGCACACTTCTTATGCAACTCACAAATCTTATCATAATCGTCCTCCTGCTCGTCACTTTGCAATTCTACTTCACTTACATTTTTCCGAAATCCAATTTTAGCTTTATCTAATTCTTGAGTCAGTACCTCTCTTCTCAAAACTAAATGACGAAGATGTGATACTGTGCGAATGTCTAAATAAAAAATTTCTCGCCTCAACTGCGGTTTTAGATTTCGTCTTAAAATTTCGACTAATTCTGCTTCCATAATTCGTGATCGAAGCCTATCACAAAGTTTTAGAATGCAGTGATAAAAATCATCAAAACTTTCGTTCGTAAGTTGTTTCCGATCCCGAATCAACTCACGTACATCTGCATCAGACAAATGATCATTAAAATGAGCTTTTAGTGCCTCACTGTATTTTAGTCACATTTCTTCGGTATCGCCAATACCATTCATGCGCTTTAGACGTGAACAATATATGAATATGTTCCCAAAGTAATTGAAAATCACTACCAAGGCTGTCGTTTGTTAAAGCGGTGACCATATATATGAACTTTTCGATCGGCATACCCGATAATGAACCACTAAACGTGCAGTGCCAATTAGTAATGAGATTTTCAACTTTACTACTATTAGTCAATGAAACTGAAGAAACGGGTGGACGATGAACATTTGGGAAAGGATTTACCGAGGGATTCGACGAAACATTTATCGTCGTTTGTGGCTGCAGTGTGGGAAAACTAGATCGCGGCCACTCAGTAGCTAAACTATTTCTTTGAGCTACCGACTCAGCTACAGGTTGAGATAGAGTTGAATTGCTTACAATATTTAGTGCTGTTATTTGTAGTGAAAGTTGTGCCATTGCATTTTGAATGTGCGTAAATTGAGTTTGAAAACGTTTTTCTAGATTATTAAAAATTCTAATTTCATTTGGTTCATCACCTTGATATTGTCCCCTACTTTCATTAGCATGACCAGTCTCGACTGAATTATTCATCGCTTCAACCTGGGAAATATTTCGGTTCTCGATAAAATTATCTGTTCGTCTTTTGCGCCTATCAACTAATACTCTTTCTGCAGATTTTGGTATTGTACCCATGTTACTGTTTTGTGATTCAACCTGATAATCAAGTAAACTAGTTTTTGTCACACGATGTTAACAAACAGGACACGTTGAAGAAGTATCTAACCAGCTCAGTATGCAACTTATACGAAAAAGATGATTACAGCGTGTAATTTGTTTTGGTTGTTGACATATGAAACAATTACTATCTTCAAATGGTAACAAGTCTCTACTATACCTAACTGACATTTCTTTTATAATAAAGTTCAAGAGATTAAAAAGTAAAATCGAACCCACGATAATTTGTTGAAAATCTAATATTTTAGATATTTTGCAAAAAAATAAATAAAAGTTAACCCTAATAAACAAATCAAGAAACTTAATAGCATCACTTTAAACATTTTAATATGTTTGAAAATTTTGATTGTAGTAATTTGAAAATATGTTTAATCAATTAGGTTAAAACTGTTCGCAAAATTGATATCAAGATGAACTCACCAGGTACTATGCAACCATATCAGAGATAACAAATTACTACAAAATGAGAACAACAATGATATTTCAATAACTAATTGAAATATGATGAAGAGCTTCAAATAATATTTTACTTTCGGTAGAGTGTTAATTGTTAGTAACAAATTAAACTAAATATCCAGAAAGTTTTTGTTCAAATTTGAAACCTTAAATTACTAAAATATAAATCAAATGGGACATTCATTTATGCCCCACGTTGGGCGCCACTTTTGTAATGATATCATGAGCACAAGTGGTTGACAGCGGCAGCCCGTTCTAGTCAAGGCTTTGCTCGTCGGATGAGGGGGGGGATCTTGCTGTGACACATCAACTCACCATTACTTCTCAGAAAATAACGTGCTTAGCTACTAAATAAAAAACAATTAAAAACCCCAAACCTTAAAACAGACAGACAACTTTATCTTCTTGAATCTAATTTATTAAACAAATATTAAAGGATTGATGTTATTATCATTTTGCCCAAAACCCAACCATGTTACCTTAAAATGTTATCCATTATTAAATATTTTATTCTAGGTAACCCGAAATTTAGTCGACGAATCTTAATTTGGTTAAATCAGGTTAACAAATATTATTTTTTTATTCCATTATTTTATCTGTTTAATAACAATTTCAAAATATTTTTATTTCCATGTCAATACTTTTTTTTTATATAGACTTAAAGATAATAATTCAAATTCAATTTGTGATGTGGATTAACAATAGCAATACAACTACGATGTACAAAATCAAATAAGCATAATGAAACGAATAAAAAATTGAACCATAGCTTATTTACGAGAGTATGGCGTGAGAAATTGGCGTTCGATCAAGATGTTCGATCGGTCTCTTGACTTAATAATTAGGTTCGATTGCTAAGTTTGAAGAACATTTATCGGTCACCACAATAATGACGTTGCATCACCAAAGTTCGCTCACTCATTTGTCTAGTGACAGTAAAAATGTGTGTATGTAATTATGTGCAAAAACAAAAATTGGAGTGGTTCATATAAGCAATTTAAATCTTAAATGTTAATAAATATGTTGTAAGACTTTTTTTTTTTTATAATTTAATATAGTTTAGTAGGTGCACAATTTAAATATTTAGAATGTTAAAAAAACTTTGCAAATTACTTACTTTGACTCCTTCTGCATCAGGCCTGTTGCACGAACATGTCGACGATAAGTTTAAAAAAAATTTGGTAAATGTATATACCTTATTCTACTAATATTAATTTTAAATTTTTGCACGATATCTAAACTTACAAACTGTATTTTTTTTCTTTCCTTTTTTTGAACCATAAAATTATTATTTCTACACTGCGTTATCTTGCTGAAGAGACTGGTACGATTTCGTCTAACGGTATGCGTTTTGCTACTCCCCTTGCAGTTTTCTAAGCCGTGAACTTCATCATCATGTTCACCACTAGAGAACACAAGATGATTCCGCGCGCCAGATTTCTGCAATATTATAATACATTTTTTGTTTTTTTGTTTTTACCTATATTTTATATTTTACATAGAGCTATATGTTACCTGATTTTATGTCCAAGTATATCGCCAAAAATTGTATTTATAATTGTAGAAGTAAAATTGACTTAAAGAAACAAATTAAAAGTAAATTTCTTAATGCAAGATTTCTTTGCTAAAGCTTAGTCGGCAGAAAAACTACGCTAAATTTTAGCACTGCGCCATCACTTGATAAGTGATAATCAATCGAAAATATTTATTTTCCGCTACAACTCGTTCAACTTTTATCAGAACAGATTGTTCTTCATCTCACCAAATTCAAATTAGAAAAGAAAGCACGCTTTTAGTTTATGCTTCATGAAGTTTTTTGTACAGCAATTCTACTCCATATTTCCTATGATTACCCTTTATCAGAGTTGCTTTAAGAAACATAATTTTTTTTTTCATAAAAACCTATTAGTTGCCAGATCTTCAATAAATTTGAGCAAATGCCAACTTTCAAAACTAAATTAGAAAAGTAATAATAGTTTTACTATTAATAGTTTAACTAAAATTAATTTAAAAAAAAAAAAATTTCCCAAAGGTATATGACCGTCACAATATGTATTATTGCATCAATTACCTTTCATTTGGTCATAGATATATCTTAATTTTCTTGTCAAATAAATTATTAATATTCTAAAAAGATTTGTGTTCCTTTATTAAAATTTGTTATAAAAAAAAACTAAAAACAAATTTCTGATATTGAATGGGGAGTAATCAATCAAAATTAATTTACATTGCAAGTTATAATCGATCAATTTTGAATATAAATTATCAAAACTATATTAGTTTAAAAACTGCAAATAATAATTTCTTAAAAAAATACTAAAATGCTGAAGAAGTATGAAAAAATTGATATTTTAATGTTCAAACTACGGAATTCAAAACTGTAATACAGGGTGGCGCAACAGAAATCACCCTATTGGAAGATGCTCTCATTTTTGCAAATGGCCGCCAATGTCAAATCTGTTTTGACATTTGTGGACTAGACAGATACAGAATACAAGTGAATAAGCCATGGAGCGTTACACTCCCCAAGAACGCGGAATAATTGTGTCTATTTTTTTGCGTAACAATTCGTCTGTGGTGTTGGCAAAAATCATAATGAGCGATGAGGCTCATTTTCACCTCAGCGGGTACGTGAACAAGCAAAATTATCGCTTCTGGGGAATCGAAAATCCGCGAGTGATGCACGAGAAACCATTACACCCGCTCAAAGTGACTGCGTGGTGCGCTGTTCACGCTGGAGGAGTCATCGGGCCGAACGCCGCGGGTCAAACGACAACAGTGGACGGTGCGCGCTATAGGGCAATGTTGACCGAGTTTTTTCTGCCCGAACTGGACGAATTAGGACTGGTGGACATGTGGTTCCAACAGGACGGAGCAACAGCACACACTGCACGAGCCACAACCGACATTCTGAAGGCCGGATGACTTCTTTTGCGCCACCTTGTAGAAATAGTATAAAAAAGCACCACTGTCGCTTGCAATACATTTTCACCTTTGTCTTTGAAGTATAAAGACATAATTTTTCTTATTTCGTTTTAATCTAGTGAGCGTAAGGAAATAATTTACGCTCCGCCGGCGAACTCAACACAGTTTTTAGTCTCATTCGAAAAACTCAACACAGTTTTACTCTCATTCGGCGAACTCAACACAGTTTTACTCTCATTCGGCATATTCAACACTATTCTTGAGAATAATTTCTAGTGCATTTTTTTTCTTCTAAAGAATAGTGTTGAGTTTCCGCACCATTTTTTAATATTGTGTTAGTGCAAGTGGCAATGTGTTAGTGCAAATTGTTTCTGTAAAAAACGAGTCTCGTGTCTTAATGTAGTTTTTGCGCGTGTGTTCTCGGCAAAGTAAAAACTAGAACTTCAAATATACAGACAAGAGGAAATGTCAAAAATACATACAATTAATAAGGGTTGCCAGATCAAAGTTTTATGTGACAATTGGTATTAATGTGTATAATTTTAATGACTTTGCAAAAATCTGATTTTAAGAAAATTTCGGGATGATAATGGGGTATCACTCTAAATAAAATTACATTGTAAGTTATAAGCGACCAACTTTAAATATTACCTGGTAAAAAATTTTTCATTAGAAAAACGGCATAATAATGCGATCGAGATATTGGAATGAAACTTTGTGTAAAACTTTCCGATATACTTAACCCTTTAACGCCGGCACCCAGTTCTCGTGGACATGTCGCTATTTTGAGATCCGCATTTTATGGGGGTACATCCACACCCATTTCCCAGCCTGTACTTTATGAAGTACAACCGGTGGAAGAAAATTGTTCAGTACAAAAAATGTTAAGTGATAATCTTCCATTTGTTTTTGTTTATTATATATTTATTTTATTTATAAATATGAATTAGCTGTGATTTATATTCATCGGGGTCTTGACCAATTTAGTAGTTAGTTAGCATTGAACACACACTGGTATCCACCCCTTTTACTGCTAGAATATCCACGAATCATTTTCTCCTTCTTTGTCATCTTCCAAGATCGCTATTACAGCTATTTGAAGAACCCTGAACCCTTCTGCCTCCAAAAAACGATTTTTTGGCATTTACTTTTTTTTATTTTTTATACCTTTCCGCCGGTTGTAATTTATAAAGGACACCAAAATAAAAAAGCATATACATTTGCATTAAGCAATATTATATTATTATGACTTATTTCTACATGTTCATTGACTTCTTCTCAAATTGAAAATTAAATTCAATCAAAAACACTTTTTTTAAATTTTTTTTTATGATATTTCACTATTTTGGCGGGATTTCAAAATACCATATAAAGTATCCAGGGCTAGCTGATAAAAATAAACAAGGTTGTTACAACCGTTAGCTATAAAAAAAAACCAAATACAATCGCAAAATATTAAACAGTTTTGAAGTAAAAAATGTATAATGACTACCTATTTTGCTGTACTATATAAAGTACAACCGGCGGTAATGGGTTAAGAACAACTGATTTAATTGTGAAAGATTAGGAGGAGGGTTCATATTTGTATATTTTCTATTATAAAAAAAGTACTTATAAATTCAATAGGATTCTTCGGTATACAAACGATCTAAAAGAAGTAGTCCACTAGATTTGTTCATGACTTACAAAACTAAGGTGGTTTATGATTGAAACAATTTTAATACGTGGTGTGTTCAAAAAGTAAGGCGACTTTTCAAATTTAGCGGACAAAGTACTACATTCGATTAAATTTTTTTTTGTTTTATGTTGGTACACTCATCGCGAAAATATGTTACAGTTTCAGCTATTTAGCATGTTTAGTTTGTTTTCTGGTGGCTCTTCATTGGGACGATTGGACTTTGGTTTCGATATTATAACCATTTACCCATGATTCGCCACCAGTTATGACCCTTTTTAGCAGGATCATCATTAGTGTTGTTTTTGGCCAAACACTCTCTCCCAAGCTAAGATTAGTTTAGTAACAAACTTCTCTGACACACTTCTCATGCCCAAAACGTTCGAAAAAATTTTATGGTACGAGCCAACCGATATGCCAACATCCTCAGCTACTTCTTTGATAGTGATTCGACGGTTTTCCAAAACAATTTTCATTACTGCTTGAATGTTTTTATTTGTAGTTGACGTGCTCTGGACGCCCAAAGCAAGACTCGTTATTGGTATCGTCCCGGCCATCTTAGAAGAGTTTGTAAAACTTGTAAACATTTTACTCAGAACAGTTTCACCGTATGCCACTGTCAACATTTCAAGTATTTTGAAGCACTTAATTTAATTTTTTACACAAAATTTTATGCAAGTTCTTTGATCCATTTTTTTCGATAGCAGAAAGTCACCAATAATAGTTTTTTTTTTAAATATACTCGTATATTTTATACCAAACATTAAAAATCGCGTTATTTAAATATAAACATCTTAAATTCGTACGCCATTAAAAACAAATTTTAATTTCGTCAGTGCTTACGAACTAATTTGAAAATTAAGTGAATAGTATATATTGTAGTTGTACATATGTTAAAAAAATGATTTTTATGCCCTTCGCCATGCGAAATTATGTGCCGAAGGGTCAGGGTACATTATATCAGCATCAAATTCAGAATCGATTTTTAAATGTCCGTATATATGTCTGTCATAGCGATTACAACCGAAATTAAAGAGATGTCGAGATGAAGTTTGGTATGTGAGCTCATATTCACCAAACGGAGATTAAGTTTTAGAATGGGACAAAAGCCACTTCCCCCTTCCATACAAAACACCCCTTTACATGCGGAAAAAATATTAATTGATATAGTTCCAGTGCTAACAGTGGTAACACAAAACTACTGACCAAAAATCGGATAAAAATAACTCCCATTTATAATAAAGACATAAAAAATATACATATGTTCTACTAAAAGCACATTTTTGCTGTCGATCAAATGGCGAGTTGTTATTGTAAAATTGAGAGTCTCTTGTTTTTATATAGTATTTGCCTTAATCGACAAAAAATCCATCAATTCACAAAAAGTGGGCAAGGTTAGATCAATTTAACGCTCAACGGCATATTTCAGGAACGTAATGTGAGGTTCATCACTGTGTGCATTTCAACTTTAAAAAGTATGAGTCTTCGAAAAGTCGTCAAAGGTATCAAAAATAATTTTATTTTTATAAATTTCTTTTTTAGAAGAAAAATTTGAGGAACCGAACATTTCAATCAAATTTGGAAGAACATTGAAGAAATTTTAAGAAAAATTAAAAAAAAACAAAAAGAATTAAAATAAAACCACATATCATTTAATAAATTTTGAACATTTAAAATTGTCAGGTTTATCCAGCATTGAAATTAATAATTACAAAAAATTAAAAAAAAAAATTTTGTTTAAAATCTTATATGTTAAAAAAATGGATAAATAGTGTATTAAAAAACTTAGTGTAAAACTATATGGTATACAAAAATGGAGAAACATGTCTATTTTAACAACTTCCATTAAACAAATTGCAGAGAACAAAAATCATTATAACAAGTTGATAGCGAGGATGTAGCAACAAAAAGGCGCGAAAGTGCTAGTTGGATTCTTAATATATCACCGCTTCAACTAACCAGCCAACAGACATCTGACCGGAAAAAGCTACTACAATTTAATTTAATGTATTGCGATAAAGGTGTAGATAAATGCTACAGTTTTTAAAGATGATTTGGGGATACAAGTTGACTAAATCTAACTCACAACGGGGTGTAACGGGAATTTTTGCATTATACTATGAAGTAAAATTAAGAAATTAACCACATATTCATATTATATTTCTTGGAAAAATGGGATAGGCTGAAAAGTCTATTAGTCCTAATCAACTAATAAACTAAGATATAATAAATGAGTATCGTTGTTTTAAATAAAAAAAGGGAAGCAGAGAAAATTATTTAGCTATGTCGAATTCAAAATGCTCTTCGTCATATAAGAGACAGAAACAAATTTGCTTCTTGGAGCACATATGTGATTGGCGTTGTTCTTATCCGATCACAGCAATTGTCAATAGTTTCGTGTCATTAATAATATGTTAAATATTGATTTTCAACTGATTGTCTGTACTGGAACTATTTTTATTAATTTTATTTCACATGAAGATAGGTGGTTTGTATGGGAGGGGTAAAAAATTTAAATTTACGATCTCTTGAACTATGGCTGGACATCGAGAAATCGATTCAGATTTCGACGCTGATTAAATTTATATAATCGTGTCATAGATACTGCGCTTCAGTAAGTAACAAATGTAAGAACAGACTTAATATTCCAATATTGAATATCTGCAATTCATAAACTTACCTGCAAAATGGCTATTACTGCCGCACCAAATGAAGTCAGTAGTAACCGACTTTTTATTTGCTCAGACACGACTGCTAAACAACCCCGTTTGTAATGTGTATCACATGCAGATTCATATGCATGTTCTGGCCTGGAGCAACAGGACCAAGGAAGAGACAAACGACGGTAGTCCAAAGGTCCATCAACTCCACAGCATTGGAGCTATTAAAAATGTATTCCACAATTAATTGTAAGCATTCAAATTAATATGTACAATATTTACCTGTGACTGCATACGATTCCATAAATGCAAGTTATCAACCTTTGTCCTTGAGAATTTATCCAAAAATTCAACAAAGGAATCATCAATGAATATTTCAACAGAAGATGGAAGATTTTCACGCATCGCTAAAGACCATCCACAAATAATGAATTGAACACATATACAAGCCACCAAAAGCGCAGTAAACTAAAAATATAAAAATATTTCATTAAAAAAGTTTGTTGATAAAATAAGAAGATATAACATCACAAAAGTATATACATACACTTTTGACAGCGAATTAAATGTTATCAAGACGTCGAATGAATGTTCAAGAAAACAAAATGTTTAAATTTCGTCGAACATTTGTATATCCTTTGCAATTGCATTGAGCTTGTTCTTCCATACCATGCAGGCATGGTAGGTAAGAAAAAGTATGTATATAAATGATCAGCATCGGATTCTGAGTCGATTTAACAATGTCCGTCATATGTCTGTCCCAGCGATTACAACCGTAGTTAAAAAGCTATCGAGTTTATTTTCTTCAAGCGGAGACTATCAGCCTTATTATGACAATCAAAACGAAACTAAACGTTTCGTTCGCAACTCATTCTCTTTTGTTTTAAATTGCTATTACAACGTTTTAAAAAGCTCTCTCGTTTTCTTTTCTTTGAGAATTTTTTCTAGTCAAGTATGTTTGTTGCCCATATATATTTCTTGCAAAAGCTTTTTAGTTTTCTAAAGAAAACAAGAAACATTTTTGCGTTTTTAAGTTTTGTCATTTCTGTTTTTGAATTTTGTTTTTGTTTCAAAATATTATAAATATAGTGAACAAAATGTTTTTAAACGCGGGTATTCAACGATTGAGTGAAAATGAAGAAGATGAAAACCAAATGCAGATAAATTTAAGGAGAACACTTGGGGACATTTTTAGAATACCTGATCAGAAGTAAGTATTTTTCTTTATGCTTCCGATTGTTCACTATACAATTGAAAGTGGTAAATATAATTGTATGCCAATTCAGTTGGCTTTATTTGGGAAAATATTGATGTATCTCTTGAAATCCAACTTTCTACCGTTGTTTACGAAAAATATTAAAATTTTTCAGATTTTTAAGTAATTTCCAAATGAATAAAAATGTATTCAAAACCATTTTTGATGACATTGCACCTAAAACGAAAGCAACAATATACATATGTGACTGAAACGAAATTTCGGTTCATCAATTTTCGTTCTGCGTAAAACCTCGTTTAGAACAAAAAAGCTTTTTCCTCTCTCAAAAATTCATTTGTTCCGTTTGTTTTCGTTTTATCATAATAGCAATTTTAGTTTCACTCACGTTTCAAAACGAGACGACGGAAAACTGTAGAGTTGCAGTGAGAATTAAATTAAACACGACTGTTCTTTTCAATGACTTTAATGGAATGAATAATATAATACAAAGAATATAACAAAGTGAGAGTATTTATAACTGTACATTAATTTGAGTTGTAGAGCGACTATATGTATCTAACAAACTCCGCCTCAACACAAATTTATTTAAATTTAGAAAGTAACAAGAAAAATTTACATTTAAACAAAGTTAATTTTTAACATAACAACAATTATTATGCTTTTGTTTTGGCAAATATTTTGTAAATAAATCTTCGACTATTTCTGCTGATGCAATTGCAATTTCGTTTGAATTGTGTTTTTCTCTAATGTAATGGAATCGTATATCAATGTGTTTGCTTCTCTTATGTGCAACAGGATTTTTAACGAGGAATTGTGCTCCTTGGTTATCACAGCGAATATTTGTCGCGTTTTTGACGTGCTGTGATATACCAATCTCCTTTAACAAACTGCGATGAAATGCAACTTTCTTCGTGCCTTGACACATAGCGATATACTCCGCCTCCATCGAGCTGAGAGAAACAACATTTTGTTTTTAGACTCCCAAACCACAGGTCTACCTCCAAAGAAAATTACATAACCACTATAAGATTTTCTATCGGTAATATCAGAGCCCCAATCAGCATCTTTGTAACAAAGTAAATGTTCATTAGTCAATTTATAAGTTAACTTAGCTTTTGGTGTGGATTTAAGGTAACGAAGAATATGTTTTGCAGCAACAATATGCACTTTGTGCGGATGAATGTTGAATTGTGATAATTTCGATACAACGTGTGTAATGTCCGGTCTGGAAATAATCGCCAAATACATAAGTCCACCGATCAACGACTGATAGTTTTTAGATTCGAAACTACAATTCTCCTTTTCACATTAATTTAAAACTGTTCCAGATAAGAATGGTGTCGAAGACGTTTTGCACTCAACCATAAAACTAAACGTTTCGTTCGCAACTCATTCTCTTTTGTTTTAAATTGCTATTACAACGTTTTAAAAAGCTCTCTCGTTTTCTTTTCTTTGAGAATTTTTTCTAGTCAAGTATGTTTGTTGCCCATATATATTTCTTGCAAAAGCTTTTTAGTTTTCTAAAGAAAACAAGAAACATTTTTGCGTTTTTAAGTTTTGTCATTTCTGTTTTTGAATTTTGTTTTTGTTTCAAAATATTATAAATATAGTGAACAAAATGTTTTTAAACGCGGGTATTCAACGATTGAGTGAAAATGAAGAAGATGAAAACCAAATGCAGATAAATTTAAGGAGAACACTTGGGGACATTTTTAGAATACCTGATCAGAAGTAAGTATTTTTCTTTATGCTTCCGATTGTTCACTATACAATTGAAAGTGGTAAATATAATTGTATGCCAATTCAGTTGGCTTTATTTGGGAAAATATTGATGTATCTCTTGAAATCCAACTTTCTACCGTTGTTTACGAAAAATATTAAAATTTTTCAGATTTTTAAGTAATTTCCAAATGAATAAAAATGTATTCAAAACCATTTTTGATGACATTGCACCTAAAACGAAAGCAACAATATACATATGTGACTGAAACGAAATTTCGGTTCATCAATTTTCGTTCTGCGTAAAACCTCGTTTAGAACAAAAAAGCTTTTTCCTCTCTCAAAAATTCATTTGTTCCGTTTGTTTTCGTTTTATCATAATAGCAATTTTAGTTTCACTCACGTTTCAAAACGAGACGACGGAAAACTGTAGAGTTGCAGTGAGAATTAAATTAAACACGACTGTTCTTTTCAATGACTTTAATGGAATGAATAATATAATACAAAGAATATAACAAAGTGAGAGTATTTATAACTGTACATTAATTTGAGTTGTAGAGCGACTATATGTATCTAACAAACTCCGCCTCAACACAAATTTATTTAAATTTAGAAAGTAACAAGAAAAATTTACATTTAAACAAAGTTAATTTTTAACATAACAACAATTATTATGCTTTTGTTTTGGCAAATATTTTGTAAATAAATCTTCGACTATTTCTGCTGATGCAATTGCAATTTCGTTTGAATTGTGTTTTTCTCTAATGTAATGGAATCGTATATCAATGTGTTTGCTTCTCTTATGTGCAACAGGATTTTTAACGAGGAATTGTACTCCTTGGTTATCACAGCGAATATTTGTCGCGTTTTTGACGTGCTGTGATATACCAATCTCCTTTAACAAACTGCGATGAAATGCAACTTTCTTCGTGCCTTGACACATAGCGATATACTCCGCCTCCATCGAGCTGAGAGAAACAACATTTTGTTTTTAGACTCCCAAACCACAGGTCTACCTCCAAAGAAAATTACATAACCACTATAAGATTTTCTATCGGTAATATCAGAGCCCCAATCAGCATCTTTGTAACAAAGTAAATGTTCATTAGTCAATTTATAAGTTAACTTAGCTTTTGGTGTGGATTTAAGGTAACGAAGAATATGTTTTGCAGCAACAATATGCACTTTGTGCGGATGAATGTTGAATTGTGATAATTTCGATACAACGTGTGTAATGTCCGGTCTGGAAATAATCGCCAAATACATAAGTCCACCGATCAACGACTGATAGTTTTTAGATTCGAAACTACAATTCTCCTTTTCACATTAATTTAAAACTGTTCCAGATAAGAATGGTGTCGAAGACGTTTTGCACTCAACCATATTCCATTGATGCAGTAATTCGGCTGTGTATCGACTTTGATGAATTGATATTTTACCGCGCAGACCATCTCGGTCAATTTCCAAGCCTAAGTAGTAAGTAATAGGACCACGATCAACTACGTCAACATATTCGCTAAGTTTTTCGATTATTTTTTGCATTGATGTCTCCGAAGAACAAGCAATTACCATGTCGTCCACATATAATCCGATGATATTTAATTCAATGTTGTTTCGCATTATATACAAACAGTTGTCCGTTAAGCACCTCTGAAAACCAATTGCAGACAAAATTTCGTTGATTGTTTTTTTCCAATCACGACCGGCTTGCTTTAAACCGTACAGAGATTTCTTCAATTTACACACTCTCTCCGGGTGCGTTCGACTCACAAACATTTTGGGTTGCCTCATTAAAACTTCTTCTTCCAAATTTCCATTTAAATAAGCAGCAACAATATCAATGTGATTTACTAATAATTTATGTTGAACGGCAATCGCCAATATTAAACGTATTGTAGAATGTCTTACCACAGGTGCATATGTTTCAAAATAATCGACGTAATATTTTTGAAAACAGCCTTGTGCAACTAATCGCGCTTTATGCTTTTCTATCGTGCCGTCCGCTCTTTGCTTAGTAGTAAATACTCATTTGCAACCAATGATGTTATTGTTGTTCGGTATCATTGCTTATGAGCGCTTCGAATTCCGATTGTATTGCGCTCTTCCACTGCATTACGTTCTCGACCTCTAAAGCTGCTCTTACTGAAATTGGATTACAAGGGAGAGTATTAAGCTCGTTAACAACCTCAGCTCTGTCAACAATATATTTTTTTTGGGGTCTTCCAGGGTTACCAGACCTTACAATTTTCGGTCTACCTCTTTTTCGTTTTGGACCTTCTTCAACATATGATTCCTCCTCCTCCGAAAAATGTTCAGGATCACCTTCTGCAACTATATTTTCGCCGACAAATTCGTTTTCAGTAGCAGGATTTTCAGGAATACTAGCGTATATATTTCGCTGACCAACAGCAATTTCCTGCCGACTACCATTAATATTTCGCTGACCAACAGCTTGAACTTCATGACCAACATCAAAGAAAAAAATATTGTTATTTTCTACTTGAGACGAACTGCAAGTCACGGCAGAAAACGAATTTTCAAAGAAAATGATATCTCTTGCAGTAAAAATTGACTTTTGATGTTTGTTATACAACCTATATGCTTTAGATTGCTCAGAATATCCTACGAATATGAATTTATCACCTTTTGGCTCAAATTTAGATCGCTTATCTAATGCTACTGCATCGCAGCCAAACGTTTTTAAATGAGCCACTGAAGGTACTCGTCCAAACCAGCATTCATACGGCGTTATTTCCTTTAAAACTTTTGTTATCGCCCGATTTCTTAAATATTTCGCAGTGTTAATTGCTTCAGACCATAAACTCTGCATTAACGATGACTCGGCGAGCATGCACCGAGCCATTTCAACTAAAGTTTTATTTGCCCTTTCGGCGATACCGTTTTGTTGTGGGGTGTACGCCACTGTCGTTTGGTTTTTTATACCATTTGTTTTTAAAAATGTATTGAATTGAAAATTTATGTACTCACGTCCATTGTCGCTACGTATGCTTCTTAATTTGCAACCAGTCTGTTTTTCCGCTTTCATTTTAAAATCTTCGAACGCTTGCAAAGCTTCAGATTTCTGTCTCAGAAAATATATTGTAGTATATCTTGAAAAATCATCGATGAACGTAATGAAGTACCTGGAACCTCCTTGTGATGAAACTCGCATGGGGCCACATATATCGGTATGCACCAACTCGAGCAGACTAGTAGTGAAAATAGTAGAATATGCATTAAACGGTTGAGTACACATTTTGCAAGTTGCACATTTAAAGCAAGAAACATTTGCAGGCATATTTACTGTCATGCCTCGAACCATTTCTTTACTTGACAACAAATATAAATCACGAACATTTAGGTGGCCATAGCGCCTATTCCATAAATCACATTTCGATTTTTAATCGTAAGCATATTCAAAAACTGCGTTGAAAATATTCCATTGTTCTATTCAGCAACAATAATTGTTTTGGCATATTTTGTTTTGACAAATGCCTTATTTTTCGTAAAATGCACTGAGTTCCCGTTACTAATAATTTTACTCACTGATAAAAAATTAGAACTTAACTCCGGCACGAACAATACGCCATATAAAGTAATGTCAGCATATATTGATTTAATTGTTACATTACCTATGCCTCGTGCTAATACGCTTTCACCAGATGCAAACAAAACTTTTTGCGAATGTTTCTCCAAATTAGAAAATATGAGTTTGTCGCGGGTCATATGAGACGATGCACCGCTGTCTAAAATCCACTGTTCGTTTGCACTGAGAACGAATGCTGCCAATTTGTTCTGATTTCTGCACTGAGATCGAATGTGTCCACGGCTTCCGCAAGAGTAGCATTTTATGTTTCGTATACTTTCTTTTCTACGCTCTTCTGCACTCTCCAGCGCATGTTGTCCTGATTGTCCTGCTCGACGTTGCTACTCTTCTAAAATTTAGATTTTTAATTGATCTAACGGTGGCAAAGAGTCTCGGCTTTCGATTGCAACAACAAAGGTTTCCATTTCTGTAGGCAAACTGCACAACAACGAAATGCTGAGGAGATCATTAGGAACAACCACGTCAATTTCTTTTAAGTTTTCGGCAATTGTGCAAACCGAATTAATTTGATTTGCATATTTTTCTAAATGTTTAAACTGTAACCGAACTAATTGTTTAAATAAATTAACTTTTCGAACGGGACCTTTTGCTTGGTAGATTTCGTATAATTTGTTCAACGCTTCTTTCGCAGTAAAGCACCTTTTTATATGAATCAATTCTGACGAAGTAATTCCCAATATGATTGTTGATAAAGCCTTTTGATCAAGCAAATTCCAAGCTGCCTTATCATTCACTGTAGCAGTTGGGCTGCAAATATTTTCCATTACTGGCCAAAAGTCCATTGTAATTAACAGGCTCTTCATCTGGATCGACCAACTCCCATAATTTTCTCCATTCAATTTTTCTAAATGTGGCATTCCATGCGACATTATATTCGACCAACGAATTTAAAATTTACGACTATAATCTTTTACTTTTACACGTGTTCTTTAATTAAATTCTTTTCTTGTGGCTCTGGGCCCATAACCTTTGTAGAGTTGCAGTGAGAATTAAATTAAACACGACTGTTCTTTTCAATGACTTTAATGGAATGAATAATATAATACAAAGAATATAACAAAGTGAGAGTATTTATAACTGTACATTAATTTGAGTTGTAGAGTGACCAAAACAAAAACACAAAAACAAAAACGATAGGTTCATAATAATATGTTTTAAGATAAGCAAGATCAAACCAAAACAACTACCCCCTTAGATAGCAATCAGCCATTTTATGAAAAAACAAATAAATTAAAATAGTATCCCGTTCGAATTCAATATTTAGCACTTTTATAGTAACATAAAATTGCATAAAAAAATGGACGTGATCGGATAAAAACCACGTCTACCTCAGATACAAACCACCATTTCCTATGCGGAAAAAAGATTAATTAAAATAGTTCTTTTGCAGATCATCAATTCATCCCCAACATTTAACATTTGAATGGTAACACAAAACTACTTAAAATGGGCGTGTTCAGAAAGAAAGCCACGCCCACTTCTCATACAAAGTACCCCTTTTTATACAAAAAAAAAAAATTATTTAAATACGGGGGCGCCATCTGTTTTGATAGCATTCGAAACTTGAATTACTTTTTATGTATACACCTTATTTTAATTTTTATTTTTACACAAACTTTATTTGTTCCTTTTTATTTTATTTCAATCATGTTTTTATTAAAGATTTTTTCAAAAGGGACGATACAAAAATAGACCGATAGGGACAGCAAACGACGCCATATTTTTTCCCGCTCTCTTGACATTTCTCTTCAGTAAGGTTTGCCATTTTATCATGGAAAGATATACGAACCAACAACGAGTCAAAATTATTAACATTTGTTATAATATTAAATAAATATACTGTTTATATTATCACTGTTGTATAAACTTCTAAACAACACCAAGAAATGTTTGGTGTTGTTTGTAGTTTAATAAATGTGGACAAAGCGATAGATAAGCAGTATCTAGTCCGTTATGATCTATCTGGTCATTCAGTGACCAGCCAGTTTATTTAGGTTACAAATCTAGTCCTAAAAGATGTGTCTGGTCGCTTTATGATCAGCTTATTTGTTTAGGTATGATTGTTTGGGCCGCTTGTCTATCGTCTGATAACTAAATAACTAGTATGTTATATTAGACTAGAAATAAGGGTAGTTTTTAGAGTTTATAAATAAAGGACTTCGGTAAAACGAAGCTAGTGCCTTTTTAATCGTGAAATAAAACAGTGTGTTTTATATAAAAAAGTGTGTTTTTTGTGCTAATTGGCTGGAAGGATTTATTTGTGACCCCAGGAAAGGAACGCGGTAAGTTTTTTTTAAAATTATTTTAATATAAAAAAAAGTTTTTTTTTTTTTTTTTGAAAAGTGAATATTTGAAATTTTTCAAAATGAAATATTCAAAAAAGAGGCACTCAGGAGTTTTATTGTGTTGTAGAAAAGGTAAAATTTCTTCTCTAAATATATGTAAAATAAAAAAGTAAATAAAAAATTATAGTTTATCCTTGAAAGGTATTTTAAAATACATAACAAAAAGGAGTTTTGTATTTTAAAATAAGATTAGGGAAATTTAAAAATCAATTAAAATGGCAAAATACACTCAAAATGATCGGTTTTTAAAACAGAAATTTCAGAATGTTTTAAAAACTTTTCAAGAAAAATTTGATGACTTCAATAAAGGGAGTCTAACAATTGAAGAATTACAAAAGTATTCCAATAAAGCAGAGGAGGTATATTTTGTCTACATGAAAACGACTAGGGATGTTGACGAACTTGAAGAAAATTTTTATTGTCTGCAGAAAACATTTAATAAAACAATGAAAGAAGTAGAAGAATTTACTATTTCGAATAAAATAGAAATTCAGGGCACTAAATTTTCTTCAGGTAATAAATTTGAGGGATTTGAATTCCCAGAAAGTAAAGAAGCTTTTGAGTTTTATATTCCAGTTAAAAAAGAAGTTCTGGAAACTAATGTGTGTCCGATTAATAATATTAAGGGATTTGAATTCCCAGAAGAATCGTTTAAGGTTTTTATGCCATGTAAAAAAGATATTATGAAAAAACATTTTTCTTCAGATAGGGAAATTAATATATTTGAATTTCCAGAAGGAAAGGGTTTTTCATTTTATAATCCAAATAAAATTGGTGATGTTAAGAGATTTGAGGTCCCTGTAGAAAATAATCCTTTTCTTCTTTTGAACGACGAATATTTTTTAACACCTGTTGATATTTGTAAAACGCACAGCTATCAAAAGTGTCGGAATCACTGCGAAGAAAATAACAGTGATGGCAAAATATTTAAATGAAATAAATATTTGCCAAAAAATAAAGTGAAAAATAAAGAGCTTACAAATGCTAAAAATATTGAAAATTATTTTTTTTAAAATTGTGGATGTAAGAACCAGCATAAAACGATAAACGTTGTTTGTTCTTTTCCTTCAATTGAAAAAATTAATGGTGATAATAAATGTTTGAAAAATGATGAAAGAGCCAGGATCGGATTATCATATGTGTTGATAAACGATGCTTGTTCTTTTCCTACAATCGGTGGCGCAAAATTAATCACCCTATTGGAAGATGCTCTCATTTTTGCAAATGGCCGCCAATGTCAAATCTGTTTTGACATTTGTGGACTAGACAGATACAGAATACAAGTGAATAAGCCATGGAGCGATACACTCCCCAAGAACGCGGAATAATTGTGTCTATTTTTTTGCGTAACAATTCGTCTGTGGTGTTGGCAAAAATTCTAATGAGCGATGAGGCTCATTTTCACCTCAGCGGGTACGTGAACAAGCAAAATTATCGCGGATTTTCGGTTCCACAAGAAAATCCGCGAGTGATGCACGAGAAACCATTACACCCGCTCAAAGTGACTGCGTGGTGCGCTGTTCAGTGGACGGTGCGCGCTATAGGGCAATGTTGACCGAGTTTTTTCTGCCCGAACTGGACGAATTAGGACTGGTGGACATGTGGTTCCAACAGGACGGAGCAACAGCACACACTGCACGAGCCACAACCGACATTCTGAAGGCCGCGTTTCCGGGTCGCTTAATTTCGCGTTTTGGCGATTTGCACTGGCCCGCCAGATCGCCCGATTTAACGGTCCCGGACTTCTTTTTATGGGGTTTTTTGAAGTCTCGTGTTTACATCAACAAGCCTGAGACCTTGGAAGCCTTCAAGGAAAATATCCGACACGAATGTGAGAATTTATCGCCCGAAACTCTCGCCGAAGTGATGGAAAATGCCATAAAACGAGCCCGTATGGCAATAATTGTGACGGCGCCCATTTATCTGATATCATCTTCTCGACTTAACACAATTAATTCTAAAGGTCTTAATAAACATAATCAAAAAACAGAATCGAAGTTTTTTATTTAGAAAAAAAATAAGAGCCAAACAACATCGGATGACTTCTTTTGCGCCACCTTGTAATAAAATTTTGCAAAATGGAGAAGTAAGAGCCAGGATCGTAGTATCAAATTTTTGTTGTTTTCCTACCAAAGAAAATGAAAATAATGGTAATTCAATAGTTAAAGAAATAGTTAAAAAGGATATTCAAGAAAATGGAAATAATGAAAATAATTGTATTATAATTCAATAGTAAAAGAAATTGTTAAAAAGAATATTCATTATAAAAATGTTGAAATGTTAAATAACTTAAACGAAAAATTTCCTAAAGTAAAATATAAAAATTTATATGGTAAAATTCCAATGGTGTATGAAAATAATGAAAATAATGGTAATTCAATAGTTAAAGAAATAGTTAAAAAGGATATTCAAGAAAATGAAAATAATGAAAATAATTGTAATTCAATAGTAAAAGAAATTATTAAAAAGGATATTCATTATGAAAATGTTGAAATGTTAAATAACTTAAACGAAAAATTTCCTAAAGTAAAATATAAAAATTTATATGGTAAAATTCCAATTAAATTAAAGAAAGAAATAGAAATAGATAAGTTAGGGAAATTTTATAGAAAGGCAGTGAATGTTGGAATAAAGATAACGGCATGGGATGACATCGCCGACGAGTGGAAATTCAAAAGGAAATTTAATCAGGTGAAGATGACAACACCGGTGAAGCAGAGGTCAGCAGCGGGCAACGTTAACAGTGCGAAAACAACCAATCAGCTATTGATACGGTTTTCAAGAAACTACGACATCGTCCTGAACTCGAAAGATAAAAAACTTCAAATTCCATCATTGGTATGTGTTGGTGGTGTATTACATTCATTTTTTGGGCAAATGAATGAACAATACTCTGAAAGATTTGGGCAGAAAATCCACCAATACCAAATTACAACAACAACTGTAGCTATTCAGGTCCTGAACTGTCGCATTTCGTACGTCAATAAAGAGCGAATGCAAGCTTATGTTATCTGTTTTTACATAACATATCACGACGATTTTTGTGGTAGCGTTAAACTACACTACGGTTTAAAAAATTTAAAATTTAACCATTGTCGAAGCATGACCACGATCTTATTCTGGCCTCAAACTCATCCTGTTCATACTATTAGGACAGCAGTCAATTGCGAAATTCAATTGTTCCTGAAGCAGAAAAGTTTACCTCGTGGCTGCGATATCAAGATTCGTATACCACTGATCAATAAAGACCGGCTGCATGCGTATGCAGTATACACGTATCCAATATTTCGTGATGGTTATTCTATTAGCAGGAAGCCTAACTACGAAAATATATTGTTGGACGTGAGGAAGACAGTATATTATGGCCTGACATGTGACACATTCTATAAGTACAAACGCATGGCGAAGATTTTTATTTGGCCGGAAACTAAACCGATTTACAATATACGAACAGGTGCTACCTGTATAATTCAACTGTTTCTCAACCGAAGGAAAGTGTATGGTATAAGTTAAACCAAATATTTACACGGCGGTAAGGTACCGCACATTCAAGAGCAGACTACGATTGTTGGAGTTTTCAATTGCCTATCATCGCGAGAATTTGACTTCGAGGAGCTCAATGTTGCTGATCACAGTGGCTCCGAAAATCGTTTTTAAGGAAATTAAGCCGATCATCTCCAACATTTCATAGTTTTTCCACGTATAATAATGTCAATTTGGTTTTTATAAGAAAAAAGAAAACAATATAAAATTAAAAAGTTAAAAGATAGTTATTGTTTGAAAAAAAAAAAAAAAAAGGAAGAACAATTTTGTTTAAGATAAAGAAATTTTGTAAGATTAAGAACTTTCAACGCGGGCAGATTGGTAAATTGCTCAATTTAATAAATAAATGTAAAAATATATTTCGATGTTGAACTTGGATAAGTTGCTAAATTTAAAAAAAAAATATTTTTGTCATATAATTACATAGTTGTAATTAAGTTATGATTATTATGATTTATGAAAATTGAGAAAATATGTGAAACTAAAATTTGAATTTAAAAAAGTGTTTAATATAAATAAGAAATATCTGTTTTAAATATTGTTTAATTTTATTAAAAGTAAAGTTAATTGAATATGAAGAAAAATAATTAAAAAGAAACTTAATGAATTTAATATAAAAAAATATATGTAATAAAGATTCTAAATTAAGAACTCTTTATTCATAATAAAAACAAAGTAAAGACCCGTACGAATAAAATATTGTCATAAATACAGTTTTAACAATATATTAAAGGAAAAAATGTACACCTAATTATAGGTTTTTAAGTATAATTTGTTTCGAAAGTTTACAATCTTTCAACGCGGGCAGTATGTATAAACTTCTAAACAGCACCAAGAAATGTTTGGTGTTGTTTGTTATATTAAACTACAAACAACACCAAACATTTCTTGGTGCTGTGAACAAAGCGATAGATAAGCAGTATCTAGTCCGTTATGATCTATCTGGTCATTTAGTGACCAGCCAGTTTATTTAGGTTACAAATCTAGTCCTAAAAGATGTGTCTGGTCGCTTTATGATCAGCATATTTGTTTAGGTATGATTATTTGGGCCGCTTATCTATCGTCTGATAACTAAATAACTAGTATGTTATATTAGACTAGAAATAAGGGTAGTTTTTAGAGTTTATAAATAAAGGGCTTCGGTAAAATGAAGTCAGTGTCTTTTTAACAAAGAACATTGTAGTTTTCTTCTCTAAATATACTGGAATTTTGAACTGTATTCACTCTAATAATTTGTTATTAAGTTACTTTTGTAAAAACAGTTCTCACTAGAAAAACTTTACTGTCTGAAATTTTCATTCGCTTTAATAAACTAAAACTCTTCAGTTCAACTCATGTCTTAAAACTTATTTACAACAAGAGGTTATGGGCGACCAACGTTAAGAAATTCCTCACGGAATTGTGCAGTTTAATGGTACGGGTTATGAAAACTGGAGTTTTCGCGTAAAAATGTATTTGGAGTCGCTGGATCTGTTGGATGTTGTAAAGAGTTCAACTCCAACTGGAGAGATCGAAAAATTCTTTGAAAAGAATGCTCAGGCGAAGTCTATTATTGTATGCAGCATTGCGGATGACTACTTGGATTACGTAAGAGATAAAAATTCCGCTAGAGAAATATGGTAGATGTTAAAGGATGTGTTCGCTATGAAGTCAGCGTCGAGTCAGACCATTATTCGGAAGCAGCTAGCAAGACTGAGATTTACAGAAGGTACGAGCTTGCTGGATCATTTGCTGGAATTTGACGGTCTTGTCAGCTGAAATCGGCCGGTGCAACTTTAACCGAAAGTGATCTTGTGTTTTTATCACACTTCCAGAGAGTAACGATCCACTGGTAACAGCTCTTGAGAATTTGAGCGAGACTGAATTAACTATCCAACTGGTAAAGCAACGATTATTGGCTGAAGAAAGAAAGAGATTTGATCGTGTAGATGGCAATGGTAACAACGGAAAGGGCCCCCGCAGCGTTTGTGACTCACAAAAATAGACGTCAACCTGTGCGGACGTGTTTTCATTTAATCGTCCCGTTGAACAAAAAAATAAATTGAAAAAACAAATAAACAAAGCAAAAATAATAATAAAAAAAAACCCATACGAATGAAGTTGTTTTCGGCGCGAGACCCTTTAATGCCGTCAACAAACTAAAGAAATAAACAAAAATAAATAATTTCGTTAATAAACCTAAAAATTAAAACATACATATAAAAAAAAATTGTATCCCAATATGCCGGTGGAGCGATCTCCACCGCGTGAGCGAAAAAATTCGCCAACTGTCGTGAAAAAACTCAAAGACAATTTGGGTCTGTGCTCTGATTTGCTTGCCGCAAATAAAAAATCGCCCGTTCAAACAATAAAAACAATGAACTATGTTCCAAAAACAACAACTCTAGGCTCCCAAAATAATTTGTTTGACTCTCGCGAAAAAACAAAAAGGTTATCGTCTTCCCCCGCAAGTCCGTTTGTTCAACAACAAAACAAACACAAGCAAACAACAAAAAACATTAAAGCTCAGATTACTGTTGTGCGCTCTGCCGACGCTAAAACTCTCAACCCAGTGGGAAAATTGCAAGACTTAGTTGGAACATTGGTGACCAACAATGATACTCTGATCATTAACCAAAATGAACATAGCGAACAACAAATTCGCAGTCTTCAGCAGCAGGTACAACAACAACTACAAAATCAAGAAAAACAAAATGTTACGCTTCCGGTAGTATCACATGCTGAGTCTCTCTCTCCTGCTATTCCTTGGAGTTCTCAATGTGTTACTCCAAATATGATCCCAGGAAACTCTGTATCTCCCTTTATTAAATTAAATACGCAGAACCCCCCTTCCGATACCCCAAATATAAATAAAAAAGTGTTAACACCCAATACAGGCAAAAGTTCTTGTGATAGAAACGAAAACAGAAAATTTACGGTAGTGCAGACTGGCATTGACCGCTACTATCCAAAACGGAAACTTACGCCTCCCCGCGCTGAAAATATGAATTTGCCCAAAAATCAAAAACACTAATCCTAACAATGAGTATACCAAGCTGGGACAGAACCGGTACGCGATTCTTGCCGATCATATGAGTACGGATCCCAAGCCGAAAACTTAAAAACCCCCTCCAATCTATCTACGTGAGCAAAACTCTCAATCTCTTTTAGATTTACTCACACAAAATATTGGCGTAAAAATTTTCATGTAGTCCCTATCCGTAAAGGAGAAATACATGAAACAAAAATTCAAATATACAGTGAGCCAAATTATAGAATAATTATCAATTCTCTCGATAAAGCGAAAAAGAGCTATTACACATATCAGCTCAAAAGCTCCAAAGGCCTATCAGTCATATTGAAAGGCATTGACTCTTTCGTTGAATGCAAAGAAATTCAAGAAGCGCTAAAGGAAGAGGGTTTCTCAGTTAAAATGGTATCTAATATAATAAATCGCAACGAAACTCCACAGCCACTCTTCCGAGTGGAACTGGAATTCGATACAAAATCTCTTAAAAAGGTGAATCCCACCCAATTTACTCTCTGCGATATCTCTTACATCGCAAAATTTTTGTAGAAGAGCCCCACAAACGCAGTGGACCAATCCAGTGCCAAAATTGTCAAGAATTTGGCCAATCAAAAACTTACTGCACGCTTGCCAGTGTATGCGTAATTTGTGGAGATCTCCTTTCATCCCTAACATGCCATAAAATAAAACATGCTAATGTAAAAAAATGCAGCAACTGCTTTGGAAACCACACAGCAAACTATCGCGGCTGTCCAGTATATCAGACCTTTAAAAACAAGGCTATTACTTCAGTTGGACCCACTAATTCCAACCCTATACAATCCAATGCACCAAGTAATGTAAATCACTTTATGAATCAAGGTGTTTCATACGCCAGTGCTCTAAAAGGTGACAACCCAGTCCCCATAAACGTTCAGCCTGCTCCTCAAAGCAGCCATCTCGAACAAACCCATCAAATGTTTATGCAAAACATGTCTCAATTTATGTCTAGTATGCAAAACATGGTACAAGACATGATTAAAAATTAAAATCTTCTGCTTCAGCATCTCCTATTTAGGAATGTGAACGGCCTCTGTCAACACAAACTAGAACTTCTCGAGTTCCTAAAAGAGTCAAGCATAGATGTAATGCTAATTTCTGAAACTCATTTTACTGAAAAACACTATTTCAATATTCCGGGATATAGACTCTACGACACAAAACATCCAAGCGGTAACGCAAGAGGTGGATCCGCAATTCTCATTAAAAGCAGGATCAAACATTATGCTCTTCAGAATTACTGTACAGATTATATACAGGCAACTAGTATTTCTCTCGATGAATATCTAAAAGGTCTAACATTAACGGCTATATACTGTCCACCTAGACATAGAATAAGCGAACAACTATTTCAGTCGTTCTTCAACTCTCTTGGACAAAAGTTTCTCGCTGTTGGTGATTATAACGCCAAACACACGTATTGGAGTTCTCGTCTTATATCACCTAAGGGAAGGCAGCTGTGGAATACAGTTACTAAACTTGGTCTAGACGTAGTCTCTTCTGGCAAACCAACATACTGGCCAACAGATAGACGCAAAAATCCCGATGTAATCGATTTTGCAGTCTTTAAAACCTTAAAAAGAAGCCAATTAACTACTGAATCTTCTCTAGATCTATCATCAGACCATACGCCTACCATTATTACAATTAATTATGTCCCAAACATCGATGTTACTCCATTAAATAAATTGACCAGCAAGCTCACAAGTTGGCTCAAATATAGGCAGTATATAAGCTCACACATAAACCCTAATGTGTCACTTAAAACAAAAGACCAAATAAATACAGCGGTAAAAAATTTCACTTTTCTGCCTACACAAGCAGCTACCGAAGCAACTCCCTGCTCAATAAGAAATAGTTTAACCCACACATACACGTCCGAGCTTCAGGCTACTGTGGGGGTCGCAGGTGGCGGATAGCGAACGGCCTATAGATATGTAGGTTAGCTGTGAATACCCAATAAGCAGTCCCCGATCAAAAGCAGCAGAGTACAAGGAGTAATTCAACCTACTTAAATGCTAACCTCACCGCGCAAGGTGTACTCTGTGATAATTAGAGGCTCTGGCGCCCGAAACAAGGCGGTATAACCTTCATCCCGCCCAGGGAAATTCTGCGGCCATCGTGGGATTTCTTCCGACGGTAACCAAAAATCCAAAGCGTCTGTCCCATATTGGGCGGCTTCCTGTTCTGCGTCTGACCCCAGTGGGGCGGCAGTTATCATCCCGCCGTTAGGCATCAAGGTCGAGCCCAGTAAGACTTTGATTATGGCATACTGGAATCCATTTTAATAAAAGGCGATACCCTGGGCTGACGGCTGTGGTATTCTGTTACCTGAGTAAGCAAGAGTGAAATTTTGCTGAAATGGCTTTCAGGCTAATGCCATAGCTGCCCCCGTCCCGATAAAACTCCGGCAAAGCCTCGATTAACGCTCGACGATCGTCGCCACTAAGCTGACTGTGCAGGCTTGGATGGAGCATTCCCAACTAACGCTAGATCTGGCTCTGTTCTCAAGTACTCATAAGGGCTTGAGACAACCCTCGCGTGGCCTCCCTGCTCGCATAGATAACCACGAGATCAGAACGCGACTGCATAAACCGACTCCGATAACGGTATTGAGGGGGGACCCATAAGAATGAATACCTTACATTTGAAAAACAACAATGAGATGAGCAAAGATGCTCTAACGAGCATGCAAGAAGTAAACGCAACTGTGGTGGTGGACGATCTGACTATCGCACCAGACGCAACTATAAGCAGAATCAACAAGGAGAAACCAGAATGCGAAGTTAATCCTTTTAAAAAGAGTTCGAGAGTAGCTCGCTCCCCGGACAAGCTGGTGATAATTGTATCTCCTCGATCGAGTTCATCTCCACCTGTGCTTCACTACGAAGAAGAAAACACGAGCAACACAAATCCTAACGCCAAAGACGTTGTAAATAGTAGAGCGGACGAAGAGCTCAAGAAGTTAGGCCTTAAACTTGACGAGCTTATTGAAATGATAAGAGGAGGTAGGCGGACCATCCACCAACCGATGCGTGATCTCGTAAACGGGATCTTGGAAACGTATAAGCGACTAACTGCTGCCAAAATTCCGCAAAAAACTGGTGATTTACTGGAGAAAAGCTCACAAACTTCGCCGTTTCTTAAGCGGAGCCAACGTGAAACTCCTAAAAGGCCAAGAGATTGCCACCTACCGGATCGAAGGACACCGCCGAAGAAAAATAAACCGATAACCGTAGAGAGCAAGCGGACGGATACGGAAAAGGCGAAATATTCGCAAGTCGCTGCTACTACCGTGGCAAGTACTATCGAAAACAACATTGAGGAGACTCCATGGGTCAAAGTGCGACCAAAAACAAAGAAGAAAGCAAAGGCGGGCCCAAAACCTACTAAACCTCGATAAATAAATAAATAAATAAATAAATAAATAAATAAATAAATAAATAAATAAATAAATAAATAAATAAATAAATAAATAAATAAATAAATAAATAAATAAATAAATAAATAAATAAATAAATAAATAAATAAATAAATAAATAAATAAATAAATAAATAAATAAATAAATAAATAAATAAATAAATAAATAAATAAATAAATAAATAAATAAATAAATAAATAAATAAATAAATAAATAAATAAATAAATAAATAAATAAATAAATAAATAAATAAATAAATAAATAAATAAATAAATAAATAAATAAATAAATAAATAAATAAATAAATAAATAAATAAATAAATAAATAAATAAATAAATAAATAAATAAATAAATAAATAAATAAATAAATAAATAAATAAATAAATAAATAAATAAATAAATAAATAAATAAATAAATAAATAAATAAATAAATAAATAAATAAATAAATAAATAAATAAATAAATAAATAAATAAATAAATAAATAAATAAATAAATAAATAAATAAATAAATAAATAAATAAATAAATAAATAAATAAATAAATAAATAAATAAATAAATAAATAAATAAATAAATAAATAAATAAATAAATAAATAAATAAATAAATAAATAAATAAATAAATAAATAAATAAATAAATAAATAAATAAATAAATAAATAAATAAATAAATAAATAAATAAATAAATAAATAAATAAATAAATAAATAAATAAATAAATAAATAAATAAATAAATAAATAAATAAATAAATAAATAAATAAATAAATAAATAAATAAATAAATAAATAAATATATGAATACACCTTCCTTTATAATATTAGTAAGGATGTAATTATTAATAACAACGATCAAATGGCGGCTATGAATTGTTGTTTACGTTTTTATATATCGGTGGCAAAGAGAGAGAGAGTGGCAAATAAAAATACCAACACTTTGGTGGTGGTTTTTGTCGAATTGCAAAAACAAAAAATAATGTAATTGCAAATTTAATGTTATCAAATAAATAATTAAAAAAACCAACAAATAACACACTTGGGTTGTTTCACTTTTATTTATTATAATGCGTATGAGAAAATGCCAAGAATTGAAAGTGGTTTGTGCAGAAAATTGTAGCACCGAAAACAATAAATTTCACAAAATTCTTTAAATTTATAAAAAAAAAACATCTTTCAATTATTCGCACTTGAATACCTCTAAATTGGGAGAGTTTTCTCTTGACTCCACTTCCTTGCTCGGAAAGTTTGCGAACAATTAACGCAAGTAACGAGATTGCATGAAAAATGTATTGGGCAAGTCTCTTTTTAACATTAAAAAATAAAAGATGTTTATTTTTAGCTGGGTTCTTCAGAACTGCACTTCTTGGCATATTCTATAGAACTGCCCTTCTCTTTGGCTTGTTCTTCAGAACTGCCCTTCTTGGCGTATTCTTTAGTACTGCAAATTTTATTTATTCATAACTTCATATTAATACTAAAATTACAAAATTGTTTCTTAAACTAAATTTACATGTATAATCTTAAGATATCAATATTCTTGAATAAATGCGGCACTTTCCTGCGACCGTAATAAAATCTGGGAATTTCCAATATTTTTTAATTACTTTTTCCAATCTATGGGAATGTTCCGTCTCTTATGAGGAAATGTTTAAATATCCAAGGTTTCTGGTTCAGTAGATATGGACATGACTAGCATGGACATAACTCGCACGGTGTTTGGCAACAAAGACACAATTTATTTTATTTTTTAATCAAAAATAGAGCAAGTCACTAAGTGTCCCTGCTCGGTCGCCATGAAATTTTGCAAGTTTTTTTGCAAATGAAAATTCTTATGAACTTTTTGTATATTTCTTTTAATTTGTAAATTGTTGTTTAGTTTTATATAAGTTTTAGTTTTATATAAGTATATAAGTATAACTTGTCCACTTGTATAAAAGTTTGCATCTGCAAGTTGAATATCTGGTATCCTTTGTACAAATGCGGTGGCTTGGGTGGATCTTCAAAACATCCAAAACAAAACAAGAAGCCACAGCTCGAGGGGGGGACCGGCGCAGGAAGTTCCAATTTAGAAAAATAAGGAAAAAACAAAAAAAAACAATGTTTAAAACGTTATGAAAAGCAGCTTTATTTTAGGTGTTGTTACCTTTGCGGTTCCGATAAGAGTTTGATCTCTAAATCAAGCGGCAAAACAAAAGCCGTAATAAAATAATAACAACAAATTTAAGAAATATTGATATTTACAGTGGCCAAAGTGCCAACTGTAAATATATATAAAAAATAAATACAATTTCAAATTTGTAGAAAGAAAAAATAATATTTACGACGTTTGGCGTAAACACTTTGAATACAAGACACATCAATAGAATGAGTTGGCAGGTTGCCAATCAGCTAAGGTATTATAAGACCTTTTGCTTGAATCTTTACACCCGAGTATATAGAAGATCCTAGTATAAAGTCACAAGCCTTTTGAATACGCGCTGACACAACTTTGTTTACACCAGAAACTTTGACATTCGTTCGTTGATATGGTAGTTTTAATACACGCTGTAATCTTTCAGAAATAAATGTGCATTCTGAACCAGGGTCGTTAAGTGCTCTAGCTTTCTATTCGGTACCTAAATGACAAACGGTCACCATTGCGGTACCTGGAAGCACATTTTTCTTGTTTAATGAAAAACTGGTTTGAACAGAATTCGAAGAACTGAACGCAGTTACTTGAGCAGTATGAGTATTATTGTTTATTGAATTCTGAAGGGAATTTTAAGAATTGGCTTGATTATTGCTCTTGGGTGACGAAGTTGTATTACTCCGTTGTAAAAGCGTATTATGACACATTTTGAATAAGTAAAAAGGTTAGTACAATCCTTTACTTGATGTGAGTCCGAAAAACAATTCAAACACAAACGGTGTTTACGTACCGTTGCTAACTTAGCGTTAAAACTCATGCCTAAAAATATTGGACAGTTTCGAAGTGAATGTTGCTGAGAAACATACAGCTTACACTTAGCACTAACTGCGTTGTGATGTGTTTGGAAATTTCTATTAAACGATGGCTGGGAAAAAAATTTTCTTTCAATGGGCTTATTAGAAGTTGCCGTTGAACTAAGTCCTGAAATAGTCTCAAGAGTTTGGAACCGACTAGTTAAAAACTTATCCAATTCATCCCATTTGGGGATATCGCGTTTACTCGCAATACTCTGCTCCCATAAGGAAACCGTAGAGTCTGGTAACCTAGTTGAGCAAAGATACGTGAAATGCATCCCAATTTTTTACGTCAATATCAACTAACTCTAACGTAGAGATACAGCCGTTTATATATCTTTGTATAATAGTTTTTTCAATGACCCATCTGATTCTGAATGAATTACGGGTAAATTAAACAAAATCTGCAGTTGATTAACAAGAATACTTTTGTTTTCATAACGATCTGACAGATTATTCCACGCTTATGCAAATCCATTATTCGTTCGTGGCGAGTTATTGACAATGTCTTTTTCCTTCACCTCTAGTTTTTTGTTTCAGGTAATATAGTTTTACAACTGGAGTAAGACGTAGATTGGAGATATAAATAGCAGTGAATAAGTCATGAAACGAAGGCTACGTATTATAATCACCATAGAAAATTTCCGCAAGGAGGTAATTTTATATGATGACCAACAGGTGAAGCTAATTCTACAATATTTGAAGCGCCACGAATTGTTGTCTGTACTCTGTGATGTTTAAACATTTGTTTTTACTTTGTCTGTGTAATTTTCCTCACTCAAACTTTTTCATCCGAAATAAAGACATCAACTGTAAAAGGTTATGGGCCCAAACATTTGCTTAAAAATTAAAAATTTAAATAAAAAAAATTAAAATAAGATAAAAATAAAATTGAAGCTGAAAATTTGTCTCGCAAGACTATCGAAGAACAAAAAAAAATGCATTTCGCGAAACATATGAAGCCGTTAAAGGGTGAGTAAGACTGGCCTGTATGGAAGCGCAAGATACGCGATTTGCTCGACTACCATGAGGGAGCGTTGGATGTCATAGATGGGATATTGGTGCAACCAAGACCTTTGGAGGCTCGCGCTACTGTTGCAATGGATTAATAGCAAAAGGAGAGCATGCTTTGCCGGATTTGTTGTTGGTCTGCAAGATTTTGCAGGGTCAACTCAAAACTATGCGCATGACTCCAATGTGGCGCTTCATTCAGTTTGCAACGAGGTCAATGTTGTAATTTCGAACAACGGTGAATTTATAACGGTCGACAACGGTGCTACAAGACTTGTCACAAATTCTTACGACATGTTTGTAGAATTCGAAAAGTTAGAGAATGTCAATAGTATAAAGGCAGCTGGAAAAGAGATGTTGACAGCGATTGGTAAAGGAGCTATCGAAATCGTATCAAGAGTCAATAATAAAAATTTCAAAATAAAAGGTTAAACAATGTTATGTGGATATCGCGAGGCAGGAGGTTCTTTATACAAAGCCGCGATCACGCCAAACGCTGCTGTACAGAAAGAAGGAGTCAATATCGCAATAGGAGATTGCTCAATGTTGCAGCTCTACCATGAATATGGGGACATCAGGACAAACGACACGTGAAGGAGGTACTCAAGAGAGAGTTTTTTTTTGTTAAAGTCAAGTTAGACAAGGAAATTTGCGTGCCTTGTGTGTACGGAAAGGCACATCGACTGCCTTTTGGATTGAGGGCAAAAGTTGTCATCACCAGAATAGATCATATAAGCGGACCTTTTGCTGAGTCTTTTACTAAGAAGAGGTACTTGGTCGTTTTCAAGGATGCCTACACAAAGTATAGTTATGGGTTTGCCATCATAAAAAAGTCTGAAACTACGGAGGTGCTAAAGCAAGTTTAAGCAATAACCAAGATGCAAGGTCATCCAATCAAAGAGTTTCTAAGTGACAACGGAAAAGAATTAAGTTAATTCTAAGGCAGAACGGTATCAAGCAGCTTTAAACAGCGCCGTATACCTCTCAACAGAATGGAGGAAGTGAACGAGAGAATCGAACCATAGTTGAAATGGCGCGAACTTTTAAGTACTCAAACTCAGAAGTACAATTTCCGGAAGCGATTTGAGCTGAGTTAGTCGTCGTGGCGATATACATTCTCAACAGAACGGGTAAATCGTCAGTCACACAGAAGAGTCCTCAAGAACTTTGGCTAGGGATAAAGCCAAGAATCAAGCATCTGCAAATCATTGGTAGTGAATGTTTTATTCATGTTTCAAATCAGAAGAGGAAGAAAATGGATTCAAAAGCGATGCAAGGATATCTAGTTGGATATGATGGAGTTTACATCACAGAAAAACAAAAAGTCGTTTTATCAAGAGCTGTACAATTCCGAGAGAAGATGCAGTTGTATGAAGAAATGTTAAAATTGCCATTATGTAATATTAAACCAAATAATCATCAAAACGAAGATGAAGCAAACGACAACAGTGTATTTATTCGCAAGATATACACAGAACACAGAACTAATCAAGATGAAAAATTGACCGCAGAATCTGATGAAGAAATCGAAGATCAATGTAGTGGATCAACTAAAAATGATGATGTACAAACAAACAAGAGGATAAGGGAAGAAGAATCTGACGAAGATTTGCCGATTATAAAAAAGATCGTTCATCTATATCTACAACACGATTTGCAGACTACGTAATAATCGCAACTGATTTTGTCAAATGGATTGAGGCGGTGAACAGCAAAGAGAAAGTTGATTGGAAGAAAGCCATGAACTCCGAAATAAAATCGTTGCAAGAAAATCAAACGTGGGAGTTGGCTTCTTTACCAAAAGGAAAAAGGCTATACCGTGCAAGTGGGTCTGTCGAGTCAAGACAAATGCTAATGGAAGTATTGACAAATTTAAGGATAGACTTGTTATCAAAGGTTTTAGTCAGCGCAGGGGTATTGACTACAATCAAACATTTATTTCAGTAGCAAGAATGGGAACAACACGTTCTTTTCTGAGCATTGCTGCGAGCCAGCAGTTAAATCTCACGCAATTTGAATTTTCGACGGCATTTTTGTACGGTGAATTAGAGGAGTCTATTTACATGAAACAACCTGAAGGATATGAAGATGAAACTGAACGAGTATTCAAACTGGAGAGGAGTTTGTACGGTCTCAAGCAAGTGCCGAGATGCTGGAATAAACGTTTTGGCAGTTTTTTAATAACGCTCGGATTTAATCCTAGTGAAGCGGATCCGTGCCTATTTGTACGAGATAAAGGAGGAAAGAAATTAATATTAGTACTGTATGTGGATGACGGATTAGTTGCTGGGAGTGATTTAATAGACATAGAACTGAAATCAGAATTCAAAATTGTTTTGAAACCAGCTGACTATTTTTTAGGTCTAGAAAAAGAAAAGAAAGATGAAGCCATAAAAATTTCACAAAAATCGTATGCAAAGAAGGTACTGGAGAGGTTAAATTTTGAAGAGTTCAAGCCAGTATCGACACCAATGATGAAAGTTGCGGAAGTACAAATAACATGGAAAGTTGGAGAAGTAATCAAATTCCCAGAAGCAGTTGGGGCAATAATGTACCTGATGCTAGGCCTGATTTGGCAATCAGTGTTGGTTTTTCTTCAAGGTCATTAGAGAAGCCGACTAGCAAAGATGTAGCTTGCGTTCATGGCTTAGCAAGCGACAGACAATGGTTGCCACTTCAACAACAAAAGCAAATATTGTTGCAGCAAACGAAGCAGTAAAAGAAGTAATTTTTCTAAGCAGATTATTCAACGAAATTGTAAAGCTACAGTGTGTTCCTGTGCTACAAGTGGAGAACACTGAAGCGGTCCGACTAGCGGAGAATCCTGAAATTCATCGTCGACTTAAACACATTGATATGAAACATTTTTTCATACATGAGAAGGTTTCCGAAGGAAAAATATTTATTTCACAAATTTCAACTGAGAACAAGTGGCAAACATTATGACGAAGCCACTTCCAAGAACTTGAATAACTATTTTATGAGGCAGGATGGGTGTTCAATAACAAGGTAAAGTGATGAAGATAATGATATTTTCAGTTAATATTGTTTTCAATATGCACTGTACTCTTAAATGTTTAAACTTTTGTTTTTACTTTGTCTTTGTAATTTTCCTCACTCAAACTTTTTCATTCGAAATAAAGACATCAACTGTAAAAATAACAACTACGAAATTTGTCTTTAATCATACTAATTGCTTCGGGGTTAGTTTAAATAGCTAATTTTACAATTGGCTAAGCTTTTTCATATGCCGACTTAAGTTCAACCCACTGATAAATATGAATGTTTGTCTTGAGGAGTCTATTAAATTCTTCCTCGAATTCTAAAAGAGATTCGGCTAACATAACAAAACGTTTTAATTCTGCTATTGTAAATTACTTTCATTTAAAATTCAAAAATGTATTAAATTCCCAAGAATGGCGCTAATGACGAAGAATATCTTCAAAAATAATTAAAATGAAATTCAACAAATATTTTTTTATAGCAATCGTATCAAATCAATAATATTATGTGATGTACACTGAAATGTTAAAAAGAGATAAATAAAACGAACAATTTATTTTTTAAATAAATACAACATTTATTTATGCCTCGTAGGCAAACCGTAACGCGCACAAGAATTCGAAAAGTTTAAACAAAAGATTTAAACTTACCACAAAAAATGAACCGCAAAATTCTAATAGGTAGACTTTACAGTTTAAATAAATGATTTAAACTCACCAGAAATCTGCGTCGGTTAATATTCCTTGTGGTTGTTATTGTTGTAGCTGCTGCTGTATTGCTTATAAGCGAAACCATAAATATTATATTTCGCTTTATTATTTAACTATTTCACACTTTATTATTTTAAATATTTCACACTTTTTTATATGTATATTATTTAATTAAAAAACGCATTTTAATTGAATCCGAAACTTTAATTAAATCCAAATCGCAAAAACGTAAACAATTGCTCGAAGCCGAAATAGAATAAAAAAAAACTATTTTTTAGATAAATAAGAAAAAGCACTGCTTATAAGCTTCTCCAGAGTGTGTTCGCTTTGTGTCCGATGTGTGTATAGCGACTTCACATAGAGCGTGTGATTGCTTTGTGTTCGGTGTGTGTATACTGGCCGCACTTAAAGCCTGTGTTCGCTTTCTGTTTGGTGTGTGTACACTGGCTGTAGTTAAAGCGTGTGTTCGCTTTGTGTTCGCTTGGTGGTGGTGTGTGTTTGGCGACAGACAGATGCTCTCTTCGAAAATCGAAGAAGACTTGTTTGTGTTTTTAACAAGAGAAGTTTAACGACTTGGTGTTGTTTTGTAGGTTAATTTTTTATAGATTTGATATGCTTACAATAAATAGCACCAAATAAACGTACAAAACGAAGTCAAATGCAAAGGTACCTTTTAAATAAAGATGCGCTGGTAAATGTTGTTAAATGTTGTGGCGAATTGTCGAACGACTATTTTTGGCAGAAACAAGATTCCAAAACTCCGACGATCTCTAATTAGGTTCACCAAAAAATCCCAAACGAAAAAATGGTGTCTCTATTTTCTTTTGCTGCAAATAGCCGGTTCGAAGAAATAAATAAAAATCTCAAAAGCCCTGTGCTTGAGAGAAATTGTACCAAAAGGTTAAACGGGTTAGTTCCGGGAGTTCAGCACATGGAAAATACAGAAGGCGGTTGGTTTTTCAATATAAAATCCAGTATTTTATTGCAGACACACAAAGGATGCTTACCGTTTATCTTGATATCTAAAAGACAAGTAATAAAATTAACAACAAAAAGTACTTCGGAAAAAGCAAAAACAAAACATATTAAAATGCCAACTAAATTTCGAACGTAAAAACTAAATTAATGAAGGATGCCACAAGACGTTTGACATAAACAAAGACTATCGCAATACCTTTGGGAAGTCATCAAGGTACATTGAGGACTTATTTGAGAATACGAGAAAAATTTCGTTGGAAAGGAATGCAAAAACAAATAAACGAATATGTTCAAATTTTTCAAAATATCAGTTAAACCAAAGTTCAAAAATGACAAAAATTCCTATGGTAGTAACCGATATACACAACGCCCTTTTGAAAAGTTGTACATGGGGCCCCTACCAGTAACAACACCAGGCAATAAAAGTGTTTTGATTTTTTTAAATGATTTTTCAAAATATTTTGCGTATATTGCAATACCCGACGCGGAAGCAAGCACGGTTGCCAAAGATTTTTATGACGAAATAGTTACTCGTCATGGCATTCCTAAAATGTTGATTACCGATAACGGTACCAATTACATTTCGGAGCTGTTCTCTAACGTATATAAAACGTTAGAAATAAAAAAGCTACACCGTATCACCCGCAATAAACAAATACGAAATAAATTTATGTATATTATTGGATTAAATGATAAAGTAATCGATTTAAATTCTGAAAAGCTCAACAGCACTTATTAGTAAAAAGTGCTTGCGAAAGAAGTAAACATACTCATATGTATGTATATATGTAATTATTTCATTTTCAAGTGCCTGACTTATGCTATATAAGCAGTTTTAGTCGAGAATAGAGCTTTTGAATACCAGTAATAATAATGGTATGCTTAGCCATTTTTTTAAAAACACAATGATTCATAATTGGTAGAATTTTAACACAATACGGGTAATTTAAACCTCACTACATCCTAACTTCGTCGACTTCAACCCTTGTCGTCGAACCAGCCTCTCCAAAATCGTAGAAGCATCCGCACATTAGTCGATGAGGGCACGTTCACAACAAAATTTCCGGTTAGCCGCGATTTTCATGACTGCCATTTGCTGCAGCTTAATGACTCGCGGCATATGAACCGTGGGTATCGTATTGGATGAAGAAGGTGCATCAGTTCGACGCCTCTCAGAATTAGTTTTCCCTTTTTTGGCATTGCGATCCGCACTTCTCCCATTTGACCGTCGGCGCTTGAAGTGTTCGGGTGAACTGGGTGCCTCAGACTGCTGCCGCGACACACAAGTGGTCATGGATTTGTCTCGTCGTGACTGACGGAAACCAACCGTTGGTGGCCGATGACGAGATGACTTTAGCATGGGCGGCTGCGGAGACGGATCAGGATAAACCACGGGAGAATGCCGCGAAGAAATTGGCGCTCGTGATGGAGATCGTCGAGAAAAGCGGAATGCTCGATTGGCTGTAGGCAAAACAGCTCTCAACCACGCTTCATATGCCATCGACAGAAATTTCCGACATAGACGCTTCCTTGCACACTCGACAAACCATTTTGGTGGGAGACCATGGTTACTAAAAAATCAGAAGACGATCAAAAATAATAATATACAGATGACGAACAGGACAAAAATTAATAGAAAAAAAATGAATTCTAAGAGGGTGGGAGAACAACTAGTTTTACGATGGCACGCGTAATAGTGCCTCTCTCCGTTCGTACATCTACAACGTAATAATTTAGGCCGCGAACAATAATTATCACCGGTGATAAAGTAATTTCTTACCTAGCTTAGTCGGAGTAGGGGGGGATAAATAAAAAATAAAAAAAAAACTATTTTTATGTTGTGCACTTTAGTTGCGGATTCGGCAATAGAGAACCGAATCCTCACACGAATCTTAACGACTAGATTCTTTATTTCACCGTGTTCACGTCTGAACTTGGCTCGAGTGCGGGACGGACAAAATAACCTAAAGGCACTATAACACCAAATAGATGTATTTAAAATGGTTTTAAATGAACCAAAACAAGTTAAACTATAACTACCAACAATACGGCTCTACTGCCGTGCAAAATAAAACTAAACAAATACTCCCTTAATAAAGTTTTAGCTCTCATCGCACTATTTTAATATTCAGGATATTAGCTGCTCTCCTAGCGCCAGTAAATCCTCGAAAATCACTTAAATAAAAATCTCATTTGTTCAAACTCGCTGTTCAAAACGAACTGACCAAAACTGCGATCCTTGCAGATTTTGTTCCATTTCACCAAATATGTGAGAAATGGGCTATCAGCCATTTTAATGCAGAGAGTACGGTTTACAACAAACCAGAGTCAGTATGAGGTAACCTGCCAAGAACCATGTACGAAATCCCAAAATGGGAATTTCTTTGAAATTCTGGCAAAGTACAGACCTCACTGAACTTTGCAGGCATCTGCGGCGTCATTCTTGGCTCCACACGGGGCATAAAAACGAGGGAACAAACAAAACTTTCATAAGTATAATTTGACATAAACTTGTCCTTGTCTTGTTCGTATTTGGTCACGACTGTCTGTCTCGTTCGTAAATCGCTGGATACTAAAACATACGTTTTAGAAAAAGGAGAAATCCCAAAAAAAAATTTAATATGATACAATTAAGCAACCTTATTGGGAATATTATTCTGGTAACTTTTATTTACCACTACACTATTTAAGTGTTCTAATCCCATTAACTTATTAAAAATCTAAGAGCTGTTTTAGACCGCGACACGAACTTTTTGATCCTTTCCCAAATAAACTTTCACGATTCTTCCTAACCGCCAATCATTTGGTGGTAGATTTTCGTCCCGTATTACCACTAAATCGTCCACTTTGATGTCATCTTTCGAAAATTTCCACTTGTATCGTTTATTCAGCTCCATTAAGTAATCCGACTTCCAACGACGACAAAACCATTGAGATGTCGCCTTCAACTTTTGCCATCTATTAACAATAGTTAGGAGATTTTCTGACACTTCAGGTTCAGTCGGTGCTAATAGAGGACCTCCAATCCAAAAATGGCCTGGAGTTAATGGAGAGATATCTGTAGAATTTTCGGACAGTGGGCTCAGAGGTCTAGAGTTTATGCAACCTTCAAAACATCTGCGATTCTTTGCTGAAACGAAATGAAATAGAACCATTTCTGAAGCGAATGGTAACAGGAGACGAAAAGTGGATCAAATACGATAATAATGTGCGAAAAAAATCATGGTGCAAGCGTGGTGAAGTTCAACAAATGGTCGCAAAGCAACGATTGACGCCTCGAAAAGTTATGCTGAGTGTTTGGTGGGATTGGAAAGGAATCATCAACTATGAGCTTCTCCAGCCTGGTCGAACGATTGATTCTACACTTTACTGTCAACAACTGATGAGTTTGAAGCAAGCAATAAAAAAAAAAACGGCCAGAACTGATCAACAGAAAGGGCGTCGTCTTCCATCACAACAACGCTAGACCACACACATCTTTGATGACTCGGCAAAAACTGGGAGAGCTTGGCTGGGAAGTTTTGATGCATCCACCATTTTAAATATGTATATAAAAAATTAGTTCAAGTTTGATTAGAAATACGAAAACACTTTTTCTACAATCAATATTAAAAAAGAAACATAAAAGAAGTTCCCAGAACTTCATTTGCAAAAACTCTTACAAAAACAAGCAATTTCAAAGTTCGACTGCACTACGTCGAATGCAAAGTAAACAACACTGCGAAGATAATATAGAAGAAACATCATCACATACTCATAACAGTAATGCCGCCTAAGTACCAATGATTATTTATCGACACCCAATTTGTACTGTCACACATGAACATGCATCATAACGGTTTTATCGATACGCACTGTAGCAACAACATTTCCGCCCAGAAGTAACAAACGCACCCTTTATATACGTAATTTGTTGGGGGTTTCATCGAGAACATACAACTTCAGTATCTAAGTTACACTGATACCTACGACTTCGTCTCCACAATAAGAGTCCTCGGGCAGACACCAAAGAACTATGGTTGCTTACACTAGTCTTCATAAACCCGTGTAAGAGAACGATTCGTCGCTCGACGGTGTTTACGTTAATCATCAACAACCAGCGCAAAATTTACTCAGTGTCTACAAGAAGAAGAGTCTCATCTGATCACCGCTTATCACCAATTTGAGGGGTCATGATTTAGCATTGGATCGTAGCATTGACGAAGGGAAAACTTATCGCTGCAACATAAGAATGAGTTAATCCGCTGGCATTAACAATAAACTATGCTAGGCGGGTTAGTGCCATATTAAATAAATCTGTTTTAACATTTGACTGCGAAAGATGACATCGCACAAGAAGAAGAAAACACACCGATGATTGCCAATTTTCATTTAAATATATGTACGAAATAGAAATAATTTAAAGAGTAAAGTAAATATTTCATACATAATTTTTATTGCAATAATTTAAATTTTCATATTTTAATATTCATATTTTTGTTTTCCAATAAGGTAACGTAAAGGTATTTTTTAATTTGTAAAATATTTAAATATAACCAATCCAAACCACTAGTTGCAGAAAAAATCTAGAAAGGGACTATTTGGAAATAATTTTATGTTTTTTTTAACGGGGTGAGGAATGTTGTATATTGGCTTATTCGCATGAAGCGGATTGTAATTATTGCAAAATACGATGAACTTTAAAAATTGCAAGCTATGTGGAAATGCAATTTTGATAAACAAATAAAATCGTAATCGACTTTCTTATGTTTATGTTACAATTAACCTGATAACGATTAAGCAATCACATAAAACTAGGTCAACCAATGCAGAAGCCATCATCGATTCTCGGTTAAGTTTTAGATTTTTATTGGCCTAGGTTAGGAGCGGATTACAAAGAAAAAAAAAACGTTACCACTGGGAGTAGCCAAAGCTAGATACGTTTCTTAAGATATTGGCTTAGGTAGGAACATTAGTCTAATAAGTTCGTTTGAGCAAGTCAGCTCAATTTGAATATATTTTTATTTAATTAATAGAAGTAAAGTAATAAATCCTCTTCGATGTTGGTCCCCTTGACGTGGGGAAGAGGCTTAAACGGTCATATGGGTCTCTCTGGTTTGAGACTTCTTATGATCGTCGGCAGATTCAAATGGTTATATAGAAATTCTCAAGTCAGAGAGTTTCTGTGTCACCGTGAACTAAGAGGAAAGCTCATTAATAGTAACAAGAGGAGACCTGGATGATCCAAGACTGGAACACCAGGAGCAATCTTCTTGTGACTAATATAGAGATTGCCGTACTAACGCAACCTTAAGTCAAGGTGTTGAGGTACCCGTGCAGATGGCTGAATGGTCAGTGGGTGTTTAAAGATTGATGATCGCAAACGGTCCCCTCCGACGCCCGAGCAAGGTCGGTTGTACAAGTGCCTTCTCTACGCATGCCGGCTCTGCTGACGAGTGGCCAACCCTTCCGAGCATACTCGTGGGAAAAAAATTAACGACACAAAAACAACAAAAACAAACATCAACAAAACTACCGACGACGACCTGGAAAATCACACGGACCCCCTCTCTTATCTGATTCCGACGATGGTATCCCCTGAATCGGATGAAGATATTCTGTTGGCCTCTAGTCAGGAGACCGCAGTAAGCGTGCCGGGTTGTGCTAGACACCCGAACCGCTGGCAGTACCAACAACCAAGCCAACAACATCAAAACCCTCCGACGCCGCTGAGCCCAGCGGGTCCAAGGGTAAAAAGAAAAATTCGCTGGGAGCGGTTATGAAGTAGCGGTACCAGAACGCTGTCTTCATGTTGGATAGAATATCCAAAAATGCAGCAGCTGGTACTGTTCATGAGCGTGACTAGGTGGACAAACGCAGATATGAAGCGGTGCTGGATGAGTACAAGAAGATCACCGAAAATACTCCAGCACCAACGACATCAAGCAGCCAAGCTCAAAAACGCAACCGCTCGCAGAATAAGAGTGGGAACGTTCACCCCAAGAGGTCGAGAAAGACTGGGGATGCTGAGCCAAGCGGTTCCAAAATTGCACCGATGACAAGGCATTTTAGTGAGGTTGCCAGAGACAACCTGCAAGTGTCAGTTATCGATGCAGAAATGAAGACGCCACTCACCGTACAGCAAAAATGGGTAGAGATCGATGTAACTCTATCGGGACTCGTAATGAACTACGTACTCGATAATCCTGCAGGTCCCCACCCAGAGTTTGACTCATCGGAAACCTTTAGGGGTTACAAAGTAGTCAAATGTGCAGACCGTTTCTCCTTAGATTTCCTCACCGACAGTGTCGCTAAGCTCAGCGACACGATATCAGGCTTGAAGCTCAAGCTGATTCCAGTGAGTGAAATCCCAAGGAGACCACGAGCTCGCATTTGTTTGCCTCCGATGAACGAACGAGGCGAAAAGCTGCTGCGATGTTTGAAACTGCAGAATAAAGACGTCCCGGCTGTTAGCGACTGGCAGCTGATAAAGGTCGATGAAGCAAGAAAGTCCAGCAGACCACTTCTCTTGGCCATCAGTGAGGAATCATTGGAGGCATTGTCAAAGGCGGACAACAAAATTCGCTTTGGCGATGAAGATCTTCAGAGGCGATGCAAACCCCGAGGAAGACGACACGGAAGATGTCGACAATGGGGGTCAGTTTCTTTCGGTGGTCAACCTGCAAGACGAAGGTGAGAGTGTTGCAGCACTCTAAGTGTGCCACCGACAATCTAAATATCCTCCTCAGTGAGGGGGATATAGACATCAGTCTCGCCCAAGAGCCCTGGATTAGACACGACAAAATTATGGGGCTCAACATCAGCACATACAACCTCTACTATAGTAAAGAGGCAGGTAAGCCAAGGGCGTGCATTCTTGTCAAGAAAGGTATAAATGCATTCCTCTGCTCTAATTACAGCACATCAGATATGACGGTGGTTAAGAAAGAAGAGGCCGGACTTCAGGACTTAGTAGTGGTATCGGTCTATATGCCTCATGACACAGAGGCACCACCGGAGGCTTTGAAACGTCTCATCGAATACCACCAGAAGGACATCAGCCTCATCGGGTGTGATGCAAATGCAAGGCATACCCTATGGAACAGTAGTACAACAAACGACAGAGGTGAGTCACTATTAAACTTTTTATTATATACTAAGCTAAGTATATGTAATAGGGGTAACAAGCCAACCTTTATTTTCCCAAGTACAGATATTTTTCCGGGATGGGAGGAGGTCTTGGATCTTACGCTTATGACAGAGAGCAATAGTGTAACTGTGGAAGATTGGATAGTATCAGATAGACCATCAATGTCTGATACTGTTCAACCTCCGTGGCAGGTCCTTCACCCCCTCCTTTTTCAGAAATCCCAGAAGAACACGATGGGAAAACTTTATTAAAATATCAGAACGCAAACTAGGAGGTAACAAATCTTGTGGAGAGTTATGCTCTATTTCAGACATAGACAAGTAGGTTAATACCTTAGAGAAGGTCTTAAATGTAGCCTTGAAGAAATCAACACCAATCAGTGTCACGAAGAACAAATCCCCCCCATGGTGGACTGGTGATCTGAAAAAAACTTAGAGACAAAGTCAGGACGGTCTTTATCGAATGTTATTTAACCGGGTTTAGACAACCGTATAATGACATACGGAAAAAGTACAAGAAAGCAATTAGGGTAGCAAAGGCAGAATCTTGGCAATCCTATTGCACATCAATAGAAAACTCCAGAGAATCTGCAAGGCTTAGTAAAATGTTGTCTAAAGAGCACTCCAATCCAACTTATTTTAAAAGTGTAGATGGAGAGTGGACGACTTCTGCAACGGATTCTCTAGAAACGCTAGTTAAATGTCACTTTCCCGGTTGCGAGTCGCAGCAGAGATCTGAGACTTGGGAAATCAATAGATTCATATCAAATGATGTGGTAGATTCAATAACAGATAAAAACAAGATTGTTTTTTCTATAAAAAGTATCCAACCTTTTAAATCAGCGGGCCGGATGGTATTTTACCGATTATGCTTCAGAAGACCCTGAAGACTATTCAAACGTGACTCATAAATATATTTAAAGCCTGCTTCCGCCTCATCAATATTCCAGAAAGCTGGAGAAGAGTTAAGGTGGTCTTTATACCCAAGGCGGGTAAGAAAAACCATGAAGCAGCCAAAGACTTTAGGCCAATTAGTTTAACTTCTTTCCTATTAAAAACAGTGGAAAGACTAGTAGATATCCACATTAGGTCCACAGTTAACGGGAACTCACTTTCGAACTCACAACATGCTTATATGAATGGCAAATCCACAGAAACTGCTCTTCATGAAGTAGTTGGAAAAACTGAAAAATCTTTACATCAGGAACAATTCACTATGGCAGCATTTCTAGACATTGAAGGGATCTTCAACAACATCTCAGTAGACACCATATTTGAATCGCTTGTCAGATCCGGTGTCAATGACTGCGTAAACAATTGGATTCGTTGTATGCTACAGAACATAATCATTCAAGCATCCATTGGAGATGTTTCTATTACAAAGTTTGCGAGTAGAGGCACTCCACAAGGCGCAGTCCTATCTCCGTTTCTATGGGTACTGTCGCTAAATAATATTCTACTAGAACTCAACAGAGGAGGAGTAAAGGTAGTCGCGTATGCAGATGACGTCGTGACTCTTATATCTACTATCAGCGAAATATTAGAAAGAGCTCTAAAGACACTAAGCGCATGGGCCAGGAGTAGAGGCCTTAATGTCAACCCAAGTAAAACACAGTTGATGTTATTTACAAAAAAGACCAAAATAACTCAGTTCATACTTCAATCTCTCAATGGACCAATTAATCTCTCAATGGAAATTAAACCTAGTAGTTAAGGAAAACACCGTCAAGCTATACACCGATGGATCCAAGTCGGATGAAGGGGTAGGAGCAGGGGTGTACTCCAAAGAACTTAAGGCATCTAATTCCTTTCGTCTAAGAAACTCAACCAGCATTTTTCAAGCAGAAGCTCTACGAATCAGAGAAGCATGTAGGGTACTAAGTAATCATCCGCATGCATACTTACTGATAATCAAGCAGTACTTTTAGTACTCGTCTCACAAATAATTAAATCAGAAATCATCAGGCAATGCAAAAACGAGCTAAACCTAATAACGCGCACAATGGACATCACTCTTATTTGGGTACCTGGACACAGGAACATAGAAGGAAATGAGAAGGCTGATGCATTGGCAAGAAAAGGCGAATCTGAGGCGGTGGGAGTTGGATGCCCTCTCAGCGCCATTAAAAGAAAGCTGTTTATGCAATTTCGTCAAGAAGCAGAAACCAGGTGGGCTAAAACGGGTGCCTGCAAAATATCCAAGAAAATCTGGGCAAAATATAATAAATCAAGAACCGACGAATTAATAACAAAGCCAAGAACAGATATATTCAGGATTGCATCAACAATAACCGGTCACTGGCCGATAGGAGACCATGCCAAGAAAATGGGATGGCCTCACAACGACAGATGCCGCAGCTGTCACCAAGAAGGAATCAAAGAAACAGTTTTCCATTTTCTATGCGAGTGCCCAGGTTTAGGTACTCTACGATATAACACGTTAGGAAAATTCACAATGAACAATCTCAACTAGCTGGCTGACACTAAAATAGATAACATAAGTAGAATTATAAACAAATCAAAATTGTTGAATAAATCAGACATCAGTGGTTCAACAAGTGGTGTACCAAAATGGCTCTTTTGTGCTTATTGAGCCTGAAATTTGTGTCTTCTCAGGCAGCACCTAAACCAACCAACCAAAGTAATTAAAATTAAAAAGGTGTTTTAATTTCGCGAGTTTTTAAATAGTTAAGAAAAAACTCATCAGTGCCCACACAAACTCAGCAATATCTTCCAGGAAAACAAAGTTAAGAGGACACCACTTCTGGAAGGAACATCCTTTATACAACAAACTACAAACCAAAATAGTGCGAGATCCGATAAGAACAACGCCTACTTATAAAAGAGATATGTTGCACTTATGTGCTAAAAGAAGCACATTTTTTATATTCATTGAAATGGCGGAGGGTATATGAGCTTCGGCAAAGCCGAAGATAATTCTATTACTAGTTTTTTCATTATTTTTACTCTATTTTTTTGATACCCTTCGCCACGTGGAAGTGCAGGTACCGAATGGTATTTTGAGTTTGTTTTTCCATTTGTAACGACCAGAAGGGGGCATGGTGGGTATGACATAAATATTAGCGTAGGATTCTGAGTCTATTAAACGATGTCCGTCATTCCGTCTGTATGTCTGTCTGTCTGTTTGTCGGTCTGTCCGTCAGTCCAAGCGATTTCAGAAGTAGATTAAGAGCTGAAATTTGGTATGTGAGCTTATATTCTCTAAGCGGAGACTTACCGATGGGTAAGATCGGACCAAAACTTCTACCCCTCCCATAAAAACTACCCCTTTCATAGCAAAAAAAATAATTAAAATAGTTCCAGTGCATATTACAGTTCAAATTCAATATTTAGTAATTTAGTAGTAACACAAAACTGCTCACAGAAAATGGAATTGGTCAGATATGAACCACGCCCACCTCCCATACAAACTAAGCCTTTATATGCGGAAAACAAATTATTAAAAATAGTTACAGTATAAATAACCAGTTCAAATTCGGATTTTAACACTTCGGTATGAACACAAAACTAATTACCAAAAAGGGACATGATCCAATTGCTAACACATGTAGCACTTATGTGCTAAAAGAAGCACTTTTTTGGTTTCACTGAAATGGCGGAGGGAATATGAGTTTCGGCATAGCCGAAGATTATTCTTTTTCTTGTTTTTATTTTAACTTTATTTAAAATAATGCATAGACGGTATGCGTTCTATAGTTTTCTAGTAGTACGAATATTTAAACCGCTGTATTTTAGCTCAAAAAAAAATAAAAATTTCAACCAACAAATTTCAATATCTAAATCCGTTATCCGTTTATCGAACGACCTACATGAATACTGAACTTAGCCAGTTATGAAAAGCATAATGAGTGTTATACATTAACAACCTTATTATGACAAATATTTTTGCGTTTTTAAGTTGTGTCATTTCTGTTTTTGAATTTTGTTTTTGTTTCAAAATATTATGAATACAAGTAGTTAACAAAATGTTTTTAAACGCGGGTTTACAGCGATTGAGTAAAAATGAAGAAGACGAAAACCAAATGCATATAAATTTGAGGAGAAGACCAATTAGGAAAACCGAGAATATTTTTACAATACTTGATCAGGAGTAAGTTTTTTTCTATAAGCTTCCGATTGTTCACTATACAAATGAAGGTGATGAATATAATTGATGCCAATTCAATTGGCTTTATTTGGGAAAATATTAATGTATCTCTTAAAATCCAACTTCCTACCATTGCTTACGAAAAATGTTAATATTTTTCAGATTTTTAAACAATTTCCGAATGAATAAAAATGTATTCAGAACCATTCTCGATGACAATGAAAGCAAAAATGTATGTGACTGAAACGAAATTTCGTTTCATCAAATTTCGTTCTGCATAATACCTCGTTTTTAACAAAAAAGCTTTTTCATTTCTAAAAAAATCATTTGAGAGGCGTTCCGTTTGTTTTCGTTTTTTCATAATAGCAATTTAAGTTTCACTCACATTTCAAAACGAAACGAATGCAAACGAAAGTTTCATAACAATTATGTTAACTAGACATTGGCTCTATCCAAATTCCAACGTTAAGCAAACGTCAAGCATATGATATGGTATGTTGAACAGCTTCAGTTTTCACACAATTTCAAAGTGAACGGACGTAATATAAAGGGTTTCTCAAAAAGAACGTTAAAAAAGTTTTTTTAAAAAAAAAAACAAAAACGGTTTTGGATATCAATGAAATTCTTTATTCCTGTGAAAGTACATTCGATGCCATTATGTATGGAACTCGATTTCATTTGCATGGCCACCACGGGCATGCTTGCAGAAGTCTAGAGGCTGAACCCAATTTTCGACGGTTTTCAAGCATAAACTGCTGCAATTTCACGTTCGATATTCGTACGAAGTTCATCAATCGTCGCAGGCTTATTGGCATAGACCATAGTCAAATTGCACGACTGAGGCGGCCAATCGAGTGGGCCATTTCGTGAGATAACACGTCTACCAAACATGGTTTCTAATAAATTGATTGTGACATTCGTTGTGTGGCTTGTGGTGCCGTCCTGTTTTAACCACATGTACTCCAAGTCCTTATCATCCAACTGAAGCCGCTTCAGTTCTTGTGTCAATTTGATTTTTCAAGGATGTAGACCAAGATCTTTTCGCAAAATTCGCCACAACGACGTCACAGAGATGCCCAACGCTTGAGAACGACGTGTGGGAGACACATTTGGGCTTTCTTGAACTGAAGCCTCAGTGGCAGCAATATTCTCGACACTACTGGCACTTCTTTGTCTCACTGGCACGGAAACATTTTGTACTGTGCCTGTGGATTCAAATTTTCCCACTAGACGCTCAACTTTTGATCTGGTAGGACGATTATGACGACCATAAATTGGACGTATCGATCTTAAAGTTGAGGCCACTGACTCCGTAAAAATCATCACACCAAAGATAAGTGCTATAGAAAAAACTATAGAAAAAAAAATATAAATAAAACAATAAGCAAAACAAAAACAAAGATGTTAAAAATAAACACGAAAACGAAAGTACTTAAAAAAGTAATTCTTTCCTTCAAGCTAACAGAAAGTTTTTTCAAAATTTACATATAATAAAAATAATTAAAATAAAAAAAAGCATATGTATGTACATATATAAAAGAGTGAGAAAGAAAAATTAAAACTGTGTTTTAATTGAAATGAAATGCGAAAAATATATAAACGTGAAGTTTAAACCTATTTTTTTAAACATATTAAAATATAAAAACACAAAAAAATGAATCAAAAATTTATTAAATAATCTTAAAGTGAAAATAATCTATTTAGATCTTTTTACATGAATGGTTAAATATGGCGGTTTTTTCTACTATCAAATGCTCTCACTTAAATAAGGAAGTACCGGTTGACCGCTTTTTCCTATAATATTTTTGTTAACTTTCTTTTAAAACGATCACTGACCACAAAAAAAAGCGAACAATATTTGAAATTCTAAGCGTTTTTATTGCTTGTTTGCGAAAGAATGGAATTTATCAAAATTTAACATTTCGGAATGAAAAAAATTGCAAAAACAATTCCCATATCTGGAACCAACTGCGGTATAAATTATAGCCTGCAAAAATGTAGTCTGTTATAAAAAATATATTTTTACATTTGAATAAAATTTGTTATAAAAAATAATAATAAAATTATTTACCTACCGTAAAAAGTAAAATTTTCTGTTTTTTAATTTACTTTTCTGTTGTGCGATATATCGATAACTTTTTCTAATATATATAAGGTGGTCTAGTGGCAGCGTGTAAGACTAGCATCTCAGGGGTTCCGGGTTCGATTCCCGGCAAATATTTTTCAATAAAAATCAATAGTTCAAATAGCCCATTAAAAGCTATATCTATATACAAAATATTACCAGTCGAGAAAATAAAGTAAATATAAAATTAAATAAAAAGTGCTATCTTGTTGAGGGTAAGAGCGCATGAAACAATATAATTCCCTCACAGTCACCACAAAACTGGAAAACCATCTAAATGTTAGCCTGGACACAAACCAGATGCACAACAGTTTGGTGAAAACGCTGATCCTGAGTAACGTCAAAAAGATGGCAGCCCTATCAACTCAGGATCGTCTACGGTAGGCCAATCACCTGTTCAGATGATATCAAAACGATAAACGAAACTAATACCAGGCACAGCCTCGAATATAATGGAACCCGCATGATGATGACATTTATCGAACGAAACATGACACGAATAGCACAATGGAATGTAAGAACACTTCTTCAAGCATCAAAACGAGCACAACTTGAGAAGCAAATGGTGGATTACAACATCGAAATCCTTGGCATTATCAAAATGAGGTAGAGTGGTAGTGGGGATTCTATCACACAAATGGCAATACACTGCTAAACAGTGGTAAGGAAACTAGAGGGAAAAGCGGCGTCGGCATCATTATAACGCGAAAAAAGCGTATTGCTTTGCAAACATGGCTGCCGATTTCTGATCGCATAATACTAGCCCGTTTCCACAGAAGTGTACGACGTCATATCACCATCGTCCAATGTTACGCACTGACAGAAGAATTCTACTCTCAACTAACATCAACACTTAGCACAATTTGAAGAGGCGATGTAACTATACTGATGGGAGATTTTAACGCAAAAATTGGGAGCAACAACAGCGGCTTGAAGCAAACCATGAGTACATATAGCTGTGGCACACGCAACAACAATGGCGAGAGACTGATTGATCGGCGGAACTATATTCCCACATAAGGAAATCCACAAATAATCGTGGACCTCATCTAGTGGTAACACCAGAAAACAAATCGACCACATCTGTGTGGGGCGCATATGGAGAAGCTCACTGCTGGATGTAATAACCAGAAGAAGAGCGGACATCGACAACGACCATAATGGTGACTCCGAATTTCGGTAGTAAATTTTAATAATTTCGACTCGTTGTTGGCTCGTATATCTTTCCATGATGAAATGGTAAGCCTTACTGAAGAGAAATGTCAAGAGAGCGGGAAAAAATATGGCGCCCTTTGGTCAGTCGTTATGGCTAGCTAGCAATCTTAGTGACTGCGAATCAGTATTGATGAGCAAGCACCTGGTCAGCCCTTCGGGGAAGTGCGGCTATCCTTGTGACCAATGGCTTATTTCTAGTACGGTCATGTCTCTGCTGAATCTAAGTCATTTTGATAGCCAGGCGGGACAAAAGGAAAACTTCTTGGACACGATTTGTCTACACTTCAGACCATCAAGGCCTTGTCTTGACAGTCTGTAGTGTGAACGGACCAAAGTGACCTAAAACAAATCCCCTAAACTCAAGGTGGAACAGCTATACCAGTGAGCTTGCTTGACGGGGTAGAGTCATGCCTCATAGCGAACTCCGTGCAAGATCCGTCGAACCCACGGTTTAAGTTAGTCTTCTCAGAGGAGCGCCTCTGGGTGAATAAATTTCGTAATTTTTAATTTTTAAACCGCATGGATTTGAAAAACATGCAAAATATGGTCTGCACACTTTCAAATATGCATAAAAATTTATTGACTGAGGGGGCATATGGTCCCTTTACCGACAATAAAATTTACCACGACCAATTGGAAGAGGCATTCGGTTCTCTTTCCAACAGGCCGGAAGAGATGGACATTCAACTTCGCCAGGAGTCGGCTCGGATGTCCATTTCCTCGGATCAAGAGAGAAATCTTCAACAATCAAAAACAGGGTGAAGCTGTCTGGCGCTGGACGCAAAAGACTGAAAATTTTTCTTTCTAAAGGCATACCGCTGAAAACAGCTCGGTCCTTGGCAGTAAAGCCATCAGTTGTGTCTGGCGAAGGGCAAATGACCCACGCCGACATCGAGCTCCAAGCCTAAAAAGAGATTCGTATCAGAGGGCAGCAAAATTGCTGGCAATCTGTCAACAATGCCCCCTTTTGTGCCCGCTTTATCGTCTTTTGGCAAGATGAAGGAGGTAGAAACAACTCCTGTGGACAAGCCTAGTCTCAGCAGGGTGGCGACGGTGGTCTCTACGGGAATGGCCCTGCAAGGCGCCCCATTGGGGGTTCCCTGTTCAAAGCCTACTCTGGCAGAGATTATCATCTCTAAGAAGATCGGGATAATACCCAGCAAAGATACAGAGGTGTATCCTCGATAAGATGTACGAGACCAAAGAGCGTACAATAAAGCATCACTTTGCAGGCTACAGTTTTAAGCCCGGATGGATAATTATTAACTTTCTGGACGATGAGACTGTGGTTTGGTCGAAGGAGCTAATACCGGCCCTGAAGCCATGAGAGGGAGTCGAATTGAAGGTGGTGGACGAGGCAGAAGTGCCGAAGTCCACAATATTCGTCGGCTACTTTCCTGGCTCAGCTTTTTGGCAGAATGAGCGAATTTTGGGACAAGTAGAGTCGCAAAATTCGGGCATTCGCGTCAAGGAATCGCTGGTGCTTCATCGATTGCAAAAAGGCAATCTTGATCGAGTTGGCGATTGCTGTGGATCCCATGTCAGCTAAAAAGGTGGAAGAGCTGGGCAGCAAAGTCTTCTAGGCTGAAGGCTGAAGTTAACCAAAGCAAAAGCTGCTAATGGCAACGTGGTGCAATCGACATCTGATGCGGCTCGTGCACACGCAAGTATCCAGAAGTCGAAAACGGGACCCATAACCGTAAAGCCTGCACCGAGTGCAGAGAAATGCAAAACAAATGCCAAACTCTCTGCTCTGTCTGGTCGGCTAAGGAAATGGGAAAGGAAAGTCCAGGAGGCTGCGGAAACTTTGCGAAACGCGAAAGGTGGTAAGGACCGGAGGAGCCGGTCTGGGAAATAATATCCCAGGCTTCCACACAAAACCCGCCAATTTAGAGACAAGCTGTCTTCAAATAAATCTCCACCGAGCCATAGCAGCCTCCTATAGGCTCAGTTACCTGGTGGAACAAAAGTGTCTGGATTTTGCGGCCATCCAAGAACCATGGGCCGCAAATTGACGAATAAATGGTCTCCAGACAAAAACTTGTAAGTTGGTCTACGACGGCAATGTCAACCGACCTAGGACGGCTCTGATGATAAAAAAAAATATTAAATTTTTTCCAATTTCAGAGCTTATTCAACGTAATCTGGTGGCGATCCTATGGTGACGAGCTACGCAAGAAACCCGTCAGTTATAGAGCGAAGTCTAATGGCGATTGGGCATCTTACAAGATTGCTCTAAGGGCCTATAATAATGAACTGAGAATATCTAAAAGAGAATCCTGGAGGAAGCACTGTGAGGAGATTGAATCACTCCCAGCAACTACAAGACTGCAGAAATCAATCAATAAAGATCATTTGAATGGCCTTTCTACACTTAAAAAGACAGACGGAAATTTTATAGAAAGCCTATAGGAAACGGGATAGTTACTGCTGAACACTCACTTTCAGGCTGTGTCACCTGTGCAGAGGAGAGTGGAACCATCGAGGGTACTTGGTCCTTGATGCCCACACGTAGGGAACTCTCATTGGCTCGTAAGATCTTTACCGTCAACAAAACTTCGGGTGTTGAAAACACACAACGGTGCCTATTTCGGCAAGGAGTTGATATATTGGCACCAACGTTAAACAATATTTTTAGGATAAGCTTAGAATTAGGCATGGTTCCTAATCGTTGGACGAAGGCTAGGGAAGCTTTCATACCGAAAGCAGAAAAGAAGGCGTATCACACGCCAAAAGCTTTCCGGCCCATTAGCCTAACGTCATTCATGCTTAAAGCTATGGAAAAAATTCTGGATCAATATATCAGAGAAGTCTATCTGGAAGATATACCTCTCCATATTGAACAATATGCTTACCAATCAGGCAAATCGACTGAGACTGCAATACATAGCCTAACGAGTAAATCGTAAAGGAGTTGGATTGACATTACAGGGTCCTTTGACAATGCTACTTTTAGATCAATTGAGCAAAGGATAATAAAGCAATACATAGACTGGTTATATCTTGGGTTCTCAATATGATGGAAAATAATGCAATAATTTGTGAATTAGAGACAGAGAGGTTAACTATCAAGTCAACTAAAGGCTGTCCCCAAGGAGGCGTTTTATCGCCACTCTGGCTAATGGTCTTTGACGAGATATACAAACTCTGGTTGACCAAGGGTTCGAAGTTCAGGGCTTTGTTGATGTTTTGGTAAACATGGTTAGAGGCAAGTTTGACTCCACCATAACCGACCGCATGCAACTAGCTCTTGACACTACGTAGAATTGTCAGGAGAAAGGACTTTCGATTAACCCTTCTAAAACTATCGTGGTACTCTTCACCATAATAAGGAAACTAAATCTAGGAGCCTTAAGGTTAGGGGCCACGGACTTCAAACCATCCGAGTAATAAGAGTAATCCTAGACAAAACTCTGACCTGGAAAAACCATTTACAATACATAACAAATGGTAAAAAATGGGTACTACGACCAATAATGATGGCGTGGTCTTACAAAACAGTAATATTACCATATTTTTTAGTATGGTGGCCAAAGGTAAATCAGACTAAGGCTCAGATGACTCTTAACAAGATTCATCGAATAGTCAGTTTGAGTGTTACGGGAACAATGAGAACGTGCCCCACAACAGCCTTGGGGATAATCACTGGATCTGCACATCACATTGAAGAGGAAAACAGCCAGCGCGGCCATAAAGCTACCTTATCTAGGTCATCTTACGGAAGGCAAACAAACGGAAATAAAACTATACAGTAAACTATTAACAGGACACTGTAAATTTAATTACCATCTGAAGAAATTAGAAGTGGTAGCAAATGATTCATGCCGACTCTGCCAAGAGGAGCAGGAAACGGCTGAACATGTAATTTGCACTTGTCCAGCGGTGGCAAGACGCAGATTTGACTACTTAGGCAACGGAATTTTAGTTCCAAGTGACATAGTAAAAATTAAGTCCACAACAATTAAGAGATTTATAAATAGTCTAGAATTGTGTTTGTAGGGCAACGAGGCTGCACAATAGATCTTTCAGGTCGCAGTGCATCTATTTATAGCCTCTAAAAATAATAATAATAATAATAATAATAATAATAATAATAATAATAACAGTAATAATAATAATAATAATAATAATAATAATAATAATAATAATAATAATGATAATAATAATAACAGTAATAATAATAATAATAATAATAATAACAATAATAATAATAATAATAATAATAATACTATTTTCAAAGGAGTCGCGTAGTACATACTGAAAAAGAGACATTGTGGATCTCCGTTGCAACATGGAACCTTATCTCACAAAGAAATGAATTTAAAAGGCAACTTGTCAATAATGACTAACTTAAGCTACAATATAATATAAAAGCTAAGCGTGTCAATAAATCAGCACGTAACGACAAGCGAAAGTTCATAGAGACAATACAAAAATTGAAGCTGAACAAGGCAGCATTAGAAGAAGAACCAGAACTACTGCTTGCATACCCACAAAAATCAGCCAAGCTATTGCAACCACACATCCAAGCAGCACGGGAAGAAGAAAGCCTACCCCCATCATGGAAGAAAGGCATCATCGTTAAGCTGCCAAAGAAAGGTGACTTGAAAGACTGTGGGAACTGAAGAGGAATAACGTTTCTGAACACAATCTACAAAATAATAGCTGCAATTATTTAAGGTAGACTACACACAATAGAGAAAAAAATACGTCACGAACAAGCAGGTTTTCGCCCCCACAGAAGTTGTGTAGACCAATCCAACACCCTGTAGATGATTATCGAACAATCTATCGAGTGGCGTTCACCGTTATACATGTTGTTCGTCGACTTTAAGAAAGCCTTTGATTCAATCAAGTGTAGCGCAATATGGAGATCTTTACAAAGAAAACAATTTCTCCAGAATGCTCATTCGAATAATTAAAGCAATGTACGAGAATTCTGAGCTAGCAGTACTACACAATAGCACGTTCAGCGAGCCATTCACCACTAACGCTGGAGTCAAGCAAGGATGTCCACTTTCAACCCTCCTCTTCGCAATATTACTTGACGAAGTTATGACGATCGTATGTTCCCAAAGGAGGGACATAACATGGATGGGCATAACATAAACTCGAGGATTTGGACTTTGCAGACGATATATGTCTGTTCTCGCATAAGCTCAGTGATATGCAAGTGAAAACTGCCAATCTAATCAGAATACTACGCAACTTGGGTTTAACATAAAGAAGACCAAAGCCATGCGAATCAACAACACCAGCAATGACCACATCACAATCGAAGGTCAGCCTGTCGAATATGTGGAAAAATTCTGTTACTTATTCAGCATGATGACCACAGATGGTGGAGCAGAGGAAGGTGTCATGAACAGACTCAACAAGGCGTTTGGACGCCAATGTGGAGATGTTCACAAACTTTCAGAGGACCAAATATACGATATTCAACGCATGTGTAAAGTTAAAACTTACATATGGAAGTGAAACTTTGCTAATTTCAAACAAATGCATAAGAATCATATGCAGAATATTCTGCAAATGGCCGCCAATGTCAAATCTGTTTTGACATTTGTGGACTAGACAGATACAGAATACAAGTGAATAAGCCATGGAGCGTTACACTCCCCAAGAACGCGGAATAATTGTGTCTATTTTTTTGCGTAACAATTCGTCTGTGGTGTTGGCAAAAATCATAATGAGCGATGAGGCTCATTTTCACCTCAGCGGGTACGTGAACAAGCAAAATTATCGCTTCTGGGGAACCGAAAATCCGCGAGTGATGCACGAGAAACCATTACACCCGCTCAAAGTGACTGCGTGGTGCGCTGTTCACGCTGGAGGAGTCATCGGGCCGAACGCCGCGTGTCAAACGACAACAGTGGACGGTGCGCGCTATAGGGCAATGTTGACCGAGTTTTTTCTGCCCGAACTGGACGAATTAGGACTGATGGACATGTGGTTCCAACAGGACGGAGCAACAGCATACACTGCACGAGCCACAACCGACATTCTGAAGGCCGCGTTTCCGGGTCGCTTAATTTCGCGTTTTGGCGATTTGCACTGGCCCGCCAGATCGCCCGATTTAACGGTCCCGGACTTCTTTTTATGGGGTTTTTTGAAGTCTCGTGTTTACATCAACAAGCCTGAGACCTTGGAAGCCCTCAAGGAAAATATCCGACACGAATGCGAGAATTTATCGCCCGAAACTCTCGCCGAAGTGATGGAAAATGCCATAAAACGAGCCCGTATGGCAATCAATTGTGACGGCGCAAATTTATCCGATATCATCTTCTCGACTTAACACAATTAATTCTAAAGGTCTAAATAAACATAATCAAAAAACAGAATCGAAGTTTTTAATTTAGAAAAAAAAGAGCCAAACAACATCGGATGACTTCTTTTGCGCCACCTTGTATATAAAATAAAAATAGTATTAATTAACTATGGTTTACAAACACAATTTTTTTAATACAATTAACTAATTTTAAAATATATGTCATTAAAATTCTCATCTGAAAACTTGAGGAATGTTTTCATTTAAAGAAAATCTATCATTCAAATTTTTAATAAGGCATACCAGGCATAGTGTAAAAACATGAACTCGGTATTAATCTTCAATACAGCCAACATGAAAATTGGCGATACTGGAGTTTTTACAATAAATCATTTTGAAAATAAATCAACAAAATTTCGGTTACCGCTTCAAAAATATTTTTAAACACTTCCTAAGTGTTTCTATAATTTCGGATCGACTTTATTAATTCAAAAACATTTTTTAAAGCCCCAACTAACTCCAAAGATTTCATGTTGAAAAACATTTGTGTGATTTCAATAAAATATTATAGAATTTATACTTGGTTCAATTAAAATTTCACTCCTGAGCAGTATATTTACTTGTATCAGGCACAATTTTAATTGCAGGGAGTAAAAAAAAAATAAATCTTAATTGCAGCATTTTTATTTGAATCAAGTAACTTATTTCTCTATGTGTGTGTTATTGACAATTTGCCCGGTAGTTGAAAATTAACCTTAACCGTAGTAATTTTTTTTTTTGTGACCATGGCTGGACGTTCATATCTCAGCGATGAACAAATTTACGAACTTATGCTTGAGGATAGTGAGGGGGAAGACTTTTCGTCTGATAGCGGTGAAGAGTATGAAGTGCCTTTGGTCGAACCAGAAAAAGACGATGCAATGAGGGATGCAGATGAATCTGCCGACGACTCTTACGCAGAAGAAGAAGAATTTGCCGATGCTGATGTCAACCATTTGTTTGTCTCAAAAGACAAGACAATTTGGAGCGCAAGTGCAATCCAAACAGCAGGACGTAATAGAGCCGCTAATGTGTTGAAATTGCGTCCAGGTATTACAAAAAGTGCATCATCGCGCGTAAAGAGTATCAAGGACGCTTTCCTGACAGAAGTCGATTCTGAAGGAAATAAGCTGCCAGAAATAATATCTTACTACAATCGAACCAAGGGTGGAGTTGACACAGTAGATAAAATGATTTCTGGATATAGCTGCAAGCGAAAGACTAACAGATGGCCAATGGTTGTTTTCAGTAATATAATCGACATATCAGCCTTGAATGCATTCATTATTTGTACTCAGTAAGAGCATACTATTTCCTCAAATATGTATTCAACTCAATACAATTTTCGTTTACTTTTAGAATAAACCCTACTTGGCCCGAAAAGCTGAAAAATGCTAAGCGTCGTTTATTTTTGCGTGATCTTTTCTCTGGCTCAACCGTATATGGCCCAGAGAGAAAGACGTCCACGTGCTGGTACTTCGCGGTCAAATGTATCTGAACCGAGCTTTGCGTTGCGCATTCCGATGCAATTGAAGAAAAGAGCCAGATGCTTTTACTGCGTGCAAGAAAAAAACCCTAAAGCAAAGTATAACCATGAGCTGTCTTGCTGTCTTTGCGAAAAAACCGTTTGCAAGGCGCACCACAAACGAATTGTTTGCGTTGGCTGCTTTGAAAGCAGGTAAACTATAATTTTGTTTTCAAGTGCAATATATTTTATGTAAAAACAAAGATGTAACACCTATTTTTCGTAATATAAATGAATTTCTCTAAACAAAATAAACTGATTTCCATATGAAATACATACTAGTTGTAGAAAACTACACCAACGTAGAATTATGAATTTTTTTCCAACGTAGGAGTACGGTTAATTCTAGTATTCTTTACAGTGATTTCTAGTTATTTTTGTTTTTAGGTGTAACTAAACTCAAAATATAAAGGATAATTTAATAATGTTTCAATTTTGATTAAATTAAAAATTTAAACCTACGTTTTCATTCTTTTTTTTTTAATTGGAATAACAATTTACAGTTTTAGTTAACCATTTTAAATAGATAGAAAAAAAATTAACATTGCTATCAGTGGGTGTTTTCAAGTAAATATGCACAAAAGAGAATACTCACATTGTCTGTCCGTATCGATGCAGTCTGGCCTGTTGCGGGAGGACGAAATAGGGGACGTAACCAACAAACGGGTTTTTACGCAAAAAAATTGGGCCAATTAGGAGGTACCTATTTTTTTCTACAATTACTTTATTAATAAAATATATCTTTTCTTTTTAATTTTTTTTGGTTTACTAATAATGATTTTTTTATTACTTTTTGTAGGTAGGAAAATTTAGAATTTGAATTTCAAATATTTCCTTTAAAATACACCGATATAACCATATTATCGTTAAGATACTTTATAAACTTTTTATACACAATTAAAGACATAGTCTAAATTATTGGTTTAGTACTCAAATTGTAGAAAAATAAACGCGTTTTAAGCAAAATATCTACATTAGGTATATTTGGTGTTTCTAAGCTAGAAAATGTTTTTTATATAGTTCGTTTGGAACTAAAAACACGTGGGTGCTTGGAAACAAGTGCAAAAGATGACTGACAATTCGCAAATTTATTTTTAGTGAGAGTTCCAATTATGCTCTCAAATTTCTCTCGCAAGACTCTAAAATGTCTACTTTGGTATGAGGTCTTTAAAGAAGTTTTTATTGTTTCCAGATCTTATATTGGAGATTTTTCCATGTCGGAAATAATTATGAATCCCTTATGAAATAAATATAGGTACATGTCTTAAAAGTTTTATTTTTATATGATTTTTGTTTTATTATATTTCTGATTTATTTTATTTAAACATTTACCTTTAGGAGAAAATTATAATATCTAAATAAGTTGTACTTGTTTCTAGTACGTAGTTCAAAGATATGTTTGCCAAATTAATAATTTTATTGAGTAAATTATCAAGATATCCTTTGAGAGGGATATTTAAAATTAAATTTGTTTAACATTTTTTATATTTTCCTCGGATGGAATATTATATCCTGACTATGATTTTATTAACAAAATCAGTAAAGTCTATTCCTTAGCGAGATTTAAACTTCGAAAAAACTTTTAATGTTATCGGAAAGGATCCAAAAATAAAAAGACAGATTTGGTATTTAATATATATAGGAAACCTAGTGTCGTAATTTTGGCCACATTTTCAGTTCCGGTCAAAAAAAAACACGGTTGATTTTGTTACATGGGAGATGTTTAAAAAATCTAACTTGTAACGAGGCAATTAACTATACCTTCATAATAACATTTATTGGATTTTTAACAACTATTAAATTTATTAAAGATGTAAATGATTTAAAGAAATTATAAACAATAATATTGGGTTGTCGAAAAAGTCTTTTCGTATTTTGTCAATAGATGTTGTTGGAGTCGTCTATCTCCAGTGCTACCAATCACATTGTGTCATATGGTATGATATGTTGGATAGGTGACATTTTAAGCTTCTGTTGGTTATAAAGGAAACGCACGTGTAGATTCAACAATGTATTTGAAGCGAATGAATATAAAATTATTTTCACAAAACAACATTATCAACAAAAACTTCTTATACAAAATTAGAAAAACAAATATCAGAGTGTTTTCAGTAAAGTATAAATTTAACACCGACCCTTAATGAAAACACCTTAATTAATTCCTAATTTTGGATACAAATAAATATGCTTTTGTTTTTGCAATATTTTTGTAAAAATATCTGCTGCGTTTTCTGTTGATGGTACATATTTTAAATCGAGTTCTCCTTTATTAAAAACTTCTCGAACATGATGAATTCGAATGTCGATATGCTTGCTTCTTGAATGATAAACCGGGTTTCGCACAAGTTGCTGCGCACTTATGTTATCACCAAATAGAGTTGTTGCATGCAGTACCAAGTTTTGAAATCCGAGTTCTATCAACAAATTTCGCAGATATAAAATTTCCTTCGATGCCGCCGATATAGCCATATATTCCGCCTCAGTGCTACTTAGGGCGACAGTAGGTTGTTTTTTCGTCTCATACGAAATTGCACCACCAGCCAACAGGAATACAAACCCAGTATACGATTTTCGGTCATCGCAACTACCAGCCCAATCAGCGTCTGCGTATCCTACCAATGGTTTGCCTGTTGGTCTGTAATTAAGCGTAAAGTTTATCGTATTACTTAAGTACCTTAAAATATGTTTGGCTCCTGCCAAGTGTTCCGGATGTGGATCCTTGTTAAACTGCGACAATTTATTAACCGCATGGATAATGTCTGGTCGAGTACAAATTCCAATGTACAGCATTGATCCAATAAGCGATTGATAATTGATAGCGTCAATTTGTTCGCAATTTTTACAATCCAGGCATTTCTTTAATTGCATCCCGGGGTCTAACGGAGTGCTACAAGTCCTACATTCCGTCATATTGTTTTCATTCAGTAACTCTTGAATCAATTTCTTCTGTGATATTTTCAAAGGACCTCTTGGTTCTTTTCTTTCTACTTCCATCCCCAGAAAATAATCAACAGGACCTTTGTCGACAATATCCAATTTTGATCCGAGTTGTTCTTTTATGCGAGTCATCGATTCCAGCTTTGAGCACGCCAACAAAATGTCATCCACGTAGACGATAATAACATTGTATTCTTCTTTAGTATTCATGGTATAAGCACATTGGTCGACATTACTCCGAATAAACCCAATTTGCTTGACAATCTCGTCGAATTTCTCATTCCACTTACGACCAGATTGTTTCAATCCATAAAGCGACTTTTGCAGTTTGCAAACACGTTCTGGGTAGTTTCGGTCTTCGAATCCTTCAGGCTGCTCCATATAAATATCTGTATCGATCTCTCCATTTAAATACGCTGTTGTTACATCCAGTTGATGAACCAGCAATTTAAATTCCACCGCCAACGACAATATAATTCGTACCGTTGAGTAGCGAGTTACAGGCGAAAAAGTTTCGGTGTAATTTACACCATATTTTTGACTACATCCCTTTGCTACTAACCTTGATTTGTACCGCTCTATAATACCATCTTTGTTCCTCTTAATCGTATAAACCCATTTGCACTTTACAGCAGGAATGTTCGGCGGTTTCTCTACCAATATCCAGGTATTGTTCTTCATAAGAGAGTTGTACTCTTTACGCATGGATTCCATCCATTTTTCTTTATCGCTTCTTTCCATTATCTCAGCAATTGTTGCAGGCTCAGTGACACTCATGAAACTATTATATACTCGCCTTCCAGACCTCAGTGTTTTAAAATCTGACGCATCAATTTCACCGCCATCTTGACACGTTTCTTGGACCTCAGCGTCATCTTGATTTTCTTCTTCAACTATACCAGAAGATGTCACAACCGCTCTCTCAACCAGCTCATGAGCATCCTTTACCAAATCTGAAGCGTCAAAATATTGTTTCTCTTGACAGTATACTTGTTGATTTTTCTGCACAAATATATCATATCCATTTTGAGATGAATTCTTCACGTTATCCTCCAGAAATTTAACGTCACGACTTCTGTAAAGTTTCTTCGTTTGCTTATTGTAAAGTCGGTACCCATTCGACTCTGCACAGTAACCAGTTAACACACATTCTATACCACGTGCTTGGAACTTCGATTTTCCAGGTCGCTTGTCTAAAACAATGGCTTTACACCCAAAAATACGTAAATGGGCAACCGTTGGCTTTATGCCGCTCCACTTTTCAATCGGCGTCTTATCGTCCAGTGACTTTGTAGGACATCGGTTTCTCAAATATACGGCAGTTCCCACAGCTTCTGCCCAAAGCGCCTCGTTTAATCCAGATCCGATTATACTTACATCGCGCCATTTCCACAATTGTACGATTTGCTCGTTCAGCAACGCCGTTTTGTTGAGGCGTGTACTCCACTGAGAATTGTCGCCTTACACCCAGTTTATCTAAATTCATGGAAAATTCTGTACTTAAATACTCACGTCCGTTATCGCTTCTCAGAATTTTAATTTTCTTCGACGTTTGTCTTTCAGCCATAGCAACGAATTTCTGGTATGCGTTAAATACTTCTCCTTTGTTCTTGAGAAAATATACAAAAATCATCCGCGAATAATCGTCGATGAAACTGACAAAATATCGAGCGCCTCCACATGATGTAACACGAATTGGTCCACACACGTCTGAATGTACTAGCTCCGGGACTCCTTCGCTACGATAACTGGCTGCCTTTGGAAATGGTTGCACACAAATCTTCGCTTTATAGCATGTTTCGCAAGAAAATCTTTCAGGTGTGCGATCGAAATTGATCCCACGTACCATCCCCTTTTTCGCCATCTCTGCCATACTGTTAGCGTTAAGGTGCCCGAAACGTTGATGCCAAAGAAAAAATGCATCGTCCTTGACAGCAAGCGAACACATATTCCCAGTATCTTTACTGCTACATATAAAGAGTTGATTTTTCTTCTTACCAGTTATCACAACTTGCCCATTTTCGTCTATAATTTTTACTTTATCATTCTTGAAAATGATTTCTTGGTTCAAATCGATAAATTTGCTAATCGAAATGAAATTAAATTTCAGCTTAGGTACGTACAGAACTTCCTTTAGCATCACGTCATCTCCAGTTGTGGTTCTCAGGTGAACGTTACCGATACCAATTGCATAGATTGTAAAATCTGCTGCAAGCTCGATCCTCTCTTCGTATTTTCTCATATTTACAAACATTTCATCGTCACAACACATGTGACATGTTGATCCGCTGTCAAACACCCACGTATTTCGCTGCAAGTCCTTCGCCTGCAAGCCGTGCAACATTGCGTTGGCACCCGTGCATCCCTTTGTACAATCGCGAGCAAAATGTCCAATTTGCCCACATTTGAAGCATTTTAAATTACGTTGTCGTTTCACGCCGTCTTGTCGATCCTTCCTATAGCTCATATTGTGATTTTTCTCGTACTTGTTGTGTAATTTTGAAAGAAACGCTTGTTGGTGATTATCAATCATTTGTAGTTTGCTATTGCGTCGTTCAAACTCTTCCATGAGTTTATTTTTTAACGCATCTGCAGTTGGTAAGACATCACGAGACTCCATTGCTACGACGAAGCTCTCGAACTCCTCTGGTAAACTATTCAGCAAAATGATAGCAAGTAACTCGTCCGGAATATTGATATCCACCTCTGCAAGTTTCTCCACTATATCATTGAATTGAGATTGATGCTCCGACATTGACTGACCAGTTGCCATTTTTATCGCCAAAAGCCTTCTGAATAATAGAACTTTTCTCGCAGGTCCTTTAGGTTGAAATTTCTTTTCCAATAGTAACCAGGCGTCATTTGAGGTTTTGCAGTTCTTAACCAGATTCAGCTGTGATCTTTTCATGCTCAGCAAAATTGTCGATAGAGCCTTTTGGTCCTTGTTGCTCCACTCCGCATATTCATTCTCATCGGTCGGTTTCAAGAAAACACCGCTTACGTAACCCCATAGATCCGCATGAATTAGAACGCTGCGAATGTGTATCTTCCAACCATCGTAATTAGATTCTTCCAATTTTTCAATATTATACAGCGACGACATTTTAGTATTACTTGAATTGTCCTGGACCCATAACCTTTGTTGGTTATAAAGGAAACGCACGTGTAGATTCAACAATGTATTTGAAGCGAATGAATATAAAATTATTTTCACAAAACAACATTATCAACAAAAACTTCTTATACAAAATTAGAAAAACAAATATCAGAGTGTTTTCAGTAAAGTATAAATTTAACAGCTTCATTTAAGCAAAAAAAAAATTAAATTCGGAGAAGTTGAAAAAAAGTTACAGCCGTTCAAAAATGAGTGAAAATAATGAAAAAATTCGCTATATTTTGAAATTTTTGTATAAAAAGGGAAGAATGCCACTCAAGCCACCAATGAAATTTGTGAAGTTTACGAGGACGATGCTGTATCAGTTCGTGTAGCACAACAACGGTTCGCTCGCTTCCGTTCTGGAAATTTCGATGTGAAAGATGCACCTCGCTCTGGTCGACCTATCGTTGAAAAAGTCGATGAAATTATGGAAAAGATTGACCAGGACCGTCACATAAGCAGCCATGACATCGCCAAGGAACTAAACATTCATCATCAAACGGTTTTGAACAATTTAAAAAAGGCTGGCTACAAAAAGAAGCTCGATGTTTGGGTAACATATGAATTGTCTGTGAAAAATTAGATGGACAGAACTCAAAACTTAAAGAATCTAGATATATATTTAGAAAATTATGACATTCGGAAAAAATTGGTAGACATGTTGTTTCCCAGGGAGCTCCACAAACTTTTCAACTTTTACATATTCCAAAATATATCTTTTCATTCTTTACCGATGACTTCTAGATAATTTTGCATCCTATTCTAAGTTTAAAGTCAGTTGTAAAATAGTTGGAAATAAACTAGCTATTTAAGGATAGTTGGTTGATCTCTGTCTTCCTGCTGGGTATATTCTCAATACGTTGAAGCTAAAAGAACACACTTAAAACTAAAAGCATACAGTCTGCATTGGCTTATTAACCATCGATCTGCACTGAGCTTGGAGTACAAGGTACTCCTGTATAACAGTATTCTAAAGCCTATATGAACTTATGGCATCCAACTATGGTGTAACACAAGCAAAACTAATCTTGAACTAATACAGAGGGCTCAGTCCAAAATGCTTAGAACAATAACCGGAGCACAGGGGTAATTAAGAAATGAAAATATACATAAAGATCTTAATTTGATTATGGTTAAAGATGAAGACTTGCGCTTGAAGTAGAGCTACCTGCAAAAACTGTCATGTCAACCCAACCCCCTGGCACGATCATTGGTATCCACAATTCACACATCCCGTCTACATAGAAACGATCTTCCAGCCATATAATCTGCAACCACACAAATGAATGAATATCTAAGGCCCTACGATGCACAACTTGGCATTGGGTCTATTCCAGTTGTATAGTATATATTAATTATCCTCAATGGGACTCAATTCAAGATTGAAAGAAACTTAATCATGTTAGGCCCTACGATGCGATACGTCGCATTGACCCTCTCCGAATACGTTAACTCATTCACCTAAGGCCTCTTTATGAATATTGTCATTTCTTAAATACCATGGTGCTCCATAATCGTTCTAAGTATTTTGGACTGAGCCCTCTGTATTAGTTCGAGATTAGTTTTGCTTGTGTTACACCGCAGCTGGATCCCATAAGTCCATATTGGCTTTAGAATGCTACTATACAGGAGTACTTTGTACTCCATGCTTAGTGCAGATCGATGGTTAATAAGCCAATGCAGGCTATTTGCTTTTAGTCTTAAGTGTGTCCTTTTAGCTTCAATGTGCTTCCGCCATGTTAGTCGTCTGTCTAAATGAATACCAAGGTAAGTGACTTCATTTGATTGCGGAATTATAGTATTATTAAGAGTAACTGCCGGACATGTACCCATTCTTTATGTAAATGTGACATGTTTACACTTTTGCTCATTTACTTTTATTCGCCATTTCGACAGCCATGTTTCTACAAGTTTCAAGTGTTCACCTAAGTCTCTCGATGCTTTTATTAGGCACTTATTGCTGCAAAGGATGGCAGTATCATCAGCAAATGTTGACGTAGTTAATCCAGGATTCGTTGGCATGTCTGAGGTAAACAGGACATAAAGAATGAGTCCAAGAACGCTTCCTTGTGGAACACCCGCTTCAATTACATTGTCTTTCGTTATAAATTCATTGACTCTTACTCTGAATGTTCGATTTTTTAGGTATGATTCTAGTATCTTATGAAAGCAAGGAGGGAGCAAACACTTTAAGTTGAACACAAGAACATCAAGAAAAATTGCTGAGCAGTATTCTCGAATCTCAAAGGCTTTTCTTATCACATTAGTTATACGATTCACTTGTTCTATTGTTCCATGGTTTTTGCGGAAGCCAAATTGATGGGATGGTATAATGTTACGATCAATTAAATGTGTTAGTTTTGATAGTAGCAATTTCTCAAAAAGTTTGGACAGGCTCGGAAGTAGACTTTTAGGTCTGTAGGAGGTAGGTAATGTTTTATCCTTTCCAGGCTTTCGCTGCTTGTTTGCCTTCCACAGTGAGAACTTTGTTGTACACATAGGTGATAGTCTTTCACAAAGTTACTTTGGTTTTTGTCATCTTCTAGCTTTAGGGCCTCCTTAAGTTTTCTCGTAGCATCAGCGAGTCTTTTCTTTGCAAAAGGGGACTTATGTGCTTGCCATTCTCTTCTCAGTCGACGCTTGTCTGCCATTTTTGTATCAGTAAAATTCTTAGGTGTAGAATGTTTCGCCGCTGATGTCATCATTGAATTAAAAATTTGGACAAAGTCTTCGATATCCCCCTCAGACTCTATTTTTGGGTTTGTATGGATATGACTGCCGATATACTTTTTATATTTAAGCCAATTCGTTTTATGTGTGGTTATTCGGGTGGGAAACTCGGCTAGTATTGGCTTATTTAGTACGCAGAAGGTTACAGGAGAGTGATGAGATGATAGATCGAAACTTGTTTCAGCTGTGATTAGATTTCTGCTTAAATTTTTTATGTTAGCAAAGTCTATAAGGTCTTGTATTTTTGTATTATCTGTCGGCCAGTAGGTAGGTTTACCTGGTGATACGACATCGTATCTATTTTGTCGGTTAAGGATGGTATTGTATAGTTGTCTACCTTTTGGATTTATAAGACGTGAGCCCCAATGAGTATGTTTAGCATTATAATCTCCAGCAGCCAAAGGTGTCAAAAATATGCAATAACGATTAAATGAAATTTTTAAGGAAATGTCATAATTCTTAAAGAATACTTGACCACTCTACTTTTGGGATAACCAGCTAAAACTTGCATTTGCATGAAACTTTTTTCCCTAATTATTTATTTCTTGTTTGCTAGTGATTGTTCGTCTTCGTTTAAATTTTGTTTGTGTGGTTTACATCATGTTCCTCTGACTCCCATTCGAAGTGTTTGTTTTGAAATAGCTTTTTACCGCCACCATGAACTTGACTAAATTTGTCGATATTTTAGCGCTAGTCTACACACTTTTAATTTTTTTTTTTGTGGGCTGATATTATTGTTTATTTTTTGTTGTTGCTTCGTTTGTTGTTTGGTGTGTTTTACTAATTGTCGTTGACCATGAAATCGTTCCTTCAACTTTTGCTTTAACTTAAAATATAATAAGATTTTAATATGTGTTTATATACTCGTACATATATAAATATAGATTTATCGTCTTTTAAATGAGTTTACATTAAACAAATTTGAAATTTGTATGTTTGATTTGTTGACGTAATTGCAATATTTATTTTTTATTCTTGTTTTAAGCTTTTTTATTTTGGAATTTAAAGTACCCAAGATTTAATTGTTTTTCTTATAATTCGCTACAGATGCCTAGTAAGTGTTCAAAAAGTGGATTGTTCGCGGAATTAAGCTCGATTGAGAATATGCCACAAAAGGAAAACGCATAACGAAAAATCCCCTCTTGCAAGTATATTCAATTCAACTGGTTTTCACGCTGTTGGCGCCGCTGGTTAAGCGGCGTTGAAAGTTTGCCTCCTAGGGTGTCAAAAAAATCTTTAAATTGTTTCTCAGTTACCGTAAATCGAGGCGGCGGACAGTATACAGCAGACAGTGTTAAAGTTCCTCCATTGCATTTTACGCATATAGCTTTTCGAATATGTTTCTAAGGCATGATGTTTTATTCGGTTTCTTATAAGAACTGCAGTTCCTCCATGAGCCTTGCCATCTGGATGGTTTGTCTTATATAGTGTGTAACCTGTTATGCCGAAATTATATTTGCTTGTAAGATGAGTTTCAGCAAGAAGCATGACATCAATTTCTTGATTTATTAAGAAAGTTGTGATTTCATATTTATGATGGCTAACGCCGTTTGCATTCGATAAACAAATCTTTAAAGAACTCATTTTTGAGCCAATAAAACTTGCAACATTTGATTTTGCGTTCTAATCATGTCTTGGAGCATACTTTGCATTGTAGACATAAATTGTGTCATACATTGCATCCGGCCCTCCAGATGCTTGGGGTATGATTTGAGGCACTTGTTCTGTTCCTGATTTTAATGCATTTGCATAGGATATATTTTGAGTTACTTGGTTAGATGCATTTGATGTAACATTATGTTGCTTAACAAAGTTTTGGGGTACAATTTCAGGTTGATTACGAGCTGCTTGCTTGCGTTTATTTAATCTATCTAGCAAGTCTTTGTACACAGGACAACCTCTATAATTCGCTGTGTGATTTCTTTCACAATTATTGCATTTTTTCGAATTTGGCTAATTTTTGTTATTTGTACACTGGGAGGAATGATGGAGATCCCCACAAGCTACACATACTGTGCGCAGTGTGCAATAGGACTTCGTGTGTCCGTATTCCTGACAATTTGCACATTGCATCGGACCACTGCGCTTATGTGGTTCCTCTACTGAGATTCTACGGTGCAGTAAGTATTTTAGCTCATAGATAGGATGAGTTTGGTTTTTTTTTTAATTAGTTGAATTAGGGTCTAATTCAATTTTGAACATTGGTTGCGGAATTTTGTTCTTATTTATTATGTTGATCACACCGAACCCTTTTTCTTCCAACGCTTCTTTAATTTCATTATAATCTACACTGGATTCTATGCCTTTAATGACCACAACTAGGCCTTTGCTACTTTTGAGCTGATATGTGTAGTAGTTTTTATTATTATCATTTAGAAATTTAGAAATAATACGGTAATTACTCTCAGTGTAGATTTGTAATTTGGTTTCATGTATTATATGTCCCCTTTAGTAAATTCCCGATAAGTCGTCTAATGTTTGTAACCAACTCATTTGAGCTACGCTCGCGCAAGTAGATTGGCGGCGGTTTGGTGCTTTTAGCAATAGGAGCAGCCTCCGTATCAATATTTGATTTATCTAAATTTTGTTCACATAATGGAGCAAACCTGTTTTTTTTTAAGGGATCAGATGGTTCATCAGAATTATTTTTGTTATTTTAGGAACATTAATTTTGTACGCGTTTTGTGGACATAATTTCCGTTTAACTAGTATGTAGCGATCCATACCAGTCTGTACTGCCGGTCCTTTTGGCCTACTTACCAATGCGGTTCGCTCACTTGTTGACATACTTACAGATGGCTTCGTGGCGGGTTGTTCTTTATCCGAAGTTACTGCTCCAATCTGTTGTTGGCTTTGCGATTGATGTTGTTTTTGGGATTGCTGCTGTTTTGACTGTTGGATATATTCTCGATCTTTCTTTTGTTTTTGTTTCTGCAGCCAACATCGTTTTGTTAACTGTTGGTTTTTTCGCGGACAAAATATTTGTTGAACTGGTGTAGTTGTTGTAGTTGCCTTCGAGTCACGTTTCTCTTGAGTTGGAGATCTCTCCACTGGCATTGTTGGTGTTTTATTTATGTTTGTTTTGATTTTTATTTTTTAAACTTTTAATTGTTTTGTGCCGTTGGCAGCTTTCTTAGACAAGCCAAAACGATCACAATGGTTTTGAGCGTCTATTTCGCTATTTTATGGATTTTAAAAACACTGTAAAACTAGTAAAAACGATTCACGCACGGGACGAATAAAAAACGCGTCCACTTTTAAATCGATGTTATCGATCTTATTATTTCAGGTTTAAGATTTGAATGCTTATTGTTAGTCCTTAGGTTAAGATGATCCAATAAATAAAGGAAATTATAAAACAAAAATATTTTCTCAATACAAAAATAGTAATTTCATATTTAAGTTAGGTTTTATTAAAATTTTTGCGTAATGATATTGGAAAATTTATGACCTTTATACACGAAAAATTATTTTAATATTTGATTTAAAAAAAAAATTAGTTAATGAACTAGTATTGTTGAGGGCTACAAACATTGTGGTTTTCATTTGCATTATCACAAAAAAATTTTTTTAATATAATACACCGATTAATTTAAGGCTTATAAAATAATCCGTTCGATATTTAGAGAAGATACCAAAATATAATTAATTTTAGTACCGAATACCCATTTATTTAATTAATAGCAATATTATTATTCAATTATTTACGAACCATTCCCAACAAACATCGTTTTCTTTGGTTTGTTGCTTGACATCCCATCCAACATAAAATAAATGTAACAGGTCCTAAACTTAACAAGATGGCTGCTGGCGCCCATAGTTTGTTTTGCACTATTCCATAGTAACCGGAGTGGCCCCATAATAACGAAGTTCCAATAAATATTTGACCCGCACCGGTAATCTAAAAATATATGTAATTGTATTTTGTTATATTATAGTTTAGAAATTAAATAAATGCTATATGTACATATATAATACAACATATATAATAACTTATAACGAGTTACCAGATCGCAACGATAGGTTTTCCAATTATTTTTTTCCGCAATTGTTATTTTGTAATGGTTATCAAGCACATTAAGATGTCAAGATATTCAATAATTTTCCATGCCGTATGAAAATTATAAAAAAATAATATCGAAATATCACCTCATTTGTGGTCGGTCGTCTTCATGGCTACAGTGCGTAAGCAATTCGTTTGAATTTGGAAAAGTTTAAGTACTCGGTGATTAAGAGGTTTTGTTTTTATTAATGAACTGATATAAATTAAGACCTTTCCTTTTGGAATTAAATTTGTGTGAATATGTGGCAAAATGGATACTTTTACAACAAATTTTATATTGCAGAACTTCTCAGTAATTCCAGTTACGAGTTTAGCCCTACCTTGAAGTTTGTTTTTATGCACCAATAAGTGGTTTTATTTGGGCCAATGTTTGTTACGTATTCAAGAAATATATATATATATATATATATATATATATATATATATATATATATATATATATATATATATATATATATATATATATATATATATATATATATATATATATATATATATATATATATATATATATATATATATATATATATATATATATATATATATATATATATATATATATATATATATATATATATATATATATATTTCTAAAAAGTCCAAAAAGAGTTATTCTGCTTCCATGAAAAAATCTAGTACAATTTTTATTCGTGCTGGAATTAAAATGTGAAGGCGAATACGAAGGCTTTTTGTTCTCGAGCATTCGGCAAGGAGATCTTCAAATAAGCAGTCGTATAGCAGAGAGTAAAAAAATATTTTCTGACACGTGTCTGCGCTGACTGTCTTTTTTTTGATTTTTGAGAAAGCGCCACACCGGATTTCGGAATTTATCGTTTTTTTATTAAAGTTTCTCCATAAAGAAGAGTCAACTCGATAAGCTTGTGCTTAAGACAAAAGTTTTCGCTGCCGCAAATTTCTGCCAAAAAAAATCAATCAATCATTTGGATTTGTGCTTTTGCGACCGCATGGACGTACACACCAAACTGGCCCGCTACTGCGACGGTGATTCGCAGCTCCTATATTCTGGTGTGCCCGCGAAATATTTCCGCACAAGCCACGCCCCGAGAAGACCTGAAGTGCCCGCGATTGCGACGGTGATTCGCAGCACATTTGTGAGCCGTACGATTACAACTTAGTAGTACCTCGTGTCTACTACTGCGAAATTGATTCGCAGCACATTTTTTGAGCCCCAACCCACAATTTGTTTTCCGCTACTGCGACGGTGATTCGTAGCACCCATTGGAAAGCGCTGATGTGTAACTCGAGCTTCTTAGGGAGAAGAGGCTAAACTATATATATAAGCTTAGATTTAATATTGTTTCTTCCAAAAACTTTAATACTATTTTGTGAGGGCAAACTCAACACTGCGCGATATTCTGTTAAGTTAAGTATTCATTTATATATTTAATTTTACTTCACCTATTGCTCTAATTTTTTTCTCAATAAATTACAAATATTTAAACAGCTTCAAGGATTAAAGGTGTAAGTCCCTCAAAGAGAGTGTGGACGCCAGCGTCGAAGAATTCTTCAACGGAGCAGCACTTAATCTTCCAAATGTGGTGGTTTGGAATGTAAACAGTGAGTAAAAATGAAACAGTAATTGGTGAAGACTTTCGTTAGATTAAAGCCGTAAAAAAAAGGAAATCAAAAATTGTAAAGAAATATAATTCAGTGTTGAGTGTGCCCAGTACAACTTTTTTTATATAAAGTAAAAATTTTATAAATTAAGTTCAGACTAAAATGAATATATGCCCAAATGAATTGTCAATCCAAATTAGCAGATATGTGTCTTTTTCTTTTTTTAAGATGAACCGTAAATAAAATTCGTTTAGGGTCTAGGTGATAGTGGGTGCAGAAAGAGCTTCTGTATGTCAAATGTTTAGGTTTTAAAACGGTGGCATGTAAATTTTTTATGTTAAGAGAAAAGATTGCTTTGATCAAGAACCACCCCAGCCCTGAGTCTAGCCGCGCTGATGCAAGCATGCCACGAGGGTCACCGCATTTTCTCCCGTCATCTGCCAACATCGACGGTAACGTAACATAAAATGGCGCCCAAGTTCAAGCTATGGGGACCTGATTTCATAGTCCCATGCAAGTTTCAGTAATGCGACAATGACTAGTAATATCCTTATTAAATTGTGTTTGTATTGATTGGCATTGTTCACTTTATTGAAACAATTTGGAATGTAAATTACCTAGATATCTTTGATAGCAGCTTTAAAAGGCCGGATCAAATTGTATTCAATTCAACTTCCGCAAAAACTCAGTAAACGTGATCTGGCTCAGTCGTTATAGTTGACGTCACTGATTGCAAATTTCGTTTTGAGTTTTAGTTTCAACTGGTAATGGCATTTGTGGTTTCAAGTTTTGTATTCTTTATGAATAGCCTTCAAATCAAAATAATACCATTTCCACTTGTGTTGTTTAGCACAGCAAAAGTATAGTAATCGATAAACGTTTCACCGACAGTTAAGCTTTTTCGCCTCATGTGTAGCCGCCACCCACAATATTCATCAAGCAATACCAAACAAAAAAAAAAAAAAAAAATAATAATAATTTTAAGATAGTTTAGTATAAGAATAACAATTATAATGAATCCTCTAGCCGATAGAATTGATGAAGCTCCTCAGCATTCTCTTTCCCCTCCTATAATAATAGAAGAGAGTCGTGACCAATCAAACATTGCAAATATGTCAAACGATTTTCAACAACAACCGCAAGCACCTCTCTCTAGCACGGGTACTTTAACAGCAGACGACACGCGTTTTAACAATTTAATTGACCGTTTCTCAAGCATGCAGGTACAAACCATAAAAGAACTTACAGAAAGTTTTAGCAAAACCTTAGAAAATGTTTTAAAATCGGTTCAGACTAGCTCTCAGCAGCCATTAAACTCTGGTGCTACAAATACACAAGACACGGAACGACGAAGCCATTTTGACGAAATAATAGATCAGGTTAGCTTTGACAATAGTACTCTTCTCGGTGAATATAACGTTCTCCCTCGTAGTACAAGTGTGTTACCGCCTACAAGTGCTTATAGAGATCAAGATTAATATAAAATTAACAAATGGAAGATTTATTTTGATGGTTCTACTCCTATTCTTGATTTCCTATTCAAAGTGGAAACCCTTAAAAAAATGAATAGTGTTCCTAATGTAGTTTTAGTTCAAAACTTTTATCACTTGCTAAAAGGCAAAGCCGAAAAATGGTATTGGCATTTTTTAAAACAGCATAATGTTCATAATTGGGTAATTTTAAAAGAGGCTATGAAGAAAAAATTTGCGCGATTGCAAACTGATGTTGAAATAATTAGTATGATGTTTCAACGACATCAAGGATTTAATGAACCATTTGAAAACTTTTTCGATCAAATTTGCAATTGGAATACCGAATTAGAAAAGCCGATGGGAGAAGAAGCCCTATGTAACGTTATAAAAGACAATCTTAACAAGAAATTAACAAATCTAGTTTTTGCTATGAAATTTTCCACTTTGGAACAAATGTATGCTTCTTGTTTGAAAGCGGAAAGACAAATCTATAAAGATATGTCATATCGACAAACAACCCCAGAAAAAAAAGTTCATGAACTTGAATCAGTATCTGAAAATACAATTAGCCATAATTTAATTGATGTCGAACAGACAAACAACAATAATTTTAGTTTTGCTAATCAGCAATTTAATTTAGCTGCTTTTTCACCAAATTCGCAAGACCGATCCAATTCTAAATTTAAATGCTGGAATTGTGAATCGACTGAACATGGTTTCATGATGTGTCCGCTTAAGCAGCGAAAACTTTTTTGCTATAAATGTGGCAAGCCAGATATTGCTTCACCAGATTGTTCTTGTAGTCAGAAAAACATGCAAACGAGTGGGCCAAGAATGGGGCGACCTCGCTCGACCTAAATAGTCCCATATTACCAATTTTAAACAAACTACCTGACATGACACTTGAATATTCTGATATTCCACCAAATGAGACAAAACGAAAATGCAAACCGAAAAATGAAACTGATCCATTAGTGCAGAATATAAATACGAAATCTCGAAAAATTTTAAAAGTTCGTGAGCGATTTAAAGACAAGCATAGCTATAAACAAATTGCTTCAAGTCTGTTAGAAAGTCAATTCGATGATCGGCCCTACGCCAAAGTTGAAATTTGTGAGAAAGAATATTTTGGCTTGCTAGATAGCGGCGCCAATATTAGTTGTTTAGGCAAGAATTGTTTTGAAACTGTTATGGAACTAGGCTTGTGTATCAAAAATTTTTCATCTTGTGTTAGGACCGCTGACGGAAATGCACAGCAAATTTGTGGTTACGTAGAAACAGATGTTGGTTACAAAGGTCAAATACATCCGTTAAAATTGTACTTGTGTCCGACATTATCACAAACGCTTTATTTGGGAGTTGATTTCTGGAAAATGTTTTCTGTTACAGTAAAAATAGCCGAAATTCAAACTATGGCAATTGACCCTAATATGCATTCATTGACATGTGAACAAAGTAAACAGTTGAAAACCGTAGCTGCACTGTTACCCGATTCAGACATTCTTGGCTTAGGGTGTACGACGTTAGAAATGCACACCATAGACACAGGTGATCAAGTCCCTATAAAAAAACGACATTATCCGGTCTCACCAATAATTCAGCAAGAAATGTATAAAGAGCTAGATCGAATGTTGGAGTTGAAAGTTATACGCGAAAGCAATTCAGCATGGAATAGTCCGGTGTCTTTTGTACGAAAACCTAACAAAAATAGACTCTGCTTAGACGCTAGGGGACTTAACGCCGTCACGAAAAAGGACGCATACCCACTACCGCATGTGGAAGGACTTATCAGTCGATTACAGAATACTCGCTTTATTTCCTCTCTGGATTTAAATGACGCCTTCTGGCAAATCCCATTGGATAATTCTTCTGCTGAAAAAACGGCCTTTACAATTCCCGGACGCCCCTTATATGAATTTTGTGTTTTACCATTTGGATTATGTAATGCGGCTCAGCGCATGGTCCGTCTTATGGATAAAACTATTCCCGCAAAGTTAAGAGAAGAAGTTTTTGTTTATATGGACGAATTCCTTATTGTTTCCTCAACTTTTGAGAGACATATAGAATTATTAGGTGAAGTGGCTAAATGTCTACGTGTAGCGAACCTTACAATTAATATGAAAAAATGTCGTTTGTGCCAGAAAGAGATTAAATACCTCGGGTTTATCGTGGGTGATGGTACTTTGAAAATGGATCCTGAAAAGATTAGCGCAATAGTTGATTATCCCCTTCCAAATACTATTAAAAAGCTTCGTAGATTCCTTGGAATGACGGGGTGGTATAGACGATTCGTCAAAGATTATTCAAGTACTGCGGCACCGTTAACCGACTGTATTACAACCAAAAAAAAGATTTGAGTTATCTAGTAGCGCTATAAAGTCATTTGAACAGTTAAAAACAGCCATTGTGTCCGCACCTACGCTAATTAATCCAAACTTTTCAAAACATTTTTACGTGCAATGTGATGCTAGTATTAGTGGGGTTGGTGGAGTATTGTACCAAATTGGAGAGGATGGCTTAGAGCATCCAATAGTATTTTTATCAAAAAAATTAAATAAGGCACAACGCAATTATTCCATTACGGAACTGGAATGCTATGCTGCCGTTGTAAGTGTTATGCGCTTTCGTCCGTATCTGGAAGGTTCAAAATTTACAATTATAACTGACCACATGAGTTTAAAGTGGTTAATGAAACAAAGTGATTTGTCTGGACGGCTAGCTCGTTGGAGTATTAAGTTGCAAGCATTTGATTTTAATTTTGAGCATCGAAAGGGCTCGTTGAACGTAGTTCCCGACGCGCTTTCACGCGTTTATGTCGAAGCAGTTGAGCGAATTGAGCGGCCTTGCATTTTACAAGAAATAGATTTAAATCACTTGGTGAAGTCAGTAGAAGAAAATGAAAGTAATTTGCCCGATATGAAAGTGCAAAATGATTTGGTCTTTAAAAAAAACAAAATTGAGGGTCGGAACATATGGAGAAGAAGGTCATACTTGGAAGTTGTGGGTACCTACGGGTTAAACTAAAAGTCTTGTTCAAAAAGCTCATGAAAATCAAATTGCGGTTCACTGCGGTGTGACTAAAACTATAATGCGCCTAAAACAATTTTATTTTTGGCAACACATGGCGTCAGATGTACGCGAATTTATTGCTAAATGTGATACTTGTAAAGAAATCAAGCCTACAAATTCTACCCTTCGTCATAATGGGAGAACAGTTTATAACCGAACGACCATTTCAAAGGTTATACATTGACTTAATAGGCCCGTTCCCAAGATCAAAGCGTGGAAATGTCGTAATATTTATAGCCCTAGACCATTCTCAAAATTTGTTTACTTAAAGGCACTGAAGAAAGCTACAGCCGAAAATATAATAGAATTTCTAGAAAAGAATATTTTTTGGCGTATGGTGTACCTGAATATGTGCACTCCGACAATGGAAAACAGTTTGTTTCTCAAGTTTTTGGACAGTTTCTATCAAATTATGGCGTGCAGCATATCAAAAATGCACTATATTCACCTCAGGCGAATGCTAGCGAACGTTGTAATCGGAGCATAATTAGTAAAATTCGGTCATTGTTGGATACCGATCAAAAAGATTGGGATTTAAAATTATCTTTTATCGAATGCTCTTTGCGAACTGAATATCATGAATCAATATGCTATGAGCCTTATCAAGATCTTTACGGATTCCACATGATTCATCATGCGTCAGCATACAAGATTTTACGAAAATTAGGTTGCTTGAGTAGTTCATAAATTAAAACTGGTAACGCTAGTATACGTTTTGAGCTAGTGAATAAAAGAATACAAGAAAGGTTAAGCTTTGCACATGACAAGTCTAGTAAAGTGTATAATACTCGAGCGAAGCCTCGAAATTTTGTTGTTGGACAGGAAATTTTTCGAAAAAATTTTCAGCAAAGCGATGCTACTAAAAACTTTAACGCTAAATTAGCACGAGCCTGGCTTAAATGTAGAGTACGTCAAGTTTTAGGAAACTGCAGATATAGCATTGAAGATCGAAATGGTAAATTTATAGGAATTTTTCATACAAAAGATTTAAAAACATAGTTCCCGGCTTTGAGACTCTTTTTATCTCAGCGTGGAGTTCCCCGCGTTGAACGCCTCTATGCCCACTATTCCAAACATATTTCTCAGCGTTGTTTCAAAATATATTTGTTTTGTTCCGTGTGCCTTTTAACTTTACGTAGAGTATGTAAAGTATCTTCTGTAAATTTTTAAAAAGTCCAAAAAGAGTTATTCTGCTTCCCTGAAAAAATCTAGTACAATTTTTATTCGTGCTGGAATTAAAATGTGAAGGCGAATACGAAGGCTTTTTGTTCTCGAGCATTCGGCAAGGAGATCTTCAAATAAGCAGTCGTATAGCAGAGAGTAAAAAAATATTTTCTGACACGTGTCTGCGCTGACTGTCTTTTTTTTGATTTTTGAGAAAGAGCCACACCGGATTTCGGAATTTATCGTTTTTTTATTAAAGTTTCTCCATAAAGAAGAGTCAACTCGATAAGCTTGTGCTTAAGACAAAAGTTTTCGCTGCCGCAAATTTCTGCCAAAAAAAATCAATCAATCATTTGGATTTGTGCTTTTGCGACCGCATGGACGTACACACCAAACTGGCCCGCTACTGCGACGGTGATTCGCAGCTCCTATATTCTGGTGTGCCCGCGAAATATTTCCGCACAAGCCACGCCCCGAGAAGACCTGAAGTGCCCGCGATTGCGACGGTGATTCGCAGCACATTTGTGAGCCGTACGATTGCAACTTGGTAGTACCTCGTGTCTACTACTGCGAAATTGATTCGCAGCACATTTTTTGAGCCCCAACCCACAATTTGTTTTCCGCTACTGCGACGGTGATTCGTAGCACCCATTGGAAAGCGCTGATGTATAACTCGAGCTTCTTAGGGAGAAGAGGCTAAACTATATATATAAGCTTAGATTTAATATTGTTTCTTCCAAAAACTTTAATACTATTTTGTGAGGGCAAACTCAACACTGCGCGATATTCTGTTAAGTTAAGTATTCATTTATATATTTAATTTTACTTCACCTATTGCTCTAATTTTTTTCTCAATAAATTACAAATATTTAAACAGCTTCAAGGATTAAAGGTGTAAGTCCCTCAAAGAGAGTGTGGACGCCAGCGTCGAAGAATTCTTCAACGGAGCAGCACTTAATCTTCCAAATGTGGTGGTTTGGAATGTAAACAGTGAGTAAAAATGAAACAGTAATTGGTGAAGACTATCGTTAGATTAAAGCCGTAAAAAAAAAGGAAATCAAAAATTGTAAAGAAATATAATTCAGTGTTGAGTGTGCCCAGTACAACTTTTTTTATATAAAGTAAAAATTTTATAAATTAAGTTCAGACTAAAATGAATATATGCCCAAATGAATTGTCAATCCAAATTAGCAGATATGTGTCTTTTTCTTTTTTTAAGATGAACCGTAAATAAAATTCGTTTAGGGTCTAGGTGATAGTGGGTGCAGAAAGAGCTTCTGTATGTCAAATGTTTAGGTTTTAAAACGGTGGCATGTAAATTTTTTATGTTAAGAGAAAAGATTGCTTTGATCAAGAACCACCCCAGCCCTGAGTCTAGCCGCGCTGATGCAAGCATGCCACGAGGGTCACCGCATTTTCTCCCGTCATCTGCCAACATCGACGGTAACGTAACATAAAATGGCGCCCAAGTTCAAGCTATGGGGACCTGATTTCATAGTCCCATGCAAGTTTCAGTAATGCGACAATGACTAGTAATATCCTTATTAAATTGTGTTTGTATTGATTGGCATTGTTCACTTTATTGAAACAATTTGGAATGTAAATTACCTAGATATCTTTGATAGCAGCTTTAAAAGGCCGGATCAAATTGTATTCAATTCAACTTCCGCAAAAACTCAGTAAACGTGATCTGGCTCAGTCGTTATAGTTGACGTCACTGATTGCAAATTTCGTTTTGAGTTTTAGTTTCAACTGGTAATGGCATTTGTGGTTTCAAGTTTTGTATTCTTTATGAATAGCCTTCAAATCAAAATAATACCATTTCCACTTGTGTTGTTTAGCACAGCAAAAGTATAGTAATCGATAAACGTTTCACCGACAGTTAAGCTTTTTCGCCTCATGTGTAGCCGCCACCCACAATATTCATCAAGCAATACCAAACAAAAAAAAAAAAAAAAAAATAATAATAATTTTAAGATAGTTTAGTATAAGAATAACAATTATAATGAATCCTCTAGCCGATAGAATTGATGAAGCTCCTCAGCATTCTCTTTCCCCTCCTATAATAATAGAAGAGAGTCGTGACCAATCAAACATTGCAAATATGTCAAACGATTTTCAACAACAACCGCAAGCACCTCTCTCTAGCACGGGTACTTTAACAGCAGACGACACGCGTTTTAACAATTTAATTGACCGTTTCTCAAGCATGCAGGTACAAACCATAAAAGAACTTACAGAAAGTTTTAGCAAAACCTTAGAAAATGTTTTAAAATCGGTTCAGACTAGCTCTCAGCAGCCATTAAACTCTGGTGCTACAAATACACAAGACACGGAACGACGAAGCCATTTTGACGAAATAATAGATCAGGTTAGCTTTGACAATAGTACTCTTCTCGGTGAATATAACGTTCTCCCTCGTAGTACAAGTGTGTTACCGCCTACAAGTGCTTATAGAGATCAAGATAAATATAAAATTAACAAATGGAAGATTTATTTTGATGGTTCTACTCCTATTCTTGATTTCCTATTCAAAGTGGAAACCCTTAAAAAAATGAATAGTGTTCCTAATGTAGTTTTAGTTCAAAACTTTTATCACTTGCTAAAAGGCAAAGCCGAAAAATGGTATTGGCATTTTTTAAAACAGCATAATGTTCATAATTGGGAAATTTTAAAAGAGGCTATGAAGAAAAAATTTGCGCGATTGCAAACTGATGTTGAAATAATTAGTATGATGTTTCAACGACATCAAGGATTTAATGAACCATTTGAAAACTTTTTCGATCAAATTTGCAATTGGAATACCGAATTAGAAAAGCCGATGGGAGAAGAAGCCCTATGTAACGTTATAAAAGACAATCTTAACAAGAAATTAACAAATCTAGTTTTTGCTATGAAATTTTCCACTTTGGAACAAATGTATGCTTCTTGTTTGAAAGCGGAAAGACAAATCTATAAAGATATGTCATATCGACAAACAACCCCAGAAAAAAAAGTTCATGAACTTGAATCAGTATCTGAAAATACAATTAGCCATAATTTAATTGATGTCGAACAGACAAACAACAATAATTTTAGTTTTGCTAATCAGCAATTTAATTTAGCTGCTTTTTCACCAAATTCGCAAGACCGATCCAATTCTAAATTTAAATGCTGGAATTGTGAATCGACTGAACATGGTTTCATGATGTGTCCGCTTAAGCAGCGAAAACTTTTTTGCTATAAATGTGGCAAGCCAGATATTGCTTCACCAAATTGTTCTTGTAGTCAGAAAAACATGCAAACGAGTGGGCCAAGAATGGGGCGACCTCGCTCGACCTAAATAGTCCCATATTACCAATTTTAAACAAACTACCTGACATGACACTTGAATATTCTGATATTCCACCAAATGAGACAAAACGAAAATGCAAACCGAAAAATGAAACTGATCCATTAGTGCAGAATATAAATACGAAATCTCGAAAAATTTTAAAAGTTCGTGAGCGATTTAAAGACAAGCATAGCTATAAACAAATTGCTTCAAGTCTGTTAGAAAGTCAATTCGATGATCGGCCCTACGCCAAAGTTGAAATTTGTGAGAAAGAATATTTTGGCTTGCTAGATAGCGGCGATAATATTAGTTGTTTAGGCAAGAATTGTTTTGAAACTGTTATGGAACTAGGCTTGTGTATCAAAAATTTTTCATCTTGTGTTAGGACCGCTGACGGAAATGCACAGCAAATTTGTGGTTACGTAGAAACAGATGTTGGTTACAAAGGTCAAATACATCCGTTAAAATTGTACTTGTGTCCGACATTATCACAAACGCTTTATTTGGGAGTTGATTTCTGGAAAATGTTTTCTGTTACAGTAAAAATAGCCGAAATTTAAACTATGGCAATTGACCCTAATATGCATTCATTGACATGTGAACAAAGTAAACAGTTGAAAACCGTAGCTGCACTGTTACCCGATTCAGACATTCTTGGCTTAGGGTGTACGACGTTAGAAATGCACACCATAGACACAGGTGATCAAGTCCCTATAAAAAAACGACATTATCCGGTCTCACCAATAATTCAGCAAGAAATGTATAAAGAGCTAGATCGAATGTTGGAGTTGAAAGTTATACGCGAAAGCAATTCAGCATGGAATAGTCCGGTGTCTTTTGTACGAAAACCTAACAAAAATAGACTCTGCTTAGACGCTAGGGGACTTAACGCCGTCACGAAAAAGGACGCATACCCACTACCGCATGTGGAAGGACTTATCAGTCGATTACAGAATACTCGCTTTATTTCCTCTCTGGATTTAAAAGACGCCTTCTGGCAAATCCCATTGGATAATTCTTCTGCTGAAAAAACGGCCTTTACAATTCCCGGACGCCCCTTATATGAATTTTGTGTTTTACCATTTGGATTATGTAATGCGGCTCAGCGCATGGTCCGTCTTATGGATAAAACTATTCCCGCAAAGTTAAGAGAAGAAGTTTTTGTTTATATGGACGAATTCCTTATTGTTTCCTCAACTTTTGAGAGACATATAGAATTATTAGGTGAAGTGGCTAAATGTCTACGTGTAGCGAACCTTACAATTAATATGAAAAAATGTCGTTTGTGCCAGAAAGAGATTAAATACCTCGGGTTTATCGTGGGTGATGGTACTTTGAAAATGGATCCTGAAAAGATTAGCGCAATAGTTGATTATCCCCTTCCAAATACTATTAAAAAGCTTCGTAGATTCCTTGGAATGACGGGGTGGTATAGACGATTCGTCAAAGATTATTCAAGTACTGCGGCACCGTTAACCGACTGTATTACAACCAAAAAAAAGATTTGAGTTATCTAGTAGCGCTATAAAGTCATTTGAACAGTTAAAAACAGCCATTGTGTCCGCACCTACGCTAATTAATCCAAACTTTTCAAAACATTTTTACGTGCAATGTGATGCTAGTATTAGTGGGGTTGGTGGAGTATTGTACCAAATTGGAGAGGATGGCTTAGAGCATCCAATAGTATTTTTATCAAAAAAATTAAATAAGGCACAACGCAATTATTCCATTACGGAACTGGAATGCTATGCTGCCGTTGTAATTGTTATGCGCTTTCGTCCGTATCTGGAAGGTTCAAAATTTACAATTATAACTGACCACATGAGTTTAAAGTGGTTAATGAAACAAAGTGATTTGTCTGGACGGCTAGCTCGTTGGAGTATTAAGTTGCAAGCATTTGATTTTAATTTTGAGCATCGAAAGGGCTCGTTGAACGTAGTTCCCGACGCGCTTTCACGCGTTTATGTCGAAGCAGTTGAGCGAATTGAGCGGCCTTGCATTTTACAAGAAATAGATTTAAATCACTTGGTGAAGTCAGTAGAAGAAAATGAAAGTAATTTGCCCGATATGAAAGTGCAAAATGATTTGGTCTTTAAAAAAAACAAAATTGAGGTTCGGAACATATGGAGAAGAAGGTCATACTTGGAAGTTGTGGGTACCTACGGGTTAAACTAAAAGTCTTGTTCAAAAAGCTCATGAAAATCAAATTGCGGTTCACTGCGGTGTGACTAAAACTATAATGCGCCTAAAACAATTTTATTTTTGGCCACACATGGCGTCAGATGTACGCGAATTTATTGCTAAATGTGATACTTGTAAAGAAATCAAGCCTACAAATTCTACCCTTCGTCATAATGGGAGAACAGTTTATAACCGAACGACCATTTCAAAGGTTATACATTGACTTGATAGGCCCGTTCCCAAGATCAAAGCGTGGAAATGTCGTAATATTTATAGCCCTAGACCATTACTCAAAATTTGTTTACTTAAAGGCACTGAAGAAAGCTACAGCCGAAAATATAATAGAATTTCTAGAAAAGAATATTTTTTGGCGTATTAGGTTGCTTGAGTAGTTCAGAAATTAAAACTGGTAACGCTAGTATACGTTTTGAGCTAGTGAATAAAAGAATACAAGAAAGGTTAAGCTTTGCACATGACAAGTCTAGTAAAGTGTATAATACTCGAGCGAAGCCTCGAAATTTTGTTGTTGGACAGGAACTTTTTCGAAAAAATTTTCAGCAAAGCGATGCTACTAAAAACTTTAACGCTAAATTAGCACGAGCCTGGCTTAAATGTAGAGTACGTCAAGTTTTAGGAAACTGCAGATATAGCATTGAAGATCGAAATGGTAAATTTATAGGAATTTTTCATACAAAAGATTTAAAAACATAGTTCCCGGCTTTGAGACTCTTTTTATCTCAGCGTGGAGTTCCCCGCGTTGAACGCCTCTATGCCCACTATTCCAAACATATTTCTCAGCGTTGTTTCAAAATATATTTGTTTTGTTCCGTGTGCCTTTTAACTTTACGTAGAGTATGTAAAGTATCTTCTGTAAATTTTTAAAAAGTCCAAAAAGAGTTATTCTGCTTCCCTGAAAAAATCTAGTACAATTTTTATTCGTGCTGGAATTAAAATGTGAAGGCGAATACGAAGGCTTTTTGTTCTCGAGCATTCGGCAAGGAGATCTTCAAATAAGCAGTCGTATAGCAGAGAGTAAAAAAATATTTTCTGACACGTGTCTGCGCTGACTGTTTTTTTTTTGATTTTTGAGAAAGAGCCACACCGGATTTCGGAATTTATCGTTTTTTTATTAAAGTTTCTCCATAAAGAAGAGTCAACTCGATAAGCTTGCGCTTAAGACAAAAGTTTTCGCTGCCGCAAATTTCTGCCAAAAAAAATCAACATTTGGATTTGTGCTTTTGCGACCGCATGGACGTACACACCAAACTGGCCCGCTACTGCGACGGTGATTCGCAGCTCCTATATTCTGGTGTGCCCGCGAAATATTTCCGCACAAGCCACGCCCCGAGAAGACCTGAAGTGCCCGCGATTGCGACGGTGATTCGCAGCACATTTGTGAGCCGTACGATTACAACTTGGTAGTACCTCGTGTCTACTACTGCGAAATTGATTCGCAGCACATTTTTTGAGCCCCAACCCACAATTTGTTTTCCGCTACTGCGACGGTGATTCGTAGCACCCATTGGAAAGCGCTGATGTGTAACTCGAGCTTCTTAGGGAGAAGAGGCTAAACTATATATATAAGCTTAGATTTAATATTGTTTCTTCCAAAAACTTTAATACTATTTTGTGAGGGCAAACTCAACACTGCGCGATATTCTGTTAAGTTAAGTATTCATTTATATATTTAATTTTACTTCACCTATTCATCTAATTTTTTCTCAATAAATTACAAATATTTAAACAGCTTCAAGGATTAAAGGTGTAAGTCCCTCAAAGAGAGTGTGGACGCCAGCGTCGAAGAATTCTTCAACGGAGCAGCACTTAATCTTCCAAATGTGGTGGTTTGGAATGTAAACAGTGAGTAAAAATGAAACAGTAATTGGTGAAGACTTTCGTTAGATTAAAGCCGTAAAAAAAAAGGAAATCAAAAATTGTAAAGAAATATAATTCAGTGTTGAGTGTGCCCAGTACAACTTTTTTTATATAAAGTAAAAATTTTATAAATTAAGTTCAGACTAAAATGAATATATGCCCAAATGAATTGTCAATCCAAATTAGCAGATATGTGTCTTTTTCTTTTTTTAAGATGAACCGTAAATAAAATTCGTTTAGGGTCTAGGTGATAGTGGGTGCAGAAAGAGCTTCTGTATGTCAAATGTTTAGGTTTTAAAACGGTGGCATGTAAATTTTTTATGTTAAGAGAAAAGATTGCTTTGATCAAGAACCACCCCAGCCCTGAGTCTAGCCGCGCTGATGCAAGCATGCCACGAGGGTCACCGCATTTTCTCCCGTCATCTGCCAACATCGACGGTAACGTAACATAAAATGGCGCCCAAGTTCAAGCTATGGGGACCTGATTTCATAGTCCCATGCAAGTTTCAGTAATGCGACAATGACTAGTAATATCCTTATTAAATTGTGTTTGTATTGATTGGCATTGTTCACTTTATTGAAACAATTTGGAATGTAAATTACCTAGATATCTTTGATAGCAGCTTTAAAAGGCCGGATCAAATTGTATTCAATTCAACTTCCGCAAAAACTCAGTAAACGTGATCTGGCTCAGTCGTTATAGTTGACGTCACTGATTGCAAATTTCGTTTTGAGTTTTAGTTTCAACTGGTAATGGCATTTGTGGTTTCAAGTTTTGTATTCTTTATGAATAGCCTTCAAATCAAAATAATACCATTTCCACTTGTGTTGTTTAGCACAGCAAAAGTATAGTAATCGATAAACGTTTCACCGACAGTTAAGCTTTTTCGCCTCATGTGTAGCCGCCACCCACAATATTCATCAAGCAATACCAAACAAAAAAAAAAAAAAAAAATAATAATAATTTTAAGATAGTTTAGTATAAGAATAACAATTATAATGAATCCTCTAGCCGATAGAATTGATGAAGCTCCTCAGCATTCTCTTTCCCCTCCTATAATAATAGAAGAGAGTCGTGACCAATCAAACATTGCAAATATGTCAAACGATTTTCAACAACAACCGCAAGCACCTCTCTCTAGCACGGGTACTTTAACAGCAGACGACACGCGTTTTAACAATTTAATTGACCGTTTCTCAAGCATGCAGGTACAAACCATAAAAGAACTTACAGAAAGTTTTAGCAAAACCTTAGAAAATGTTTTAAAATCGGTTCAGACTAGCTCTCAGCAGCCATTAAACTCTGGTGCTACAAATACACAAGACACGGAACGACGAAGCCATTTTGACGAAATAATAGATCAGGTTAGCTTTGACAATAGTACTCTTCTCGGTGAATATAACGTTCTCCCTCGTAGTACAAGTGTGTTACCGCCTACAAGTGCTTATAGAGATCAAGATAAATATAAAATTAACAAATGGAAGATTTATTTTGATGGTTCTACTCCTATTCTTGATTTCCTATTCAAAGTGGAAACCCTTAAAAAAATGAATAGTGTTCCTAATGTAGTTTTAGTTCAAAACTTTTATCACTTGCTAAAAGGCAAAGCCGAAAAATGGTATTGGCATTTTTTAAAACAGCATAATGTTCATAATTGGGAAATTTTAAAAGATAGCCTCTTTTAAAAGAAAAAATTTGCGCGATTGCAAACTGATGTTGAAATAATTAGTATGATGTTTCAACGACATCAAGGATTTAATGAACCATTTGAAAACTTTTTCGATCAAATTTGCAATTGGAATACCGAATTAGAAAAGCCGATGGGAGAAGAAGCCCTATGTAACGTTATAAAAGACAATCTTAACAAGAAATTAACAAATCTAGTTTTTGCTATGAAATTTTCCACTTTGGAACAAATGTATGCTTCTTGTTTGAAAGCGGAAAGACAAATCTATAAAGATATGTCATATCGACAAACAACCCCAGAAAAAAAAGTTCATGAACTTGAATCAGTATCTGAAAATACAATTAGCCATAATTTAATTGATGTCGAACAGACAAACAACAATAATTTTAGTTTTGCTAATCAGCAATTTAATTTAGCTGCTTTTTCACCAAATTCGCAAGACCGATCCAATTCTAAATTTAAATGCTGGAATTGTGAATCGACTGAACATGGTTTCATGATGTGTCCGCTTAAGCAGCGAAAACTTTTTTGCTATAAATGTGGCAAGCCAGATATTGCTTCACCAAATTGTTCTTGTAGTCAGAAAAACATGCAAACGAGTGGGCCAAGAATGGGGCGACCTCGCTCGACCTAAATAGTCCCATATTACCAATTTTAAACAAACTACCTGACATGACACTTGAATATTCTGATATTCCACCAAATGAGACAAAACGAAAATGCAAACCGAAAAATGAAACTGATCCATTAGTGCAGAATATAAATACGAAATCTCGAAAAATTTTAAAAGTTCGTGAGCGATTTAAAGACAAGCATAGCTATAAACAAATTGCTTCAAGTCTGTTAGAAAGTCAATTCGATGATCGGCCCTACGCCAAAGTTGAAATTTGTGAGAAAGAATATTTTGGCTTGCTAGATAGCGGCGCCAATATTAGTTGTTTAGGCAAGAATTGTTTTGAAACTGTTATGGAACTAGGCTTGTGTATCAAAAATTTTTCATCTTGTGTTAGGACCGCTGACGGAAATGCACAGCAAATTTGTGGTTACGTAGAAACAGATGTTGGTTACAAAGGTCAAATACATCCGTTAAAATTGTACTTGTGTCCGACATTATCACAAACGCTTTATTTGGGAGTTGATTTCTGGAAAATGTTTTCTGTTACAGTAAAAATAGCCGAAATTCAAACTATGGCAATTGACCCTAATATGCATTCATTGACATGTGAACAAAGTAAACAGTTGAAAGCCGTAGCTGCACTGTTACCCGATTCAGACATTCTTGGCTTAGGGTGTACGACGTTAGAAATGCACACCATAGACACAGGTGATCAAGTCCCTATAAAAAAACGACATTATCCGGTCTCACCAATAATTCAGCAAGAAATGTATAAAGAGCTAGATCGAATGTTGGAGTTGAAAGTTATACGCGAAAGCAATTCAGCATGGAATAGTCCGGTGTCTTTTGTACGAAAACCTAACAAAAATAGACTCTGCTTAGACGCTAGGGGACTTAACGCCGTCACGAAAAAGGACGCATACCCACTACCGCATGTGGAAGGACTTATCAGTCGATTACAGAATACTCGCTTTATTTCCTCTCTGGATTTAAATGACGCCTTCTGGCAAATCCCATTGGATAATTCTTCTGCTGAAAAAACGGCCTTTACAATTCCCGGACGCCCCTTATATGCGGCTCAGCGCATGGTCCGTCTTATGGATAAAACTATTCCCGCAAAGTTAAGAGAAGAAGTTTTTGTTTATATGGACGACTTCCTTGTTGTTTCCTCAACTTTTGAGAGACATATAGAATTATTAGGTGAAGTGGCTAAATGTCTACGTGTAGCGAACCTTACAATTAATATGAAAAAATGTCGTTTGTGCCAGAAAGAGATTAAATACCTCGGGTTTATCGTGGGTGATGGTACTTTGAAAATGGATCCTGAAAAGATTAGCGCAATAGTTGATTATCCCCTTCCAAATACTATTAAAAAGCTTCGTAGATTCCTTGGAATGACGGGGTGGTATAGACGATTCGTCAAAGATTATTCAAGTACTGCGGCACCGTTAACCGACTGTATTACAACCAAAAAAAAGATTTGAGTTATCTAGTAGCGCTATAAAGTCCTTTGAACAGTTAAAAACAGCAATTGTGTCCGCACCTACGCTAATTAATCCAAACTTTTCAAAACATTTTTACGTGCAATGTGATGCTAGTATTAGTGGGGTTGGTGGAGTATTGTACCAAATTGGAGAGGATGGCTTAGAGCATCCAATAGTATTTTTATCAAAAAAATTAAATAAGGCACAACGCAATTATTCCATTACGGAACTGGAATGCTATGCTGCCGTTGTAAGTGTTATGCGCTTTCGTCCGTATCTGGAAGGTTCAAAATTTACAATTATAACTGACCACATGAGTTTAAAGTGGTTAATGAAACAAAGTGATTTGTCTGGACGGCTAGCTCGTTGGAGTATTAAGTTGCAAGCATTTGATTTTAATTTTGAGCATCGAAAGGGCTCGTTGAACGTAGTTCCGAAGCAGTCGAAGCAGTTGAGCGAATTGAGCGGCCTTGCATTTTACAAGAAATAGATTTAAATCACTCAGAATTTTCTACCGAAGCGTATGTAAAACTGGTGAAGTCAGTAGAAGAAAATGAAAGTAATTTGCCCGATATGAAAGTGCAAAATGATTTGGTCTTTAAAAAAAACAAAATTGAGGTTCGGAACATATGGAGAAGAAGGTCATACTTGGAAGTTGTGGGTACCTACGGGTTAAACTAAAAGTCTTGTTCAAAAAGCTCATGAAAATCAAATTGCGGTTCACTGCGGTGTGACTAAAACTATAATGCGCCTAAAACAATTTTATTTTTGGCCACACATGGCGTCAGATGTACGCGAATTTATTGCTAAATGTGATACTTGTAAAGAAATCAAGCCTACAAATTCTACCCTTCGTCATAATGGGAGAACAGTTTATAACCGAACGACCATTTCAAAGGTTATACATTGACTTGATAGGCCCGTTCCCAAGATCAAAGCGTGGAAATGTCGTAATATTTATAGCCCTAGACCATTACTCAAAATTTGTTTACTTAAAGGCACTGAAGAAAGCTACAGCCGAAAATATAATAGAATTTCTAGAAAAGAATATTTTTTGGCGTATGGTGTACCTGAATATGTGCACTCCGACAATGGAAAACAGTTTGTTTCTCAAGTTTTTGGACAGTTTCTATCAAATTATGGCGTGCAGCATATCAAAAATGCACTATATTCACCTCAGGCGAATGCTAGCGAACGTTGTAATCGGAGCATAATTAGTAAAATTCGGTCATTGTTGGATACCGATCAAAAAGATTGGGATTTAAAATTATCTTTTATCGAATGCTCTTTGCGAACTGAATATCATGAATCAATATGCTATGAGCCTTATCAAGTTCTTTACGGATTCCACATGATTCATCATGCGTCAGCATACAAGATTTTACGAAAATTAGGTTGCTTGAGTAGTTCAGAAATTAAAACTGGTAACGCTAGTATACGTTTTGAGCTAGTGAATAAAAGAATACAAGAAAGGTTAAGCTTTGCACATGACAAGTCTAGTAAAGTGTATAATACTCGAGCGAAGCCTCGAAATTTTGTTGTTGGACAGGAACTTTTTCGAAAAAATTTTCAGCAAAGCAATGCTACTAAAAACTTTAACGCTAAATTAGCACGAGCCTGGCTTAAATGTAGAGTACGTCAAGTTTTAGGAAACTGCAGATATAGCATTGAAGATCGAAATGGTAAATTTATAGGAATTTTTCATACAAAAGATTTAAAAACATAGTTCCCGGCTTTGAGACTCTTTTTATCTCAGCGTGGAGTTCCCCGCGTTGAACGCCTCTATGCCCACTATTCCAAACATATTTCTCAGCGTTGTTTCAAAATATATTTGTTTTGTTCCGTGTGCCTTTTAACTTTACGTAGAGTATGTAAAGTATCTTCTGTAAATTTTTAAAAAGTCCAAAAAGAGTTATTCTGCTTCCATGAAAAAATCTAGTACAATTTTTATTCGTGCTGGAATTAAAATGTGAAGGCGAATACGAAGGCTTTTTGTTCTCGAGCATTCGGCAAGGAGATCTTCAAATAAGCAGTCGTATAGCAGAGAGTAAAAAAATATTTTCTGACACGTGTCTGCGCTGACTGTCTTTTTTTGGATTTTTGAGAAAGAGCCACACCGGATTTCGGAATTTATCGTTTTTTTATTAAAGTTTCTCCATAAAGAAGAGTCAACTCGATAAGCTTGCGCTTAAGACAAAAGTTTTCGCTGCCGCAAATTTCTGCCAAAAAAAATCAACATTTGGATTTGTGCTTTTGCGACCGCATGGACGTACACACCAAACTGGCCCGCTACTGCGACGGTGATTCGCAGCTCCTATATTCTGGTGTGCCCGCGAAATATTTCCGCACAAGCCACGCCCCGAGAAGACCTGAAGTGCCCGCGATTGCGACGGTGATTCGCAGCACATTTGTGAGCCGTACGATTACAACTTGGTAGTACCTCGTGTCTACTACTGCGAAATTGATTCGCAGCACATTTTTTGAGCCCCAACCCACAATTTGTTTTCCGCTACTGCGACGGTGATTCGTAGCACCCATTGGAAAGCGCTGATGTGTAACTCGAGCTTCTTAGGGAGAAGAGGCTAAACTATATATATAAGCTTAGATTTAATATTGTTTCTTCCAAAAACTTTAATACTATTTTGTGAGGGCAAACTCAACACTGCGCGATATTCTGTTAAGTTAAGTATTCATTTATATATTTAATTTTACTTCACCTATTGCTCTAATTTTTTTCTCAATAAATTACAAATATTCAAACAGCTTCAAGGATTAAAGGTGTAAGTCCCTCAAAGAGAGTGTGGACGCCAGCGTCGAAGAATTCTTCAACGGAGCAGCACTTAATCTTCCAAATGTGGTGGTTTGGAATGTAAACAGTGAGTAAAAATGAAACAGTAATTGGTGAAGACTTTCGTTAGATTAAAGCCGTAAAAAAAAAGGAAATCAAAAATTGTAAAGAAATATAATTCAGTGTTGAGTGTGCCCAGTACAACTTTTTTTATATAAAGTAAAAATTTTATAAATTAAGTTCAGACTAAAATGAATATATGCCCAAATGAATTGTCAATCCAAATTAGCAGATATGTGTCTTTTTCTTTTTTTAAGATGAACCGTAAATAAAATTCGTTTAGGGTCTAGGTGATAGTGGGTGCAGAAAGAGCTTCTGTATGTCAAATGTTTAGGTTTTAAAACGGTGGCATGTAAATTTTTTATGTTAAGAGAAAAGATTGCTTTGATCAAGAACCACCCCAGCCCTGAGTCTAGCCGCGCTGATGCAAGCATGCCACGAGGGTCACCGCATTTTCTCCCGTCATCTGCCAACATCGACGGTAACGTTACATAAAATGGCGCCCAAGTTCAAGCTATGGGGACCTGATTTCATAGTCCCATGCAAGTTTCAGTAATGCGACAATGACTAGTAATATCCTTATTAAATTGTGTTTGTATTGATTGGCATTGTTCACTTTATTGAAACAATTTGGAATGTAAATTACCTAGATATCTTTGATAGCAGCTTTAAAAGGCCAGATCAAATTGTATTCAATTCAACTTCCGCAAAAACTCAGTAAACTCAGCTAGTCTGAACCGATTTTAAAACATTTTCTAAGGTTTTGCTAAAACTTTCTGTAAGTTCTTTTATGGTTTGTACCTGCATGCTTGAGAAACGGTCAATTAAATTGTTAAAACGCGTGTCGTCTGCTGTTAAAGTACCCGTGCTAGAGAGAGGTGCTTGCGGTTGTTGTTGAAAATCGTTTGACATATTTGCAATGTTTGATTGGTCACGACTCTCTTCTATTATTATAGGAGGGGAAAGAGAATGCTGAGGAGCTTCATCAATTCTATCGGCTAGAGGATTCATTATAATTGTTATTCTTATACTAAACTATCTTAAAATTATTATTATTTTTTTTTTTTTTTTTTGTTTGGTATTGCTTGATGAATATTGTGGGTGGCGGCTACACATGAGGCGAAAAAGCTTAACTGTCGGTGAAACGTTTATCGATTACTATACTTTTGCTGTGCTAAACAACACAAGTGGAAATGGTATTATTTTGATTTGAAGGCTATTCATAAAGAATACAAAACTTGAAACCACAAATGCCATTACCAGTTGAAACTAAAACTCAAAACGAAATTTGCAATCACTGACGTCAACTATAACGACTGAGCCAGATCACGTTTACTGAGTTTTTGCGGAAGTTGAATTGAATACAATTTGATCCGGCCTTTTAAAGCTGCTATCAAAGATATCTAGATTTTCTCCCGTCATCTGCCAACATCGACGGTAACGTAACGTATATGTTGCAACCACATGTCCACCAGTCCTAATTCGTCCAGTTCGGGCAGAAAAAACTCGGTCAACATTGCCCTATAGCGCACCGTCCACTGTTGTCGTTTGACCCGCGGCGTTCGGCCCGATGACTCCTCCAGCGTGAACAGCGCACCTCGCAGTCACTTTGAGCGGGTGTAATGGTTTCTCGTGCATCACTCGCGGATTTTCGGTTCCCCAGAAGCGATAATTTTGCTTGTTCACGTACCCGCTGATGTGAAAATGAGCCTCATCGATCATTATGATTTTTCTGTTTAGTCCACAAATGTCAAAACAGATTTGACATTGGCGGCCATTTGCAAAAATGAGAGCATCTTCCAATAGGGTGATTTCTGTTGCGCCACCCTGTATATATATATATATATATATATATATATATATATATATATATATATATATATATATATATATATATATATATATATATATATATATATATATATATATATATATATATATATATATATATATATATATATATATATATATATATATATATATATATAATGTTTGTTATATATATATATATATATATAACAAACATTGGCCCAAATAAAACCAAATTATATGCATGCGTTGCAATACCACTTAAAAAAATGGTAGCAAAACTTCCCGCTACTTTCCGTTACTTCCCGTTACTTCCGTTAGTAACGGAACTTCCCGGTACTCCCGTTAGTTAGCGGAACTTCTCGGTATTCACCGTTGTAGCGATTCTGAGTTATGGCATACAAACTCAGAAACAAAATCCAAAATTTTTATTAGCAATATAAGCAATGTCATCGTTTATTTTTACTTAGTTAAATAAATTGAGAGAGTAATAAGTGGGCGTGGACAATTTTGTATATCTTGTTATTCTTCCCGGTGCACCCTTTTACATGTTTCCTGTTTAGCACATCAAGTTTTTGAGCAAATGGTGGTAGGCGTAAAAATGATCCACCCTTTTTTTGAAAATGTGTGTTAAATTAATCCAACCTCGCCCATTTTTGCTGAAGTTATCGACAGTGCCAATACAAATTCAGGTACCAAATTTTTAGGAGCAATAGTAGCCACGTTATTGCATATTTTCTATTTTTTTCAAAGTGGGCGTTAAATTGATCCAACTTCGCCCACCTATTACGCCCACAATTTGTTAAACTAAGTTCAAATATTCGATTATTTCGCAAAAATTGCTCCAAAAAATCTGAAATTTGGTATCTGAGTTTGTATTGGCACTAACGATAACTTTCCCAAAAATGGGCATGGTTGAATCAATTTAACGACCACTTTCAAAAAAAGGGTGGATCATTTTTACGCCTAAAATCATTTGCTCAGAAACTTGATGTGCTATATAGAAAACATGTAACGGGATGCATCGGGAAGAATAACAGCAAATTATTTGCATACTCATTAAATCTGCATACTACGTGTCACTTGATCTCCCGCAAAACTGATGAGGTTTTATAACCTTTAAATTTAGCAGGTATGTTGAACCACGCTGGTTCAGCGTACGTTTATGTTGAAGCTAGTTGCAAGAGAATAAAAAAAAAACTGAATGGGAGAATGATAATAAAAAATGCGTGCGATCTTACCGGGTGACCAAATAAACTAATAATTAATTGTTGAATTATTATTAACACCTTTATCAAATTTGACAATCCAGGCGAAATGAAGCTATAAATGTTGTACTTTTTTTTAAATACGTAGCTTTTCCAAAAGCACATTGATCTTGAACTGATCATTCGCTAAGTTTTTAAATTAATTTGCGGCAGTAATTTAAAGACGAATTTTCCGCGTTAATATTAAGTATATGTCGCGAAACTCCACTTGACGCGTGGTCTAACTGACTCACTCCAAAGACAGCCAATGGTTGCAGTTAATTAAAATTTTTATCTTTGAAAAATAATTTATTTTAATTGAAGTAATGCATTTTACCCATTAATTTAGTTTAAACTTTACCTGTGAGAAATATTTAATGATCATCAAGATCTTAAAAGATATGTTGATGACAATTCGTCTCAAATTGTGATAAAATTTATTTCTTTTTATCGGACGATTTATTTAAGCGATGCTGCCTGGTTCACTTCCAAAACGGAAAAGATCGATCAAATTTTAGTTGGTTGTTGAAATCTAGTACATAGCATTATTCAATAATTATTAAACAAAGCTTATGTACTAAAAACCAGTGTTGAATTTGTCTGCATATAATAAATAATTTGATTTCAAATAAACTGCCATCACACAATGCCACTTTAAAATTTTTTTAGCAGAACTTCCCGGTACTTCCATTAGTATCGGAACTTCCCGGTACTCCCGTTAGTTAACGGAACTTCTCGGTACTCACCGTTGTAGCGATTATAAATTATGAAATTATCGGCATACAAATCCAAAATTTTTAGGAGCAATATTAGCAATGTGTATATCTTCACTTAATTAAACAAATTGAGGGCGTTATAAGTGTGCGTGGCAAATTTCGTATATCCTGTTATTCTTCACGGTGCATCCCGTTACATGTTTTCTATATAGCACATCAAGTTTCTGAGCAATGGTGATAGGCGTAAAATTGATTCACCCTTTTTTGAAAGTGGGCGTTAAATTGATCCATCACGCCCATTTTTGGCGAAGTTATCGACAGTGTCTATACAAACTCAGATACCAAATTTCAGATTTTTAAGTAATCGAATATTTTTACTTAGTTTTACAAATTGTGGGCGTAATAGGTGGGCGTGGCAAATTTTTCGTTGTCCAAAACCTAAGTTGGAGCGAGCACAGCAACTCCCCAAAATTTCATCACAATCGGATAAATGGTTTAGACGCCCATTTGATACAAAGAAAGAAAGATAGAAAGATAGAAAGAAAGAAAGAGAGAAAGAAAGAAAGAAAGAAAGAAAGAAAGAAAGAAAGAAAGAAAGAAGAATTAATTTTTATATATATAGATAAAATAAGCTATCCAAATAATTAGGTTCATATCTTGAGAATTGTGGGCGTGGCATACTGTTAAACTTTTTTTTTATTTCATAAAAAATGTGTTTTTTGGGTTTTTTTACTGGAAATAAATAACTTAACTGCCAAACAATCATCGGTAGAGGAATGCGGTTTTTTTTTTGTATTCGTAGTATCATTATCTTTCAAAATATTTATAATTCATAGCTCTTTTGTTTATACAGGGTGGCGCAAAATTAATCACCCTATTGGAAGATGCTCTCATTTTTGCAAATGGCTGCCAATGTCAAATCTGTTTTGACATTTGTGGACTAGACAGATACAGAATACAAGTGAATAAGCCATGGAGCGATACACTCCCCAAGAACGCGGAATAATTGTGTCTATTTTTTTGCGTAACAATTCGTCTGTGGTGTTGGCAAAAATCATAATGAGCGATGAGGTTGTAACACCTTTAGAAGACTTATTTCTAGTTTATAAAATTTTAGTAACAGTGCCAGTCTTAGGTTCAGCAGTAAAGACAATCCGGGGCAGCAGAAAGTCCTAAAGCGATATCAGTTTCAATGTCAGAATTAATAGAAATTGTAGGAGAGTCAAATAAAGATGGCAGATTTCTTTAACAAAAAGCTTGATTGGCAAGATTACGTGTCAAAACAGGCTCTAGATCAATAGCGGAGAGAGGAGCCGGAAACTGTAAAGAATTCACAGCATTGTTTATTCGCTTTTTAACTTGCAAAGCGTCATCTAGGCATTTACATTTTTGGAACAATTCATCGTAATCAGTTAACTTAGCTTGACAGTCGGCCAAATTAATTGAAAGTTCCTTAAAGCATTTTTTAGTTTGCAAAAAAAGTTTGTAAAATATACCATCAACTTGGCGACATTTCTCGCAAGACCAGCGTAATCCCACGTTTTGCTCAATAGAATCCACTACTGCTCCTTTGAGTGATACACATTTAATGTGGTATGACTCATCACACATCCAGCAACAAATGCTCCGCAGATCATTTCCGGTGGAGTTGCATTTACGAGCAGCACAAGCCATATTTATAAATTTTTTATGCAAATGAAAAACGAAATAAAAAAAAATAAATTTATAATATATTTATAAGAAATTTAGGTTTAAATTTAAGTTAAGGGAATCATTGAACCTCAGCATCAGAATAGACAGAAAGGGGAAAACAGCTATTTACATCGAATGATATTGGCCCCATAGTAGTAATTGGTGTATTGGCTACAGGTTCAGGCTGTATCAAAATATTGTCATCAGTATTTTCTATCTGGTTTTTGGGATTTTACAGGACTCTCTAAACATTTTAAGTCTGTGAGAAGTTTCTCTAAACAATCGAATTTTTACATTAGGGCAATTATATCCCTCCCGGTCTCTGAGAAGCCAGACTTTGTCTGTCTAAAAAGTCTCAAAATGTCGACATCAGTTTTACGACATTTTTCCCAAGACCAACGAAGACCGAAATTTCTGCGAACGAAATCCAGTTTCCGGCCCGTAAACCCACCACATTTGAAGTGCCAGCACGCATCACATAGCCAACAAAACAAGTAATCATCTGAAGAAAATTTTATTTTGTAGTTCAAAAACGCACAATGCATCCTGAAAAATAAAATCAATCAAAAAGATGAGAAATAAGTCAAAAGATATATGGTAAGCCTTAAGAATATAAACGAATTGTTTATATATATATATATATATATATATATATATATATATATATATATATATATATATATATATATATATATATATATATATATATATATATATATATATATATATATATATATATATATATATATATATATATATATATATATATATATATATATATATATATATATATATATATATATAAACAAAACAAGTAATCATCTGAAGAAAATTTTATTTTGTAGTTCAAAAACGCACACTGCATCCTGAAAAATAAAATCAATCAATATATATATATATATATATATATATATATATATATATATATATATATATATATATATATATATATATATATATATATATATATATATATATATATATATATATATATATATATATATATATATATATATATATATATATATATATATATATATATATATATATATATATATATATATATATATATATTCAATTCGTTTATATTCTTAAGGCTTACCATATATCTTTTGACTTATTTCTCATCTTTTTGATTGATTTTATTTTTCAGGATGCAGTGTGCGTTTTTGAACTTCAGAATGTCGGTTGTGGCTCGTGCAGTGTGTGCTGTTGCTCCGTCCTGTTGGAACCACATGTCCACCAGTCCTAATTCGTCCAGTTCGGGCAGAAAAAACTCGGTCAACATTGCCCTATAGCGCGCACCGTCCACTGTTGTCGTTTGACCCGCGGCGTTCGGCCCGATGACTCCTCCAGCGTGAACAGCGCACCACGCTCACTTTGAGCGGGTGTAATGGTTTCTCGTGCATCACTCGCGGATTTTCGGTTCCCCAGAAGCGATAATTTTACTTGTTCACGTACCCGCTGAGGTGAAAATGAGCCTCATCGCTCATTATGATTTTTGCCAACACCACAGACGAATTGTTACGCAAAAAAATAGACACAATTATTCCGCGTTCTTGGGGAGTGTATCGCTCCATAGCTTATTCACTTGTATTCTGTATCTGTCTAGTCCACAAATGTCAAAACAGATTTGACATTGGCGGCCATTTGCAAAAATGAGAGCATCTTCCAATAGGGTGATTTCTGTTGCGCCACCCTGTAGTTGTAGTTACGCCGTTAAAATCAATTTTTATATCTAGATTTGAAGCGGACTCTTCAAAAAATATGGTTCTTGATCATATAAAATATCATTTGAATCAGACCTGTGATAGAATTATTGTAACGAAGTTTAATTTTATATACCCACGTTACTCTTCTTCATTTAAAATAACTTTGCCTCAAGAACTATTCGAGGAAGTAGTTAATCCAAATTTCTGGCCCTTAAATACTTTTGTTAAGGAAAATTCATCGCGTCCCAAATCTAAGACACATGCACTTGCCAATCTCCAATCTACTGAATCAAAAAACTAAATACTCTTTCATATTTTACTGTTATATGTTAGAATGTTCGTGGTATAAATACAAAATTAAGTAACATCTTTATATCAAGTCATGATTTTGACTATAACATAGTCTCTTTTACTGAGACTTGGTTAAAGCTTAACATGTCAAGCTCTGAAAGTTTTTCTTCTAGTTACAAATGGTGGGGGAGTTTTAATTTAATTAAAATCTATATATTTCTCTGAGGAAGTGTTTTTGCTCGACTCTTTAGATATTGAATTTGCTTGTGGTTTTGTTAAATTTAAAGAACTTAGTCTTTACATAACTTGTTCTTATATACCACCTCAATCACCTATTGAACTGTATACAAAACATATTAAAGTCATAAGTAAACTATTTTTAAAACTAAAAGAAAATGAAAGAATTGTTATTATTGGTGATTTTGATCTTCCAAATATTTCTTTTGATTCTAATCATGATAATTCAGTTCGTTTTTTCCCGTCATCGTCAGAGAATGAATTTCTAAACTCACTATTTGGTCTTGGTCTTTCTCAAATAAATTCTATTTTGAATTCAAATTCACGAATTCTTGATTTACTTTTTGTTGATGATTATGACCTGAAGATTTATATTATCCTACTTTGAAAATTTTTCTCAACTTCAACTCTTCAGTCGCTATTATTCCTGACTTATTACCATCGTTTGATTTTGATTTCAAGAATACAAATTTTCCTCAGCTCAATAATTTGCTTTCTAATATTAATTGGGACGCACTTATTTGTCGGAACATTCCTAAGTGTACTGATAGATTAGACAATATGATTTTATTATTCAATCAAACATTATGAAATTGTTCTGAATTGACAGTCCCTAGAAGAATTCTTAGTAATACCTCTGGCTCAGTATGCTCGCTATGACTACCAACTATCTAAAAATGCTTATGCAACCTATTTAGCAAAAGTGAAATTAAACATAATATGTAATGCTAAGTCTTTTCGGAACTTTGTAAATACTAAACGGAAATCATCAGAATTTCCTTCTTTTATGAAGTTTAATGACATTGAATCTGATGACGATTCAATCATTTGTAATATGTTCGCTGACTTCTTTAAATCCTCTTACTCAAAAGAGATTTATCCTAGTAACAGCTGTACAAATGAAATTAAATCAGCAAGTGTGAATACCTATATAATAAATCGTGAAATTGTTCATTTTCATCTTAATAAATTTAAAATATTATTTAGTAGTGGTCCTGATAATATTTCGTCATGTATTCTAAAATACTGTTCTGATGAACTTGTAGATCCAATAACTTCCATTTTTGAGCTTTCGTTATACATTGGTTATTTTACAGCTTTTTGGAAAAAATCTTTTATTCTTCCTTTGCATAAATCTGGTAATAAAAGTTTAATATTGAATTACCGTGGAATTGCAAAGATGATGGCTCTACCAACTCTATTCGAACTTATAATAACTACCCAAATCGCCTATAATGTAAACTCATACATTTCACCCAGTCAGCATGGATTTCTACCTGGTAGATAAACGATAACTAATCTCTTAGAATTCACTTTAAATATTTTTGAAAACTTTTCTAATTCTTCTCAAACTGATGTTATTTATATAGACTTTAGTAAAGCTTTTGATGTAGTTTATCATAAACTCCTTTTAATAAAACTTAAAATGATTGGTTTCTCACCATGTCTAATAAAATGAATTTCTACGTATTTAAGTTGTAGAACGCAACAGGTATTATTCAAATCTTCTAAATCTATTAATTTAAATGTAACTTCAGGTGTTCCACAAGGTAGCCACTTAGGTCCTATTCTCTTTTTAATATACATTAATGATCTCCCAGCAGTCATTACACATTGCAATGTTCTTATGTTTGCAAATGATGTTAAAATTTTTCATTCAGTTAGCAATATTCAAAATACTTTAAAAATTCAAGAAGACTTTGATAGCCTAAATATTTGGTGCAATTTAAATTGCATGAAACTCAACCTTAATAAATGCAAACAATTGACTTTTTCTAGATTGTTTAAGATTTCAAATAATTATAAAATTTCTTATCATGACATTGAAATTGTTTAACTTTTTGAAGATTTGGGGGTACTTTTAGATCCAAAACTCCGTTTTGACAAGCACATTGCTATAATTCTAAGCAAGTCACATAGTCTTCTTGGTTTCATTAAACGTTGGTCAAAAAAATTTAATGATCCATACATTACATACATTCGTCCTACACTTGAGTATGCATCAGTGGTCTGGAGTCCAAGTTATAACTGCTATATTGATGCTCTAGTATCAGTTCAAATACAATTTTTAATTTTCTGCTTGAGGGACCTTCCATGGGATTTAAATATTAACTTACCATCGTATTTAAAGAGACTTAGACTTATTGATCTTCCGTCTCTAAAGAATAGAAGAATAATGTTAAATGCTTCGTTTATTTTAGAACTTATTTTTGGTAACGTTGAAAGCTCATTCTTATTAGCAAAACTGAACTTTAATATACCTCATCGTCCAATGAGAAATTATAAGTTTATTTATTTAAACCTATGTAGGTCAAATTATCTACATATTCAACCGTTTCGAAATGCTTTTAATGACTTTAATTGAGTTTGCGATGATATTGATTTAAAAATAGGTATTGATGTTATAAAATCTAACATCCTATCATACTTAAATTATCATTAGTTTACTTGCAGACAAATGTTGGAATATATTCTATTGTTTTAAGCCCAGATATGTGCTTATATATGCATTTGCTACAATTGAAACCTGCCTGTGTTTATGCTCTCTTAGTGGACACAGATTAGCTTTAAATCATGATGATTGGCATGGAACTTTGTTTCGGATTTGCGTGTTCAGCAAATGTTTCGGCTCAAATATTGGCCGTTCGCTGTTACTGTATTGTTAACTTTAAGCCCAACTCATGAGCCAATTTTTATCCTACCCTTCTTTGTTTGTTCAGCACCGGCTTTGAGTATAAGATTGGGCCTAATTTTTAATTCTTCCTTTTTTCTGTACTTTCATCCCGGCTGTGCGTGCTTATGGACATAAATCGTTCTTATCCGCATGAATAGCATATGTTTGGTTCTACGATTACCATTATCTATTCACTGATTGTCTATTTGATGTCAGCTTTGAAATTGCATGATCAGCAACTGCAGCTACATTTTATTGAATCAGCGCCGGCTTTGACTTGTCTTCAGATTAGGATATATATTTTGGCTCAATCTTTATCTTAATTATAGCTGTGTGTGCTCACAATTCTTAAGAACTTTCAGTTTAAGCCTATAATTATTATAACTTATTATGTTAATTTTATATTTTGTTGTTAATTTCTTTTCCTATTATGAATTTTATATTATTATGAATTGTATATTATAATTGTTGACTGCTATAAAGTCTATGAGCTTAGCAGTGTTATTATTAAATAAAAAAAAATATGATCTCCTCCACCAATAAATATTATTCCGCTCTCAGAGTATGAGCCAGCAACACATCTTGTTGTTGTTCCACCCAAAAAAAAACAGTGTTTTTATCTAGATTTGCACCTGATACATCAACTGATCAATTAAAAAAATATATAATTACTAAATTAAGGAAACGTAATATCAACATAAACGTAGTTAAATTTAAATTCTCGTATACTAGAGCTATCTCTTCTTTTAAAGTGATCGCTGACACTTTCGAGTTACTCATTGGCAAAAGCTTTAGGCCAAATTATGCTTTATTCCACGAGTTTGTTTATAAATCTAAACCTAGTTCTACTAACGTTGCACAAATTCATGAGAATATTTCAAAAAACTTTTAACTTCTCTAAAACCCTTACCCGTGCTTTATCAAAATGTTAAATGATTAAACACAAAACTGAATGAATTATTTTTAAACAGTTAAGGCTTAAGGCTTCTATTAATAACTCGGAAATCTAAAGTAACTCATTCAAAATTTTCTTAAAGACCGTTGTTCTAAAACTAGTGGAGGTGTACTATTAAAAATAATGTTCTCTGTGAAGAACAAATTTTACCCGTAGCTGAGAATTTAGATTTTATTTGTGTTTGCATTCATATCAATAATTTTAATGTTTTTATAACATGTTTTTACATTCCTCCAAACTCTGACCTTAGTATTTATCTTTCTCATGCTTCTATTATTAAATATATTCATCAACAAATTAAATCATCATATATTTTTGCTGTTCTTGGGATTTTAATTTACCTTTTGTGTCCTGGAGTTTTTGCATGAACTCAAACCAATTCTTGCCTTGTTCGTCTCGCGAACTTTTTGATGAATTCATAGATATATTTTTTTTACTTGTGCTCAAGCCAAACAAATGGAATTTAAAATAAAAATGGTAAAACTTTGGACTTGGTATTTATAGATGATCTCTTAAAAATAATTATTAAACGTTGTAATCCACATAATTCTAATTCAAGAATAATGGGTGTTTAAAAGACCCGTATGAGGCTTGGGTGAAATTAAGTGGGGGTCCATCCTCTACTGTAAAGAGATGGAACGACCACACTTGTGTATTATTATGCCGAAAACGGCCGACTGCAAGATGTTGCGTCAATTTTGTTGCCAAGACTTGATTGCGGTAAAAAAAATATCGTTACATGGGAGGAATGGTGGAAACCATTTTTCCGCATATCTTCCGTACGACTCCATCATGCCTTCTCCTACAAAGGAGCTTTTGGCAGTTGTACGATATGCTGAATCCAAAAACTTAGGACTAATAGTGGGATGTGACGCCAACTCTCACAACACTATTTGGGGCAGCACAAACTGCAACTTCAGGGGAAATAAGTTACTGGATTTTATACTGTCTACACAACTGATAATTCAAAATGTTGGCACCAGCTCAACTTTTGTCACCAGTAGAACTCAATAACTTAGTGACTGATCAAATCAAAACCTGGCGAGTTCTTAAAGATGATTCTCTGTCGGACCACCGCTATATAGAGTTTCGCCTTGCGGCCGAATTGGATTCGATACCCGCTGGACAAAACTCACGTAAAGCAGATTTAAAAGGACTACAAGAAGAAGGTTAAGCTTGCTAAACCGGACTCTTATACACATTTTTTCAGTGAAATGGAATGTTATAAAGGTTGAGCAAAGTTATACAAGGTACTTATAAAGGACCGAGCTGCTAAACTGGATTCACTTTTAAAACCTGATGGATGCTGCACCAACTCTAGATTGGAAGTAAGTAGCGTTCTACTGCTACCCATTTTCCAGGTTGCAAGGAAAGCGCTCCTCGGAGCAACACTACCGCTCTCGAACGAGTTGATGTCTGTCCCACTAGATCCGACTAGTTTTTAGCTAGAAGGATAGCCACTACAGAATCGATAAGGTTCGCCTTTTCATCTTTTTTAAGTCCACAGAACCCGATAGTATATATATATCCAGTCATGCTAAAGCGAGGTGAACAAAACTGTTGATGATCTGTCTTGTTTAAAGTTTATTTCTAAACCTGGAAAGGACAACTACGCTTTACCGAAAATTTTTAAATTGATAAGTTTGACTTCGTTCATGCTTAAAAGTTTAAAACGCTTGGTCGAAAAGCATATCAGGTTGAATATTTTAGTTAAAACTCCGCTCAATCCCAGACAACATGCTTATCAGAGTGGTAAATCCTGTGAGTCAGCTCTTCACGACTGTGTTAGCACAATTGAAAAAGAGATGGAAGCAGGAGGATACACTTTTGGAGTTTTTGTCGACATTGAATACTTGACAAAGACACTTTTGACTAGATGTACTCCTCTTCTGGAAGATATGGTGTTGAAGAAACTATAGTTCGATGGATTCACGCCATGCTATCCAAAAGATTGCTAATGACGGGGATAGAACATGATGACAGTGTTAAGGTCAAGGTTGATAGAGGATGCCCTCAAAGGTGTACTCTCCTCTTCTTTGGTGCTTCGTTATAGACTCTCTTCTGAATAAATTTCCGGACTTTGGTGTTTACATCCAGGCATATGCCGACGATGCGTGCGTATTAATTTCGGGAAAATCTTTACAGACATTATGTATGAAAAAGCAAAAAGTCTCGGATAAGAATGAAAATAATTGCGATTAGCAGGATCTTTCTGTGAATCCTATTAAAAGCACACTAGTGCTTTTTACTAGGAAACGCAAGAAGGAAGGCATGCTACTCCATACGATAATGGGAGTGACTGCAGTTTATTCAGAAGTTAAATATCTGCAAATAATTCTGGATTTCAAACTAAACTGGAAGACTCACGCCGAAAGTCTCGAGAGCACTAAAAATTTTCTGGCAATGTAGACTATATTTTGGTACGATTTAAGGGCTTAAATCAGCACTAGTATACTAGTTATACACAGCGCTTATTAGACCAATCATCACATATGCCTCAGTGGTATGGTGAAGACGAACTATGGTTAAAACCACTGTTACATCTCTGACCAGTCTTCAGAGAAGTGTGTGCGTTGGTATAACTGGTGCAATGAGTACAACATCGGGAAATGCTCCGAATGCCATACTTAATTTGCTTCCCCTTGATCTTCAGAAGGAGGCAATGAAAGCAAGTGGACAATCGTGTGCCCAGTGTGTGCTTTGGAAGAAGATATGATGTAAGGTTCCCGGAACGAGATCATTGGTTAAGTCCAGAGATTGTACTCCAGGGTCTTCAACATGACAGATCACAGACATCGACTGTTACTGGCTCCGGATATTACTTAGACGATGATACCATATATTTTCAAGCTATGGGACAAATGGCAACAGTCTTCCTTACGGAGGTCTTTGCTATTTTGAACGTGGCGTGTTGGATATTTAAGAGAAGTTGGCGTGGGAGACGTATAGGTGTCTGTAGCGAAAATCAGGCTGCATTGAAGGCCCTATTAAACCCTATCAGCTCCTCAAAATTAATCAAAGAGTGTAAGGCTAAACTTAATAGTGTAGCTAAGCACAATGAACTCATGCTTTTATGGGTTCCTAGACACTGTAGTATTGTAGGTAATAAATTGGCTGCCCAAATGGGCAATGAAGGTTCTGATATTTCACCACTGGGTCCCGAGCCAATTATTGGTATAAGTTCAGCCGAAGTGATGCGTTGGATTAGCGACTACATGGACTCGATTCATACTAGAAGGTGGTCCGACCTAAACTACTGCAAAACCACCTAGTATTTCTTGAAGCAACCAAATAGGAAATTAGCAGACCTTCTTCTAAAGCTAAGAAGTACTGATTGGTGTAATCACGAGACATAATACATGTGGTCAACATATAATGAACATGGGCGTCATCAACGATCCAATTTGTCAGTCCTGCTTTAAGTACGAAGACACTACAGAGCATTAACTTTATATGTGTCCGGCCTTTGCAAGAGCGAAGCTACGAATACTGGGCAGTGATGTGCTGAGTATAAATAACAATAATACTTTTCTTATCCCTAATCTTCTTAAATTCATCCGTGAAACTAAGAATTTTGGGGAGTAGTGTATAAACTTATCTCTTATTTCCCTTCCAAACACTTCATTCCTATATCTCTACTTTCTATTCCGACACTATCCTGGGTACAACACAATGGTCCTGGAGGACTGAGAGTTATGGTCCCATATCAACCCACATCAACTCTAACTCTAAATCCTTTTGTTTGCCCGGAAGATAGCTATCATTCTACATTGCTACTAACATTTGAATACAATCAAAGCATTGGCTTGAGTCTAAGCGCTCATGTCGAATCTTCTCAAATAAAAACTTTTTGTTTTCGGAAAACTGATTATTTGAAACTAAAAAGTTTTTGTCGGAAGTAGATTGGTGTGTTAACTTCGATGACCTTGATAGTTGTGTGTCAACTTTACAAAATTTACTTCATAATAGTTTTGAAATATGTGTCCTTAAAAAAGTGAAACGCAACAGTTAACACTCCAATTTGGTTCACTAAAGAGTTGAAGAGTCTAAAAAACGCAAAAAGTCGTGCTTTTAAAATTTAAAAGAGATCAAACAATACACAAAATTATTTAAAATATTCTGCCCTTAATCAAAAATACCAGTCACTTAATAAAAGTTTTTTCAAAGAATATCTAACTGGTCTTAAACTTAAAATAAAAAACAACTCAAAAAACTTTTATGATTTTGTAAATTCAAAAAGAAAGGATTTCGGTTTGTCCACTACTATGAAGTGAAATAAACACGAAACTAACTGTTCGTCGGAAAACTCTAACATGAAATCTATAATGATAACTCCCATATTGAAGTTTATAACCAACTCTTTAGTTCCATTTCTAATATCACTTAACTTCTAACGATGAAAATTTTAAGTTTTGAAGATATATTATCTCCAAAACTTAAAATTTTCTTACTTAAACCCGGATAAAATCTCAAGTTGTATTTTAAAAACATATATTTTCCAACTTTTTGGAAAAAATCCTTTATTATTCCTCATTTTAAATGTGGATCTAAGTCAAACGTTCCAAACTACAGAGATATTGTGAAATTGAACGTTATTTCTAAATTATTTGAACAAATCGTTACAAAAAAATTGGTACATAATATTACACCATTCATTTCAAATTCACAACTTGGATTACTCCAAAGAATATCCATTACTTCGAATTTGCATGAATTGACCACTGAAACAATTTATGGATTTACTAACAACCTTCAAACTGAACTGGAGGCAGCCTATTTTATTTATTCTTTTCATTAACGACTTACTATCTGTAGTAAACAATTCTAAAATTCTTATGTATGCAGACGATGTTAAACTGTTTTTGTTTTTCCATAAAGATTACAGTTTACACTCTCGTTTTGGAGATATATTATCTCCAAAACTTAAAATTTTCTTACTATCCTGGCCCGGATAAAATCTCAAGTTGTATTTTAAAAACATATATTTTCCAACTTTTTGGAAAAAATCCTTTATTATTCCTCATTTTAAATGTGGATCTTAGTCAAACGTTCCAAACTACAGAGATATTGTGAAATTGAACGTTATTTCTAAATTATTTGAACAAATCGTTACAAAAAAATTGGTACATAATATTACACCATTCATTTCAAATTCACAACTTGGATTACTCCAAAGAATATCCATTACTTCGAATTTGCTTGAATTTACCACTGAAACAATTTATGGATTTACTAACAACCTTCAAACTGAACTGGAGGCAGCCTATTTTATTTATTCTTTTCATTAACGACTTACTATCTGTAGTAAACAATTCTAAAATTCTTATGTATGCCGACGATGTTAAACTGTTTTTGTTTTTCTATAAAGATTACAATTTACACTCTCGTCTTTTACAGAATGATTTAAATAATTTTGCGACTTGGTGTCGTACGAACTTAATGAGCTTTAACTTAAAAAAATGTAAATATATGTATTTCTCTAGAAGTAAGCCTGTAATATTTAATTATCGAATTAATAATTATAACCTGGATAAAGTCGAAACGTTCGTTGATTTAGGAGTAACCATGGATTCTAAACTTAGATTTGATTTGAATATTAAAATGTGTGTTAACACAGCAAGAGGTGTTCTAGGTTTTGTAAACAGATGATCAAAGGAATTTAATGAACCCCATATTACAAAATTTTTTTTTACCAATACGTCTGCATGTTCCTCATCCATGAACCCAAACAACGAATGAGCAACCTTTATGCTTCGAATTAAACAGGACAATAATTTTTTTTTTGTTTGATGCGTCTATGACTTCCAATAGCTGATATATGTACCGTTCCCGAAACACAAATGTCGTCAGATATTGAGATTTGGCTAGCTATGACTAATTTTATCGTATTATCCAGTTTCGCCTTGTTAAGCCAGTAGCAACTCATGTTCATATGTACCACGATGTCTCACGCCGTTTTTGTAAGAAGAATTTCCTCAACCTCTTCGAAGAATATCCCTGACTTATCCATAAATTTGTTAGTATGAATTTATCCTTTTATCATCAAATAAAGATAATATTAACGTTGCAACATTGTTAGTTTTTAATCTTTTAGAACGTCTTTGTTCATTCTTATTTTCATCTTTTCCTATATTTACAGATTTTTTTAAATTATTTACTTTTTTCTCTCTATTGTTTGAAGACACAAGTCAGTGGACTCGTTTGTGCCCACATGTAGTTTAAGTATTTAGATTAAGAGAAAAAATGAATTTGAATTATTAGAAATATATATGAATTTAAATTGAATTAGATTTAGTATATTTATCTTTCGTTTGAAAGAAATAGTAACAAATAAGTCGGGTACCCGTGTTGTGTTACGAGCTGTTACAACAAAGAACCGAACAAGCCAACTTACGCACACACACATCCATACGAAACCAAAACAAGCGGTAAGAACGGGAAAATTGTGTGAAGATTTGGAAGTGAGTGTTTGCTGGATAATAAATTTAATTTTAAGTTTTAATCTGGTTGAGATCTTTGCAGGAGCAGCAACATCAGCAGGAGAACTAGTTGGACCAACAGCAGCAGCATCAAGAACAATAGCAGTCACTCCAGGATTGCAGCATCAGCAATTTGATCAAAAGCAGACAACAACAACTATCACATAATGCCTTATGCAAGACAATTAAAATTTTAGGATAAGTGAGTGTAGACAGCCAGGAGGCAATGAAAGCAAGTGGACATTCGTGTGCCCAGTGTGTGCTTTGGAAGAAGATATGATGTAAGGTTCCCGGAACGAGATCATTGGTTAAGTCCAGAGATTGTACTCCAGGGTCTTCAACATGTCTTTTACATAGACAGATCAAAGACATCGACTGTTACTGGCTCCGGATATTACTTAGACGATGATACCATATATTTTCAAGCTATGGGACAAATGGCAACAGTCTTCCTTACGGAGGTCTTTGCTATTTTGAACGTGGCGTGTTGGATATTTAAGAGAAGTTGGCGTGGGAGACGTATAGGTGTCTGTAGCGAAAATCAGGCTGCATTGAAGGCCCTATTAAACCCTCTCAGCTCCTCAAAATTAATCAAAGAGTGTAAGGCTAAACTTAATAGTGTAGCTAAGCACAATGAACTCATGCTTTTATGGGTTCCTGGACACTGTAGTATTGTAGGTAAACAAATTTCTGCCCAAATGGGCAATGAAGATTCTGATATTTCACCACTGGGTCCCGAGCCAATTATTGGTATAAGTTCAGCAGAAGTGATGCGTTGGATTAGCGACTATATGGACTCGATTCATACTAGAAGGTGGTCCGACCTAAACTACTGCAAAACCACCTAGTATTTCTTGAAGCAACCAAATAGGAAATTAGCAGACCTTCTTCTAGAGCTAAGAAGTACTGATTGGTGTAATAACGGGACATAATACATCCAATGATCCAATTTGTCAGTCCTGCTTTAAGTACGAAGACACTACAGAGCATTAACTTTATATGTGTCCGGCCTTTGCAAGAGCGAAGCTACGAATACTGGGCAGTGATGTGCTGAGTATAAATAACAATAATACTTTTCTTATCCCTAATCTTCTTAAATTCATCCGTGAAACTAAGAATTTTGGGGAGTAGTGTATAAACTTATCTCTTATTTTTCTTCCAAACACTTCATTCCTATATCTCTACTTTCTATTCCGACACTATCCTGGGTACAACACAATGGTCCTGGAGGACTGATAGTTATGGTCCCATATCAACCCACATCAACTCTAACTCTAAATCCTTTTGTTTGCCCGGAAGATAGCTATCATTCTACATTGCTACTAACATTTGAATACAATATCTAACTGGTCTTAAACTTAAAATAAAAAACAACTCAAAAAACTTTTATGATTTTGTAAATTCAAAAAGAAAGGATTTCGGTTTGTCCACTACTATGAAGTGAAATAAACACGAAACTAACTGTTCGTCGGAAAACTCTAACATGAAATCTATAATGATAACTCCCATATTGAAGTTTATAACCAACTCTTTAGTTCCATTTCTAATATCACTTAACTTCTAACGATGAAAATTTTAAGTTTTGAAGATATATTATCTCCAAAACTTAAAATTTTCTTACTTAAACCCGGATAAAATCTCAAGTTGTATTTTAAAAACATATATTTTCCAACTTTTTGGAAAAAATCCTTTATTATTCCTCATTTTAAATGTGGATCTTAGTCAAACGTTCCAAACTACAGAGATATTGTGAAATTGAACGTTATTTCTAAATTATTTGAACAAATCGTTACAAAAAAATTGGTACATAATATTACACCATTCATTTCAAATTCACAACTTGGATTACTCCAAAGAATATCCATTACTTCGAATTTGCTTGAATTTACCACTGAAACAATTTATGGATTTACTAACAACCTTCAAACTGAACTGGAGGCAGCCTATTTTATTTATTCTTTTCATTAACGACTTACTATCTGTAGTAAACAATTCTAAAATTCTTATGTATGCCGACGATGTTAAACTGTTTTTGTTTTTCCATAAAGATTACAATTTACACTCTCGTCTTTTACAGAATGATTTAAATAATTTTGCGACTTGGTGTCGTACGAACTTAATGAGCTTTAACTTAAAAAAATGTAAATGTATGTATTTCTCTAGAAGTAAGCCTGTAATATTTAATTATCGAATTAATAATTATAACCTGGATAAAGTCGAAACGTTCGTTGATTTAGGAGTAACCATGGATTCTAAACTTAGATTTGATTTGAATATTAAAATGTGTGTTAACACAGCAAGAGGTGTTCTAGGTTTTGTAAACAGATGATCAAAGGAATTTAATGAACCCCATATTACAAAATTTTGTTAAATTTGTTAGTATGAATTTATCCTTTTATCATCAAATAAAGATAATATTAACGTTGCAACATTGTTAGTTTTTAATCTTTTAGAACGTCTTTGTTCATTCTTATTTTCATCTTTTCCTATATTTACAGATTTTTTTAAATTATTTACTTTTTTCTCTCTATTGTTTGAAGACACAAGTCAGTGGACTCGTTTGTGCCCACATGTAGTTTAAGTATTTAGATTAAGAGAAAAAATTAATTTGAATTATAAGAAATATATATGAATTTACATTGAATTAGATTTAGTATATTTATCTTTCGTTTGAAAGAAATAGTAACAAATAAGTCGGGTACCCGTGTTGTGTTACGAGCTGTTACAACAAAGAACCGAACAAGCCAACTTACGCACACACACATCCATACGAAACCAAAACAAGCGGTAAGAACGGGAAAATTGTGTGAAGATTTGGAAGTGAGTGTTTGCTGGATAATAAATTTAATTTTAAGTTTTAATCTGGTTGAGATCTTTGCAGGAGCAGCAACATCAGCAGGAGAACTAGTTGGGTCAACAGCAGCAGCATCAAGAACAATAGCAGTCACTCCAGGATTGCAGCATCGGCAATTTGATCAAAAGCAGACAATAACAACTATCACATAATGCCTTATGCAAGACAATTAAAATTTTAGGGTAAGTGAGTGTAGACAGCCAGGAGGCAATGAAAGCAAGTGGACAATCGTGTGCCCAGTGTGTGCTTTGGAAGAAGATATGATGTAAGGTTCCCGGAACGACATCATTGGTTAAGTCCAGAGATTGTACTCCAGGGTCTTCAACATGTCTTTTACATAGACAGATCAAAGACATCGACTGTTACTGGCTCCGGATATTACTTAGACGATGATACCATATATTTTCAAGCTATGGGACAAATGGCAACAGTCTTCCTTACGGAGGTCTTTGCTATTTTGAACGTGGCGTGTTGGATATTTAAGAGAAGTTGGCGTGGGAGACGTATAGGTGTCTGTAGCGAAAATCAGGCTGCATTGAAGGCCCTATTAAACCCTCTCAGCTCCTCAAAATTAATCAAAGAGTGTAAGGCTAAACTTAATAGTGTAGCTAAGCACAATGAACTCATGCTTTTATGGGTTCCTGGACACTGTAGTATTGTAGGTAAACAAATTTCTGCCCAAATGGGCAATGAAGGTTCTGATATTTCACCACTGGGTCCCGAGCCAATTATTGGTATAAGTTCAGCAGAAGTGATGCGTTGGATTAGCGACTATATGGACTCGATTCATACTAGAAGGTGGTCCGACCTAAACTACTGCAAAACCACCTAGTATTTCTTGAAGCAACCAAATAGGAAATTAGCAGACCTTCTTCTAAAGCTAAGAAGTACTGATTGGTGTAATAACGGGACATAATACATCCAATGATCCAATTTGTCAGTCCTGCTTTAAGTACGAAGACACTACAGAACATTAACTTTATATGTGTCCGGCCTTTGCAAGAGCGAAGCTACGAATACTGGTCAGTGATGTGCTGAGTATAAATAACAATAATACTTTTCTTATCCCTAATCTTCTTAAATTCATCCGTGAAACTAAGAATTTTGGGGAGTAGTGTATAAACTTATCTCTTATTTCCCTTCCAAACACTTCATTCCTATATCTCTACTTTCTATTCCGACACTATCCTGGGTACAACACAATGGTCCTGGAGGACTGATAGTTATGGTCCCATATCAACCCACATCAACTCTAACTCTAAATCCTTTTGTTTTCCCGGAAGATAGCTATCATTCTACATTGCTACTAACATTTGAATACAATATCTAACTGGTCTTAAACTTAAAATAAAAAACAACTCAAAAAACTTTTATGATTTTGTAAATTCAAAAAGAAAGGATTTCGGTTTGTCCACTACTATGAAGTGAAATAAACACGAAACTAACTGTTCGTCGGAAAACTCTAACATGAAATCTATAATGATAACTCCCATATTGAAGTTTATAACCAACTCTTTAGTTCCATTTCTAATATCACTTAACTTCTAACGATGAAAATTTTAAGTTTTGAAGATATATTATCTCCAAAACTTAAAATTTTCTTACTTAAACCCGGATAAAATCTCAAGTTGTATTTTAAAAACATATATTTTCCAACTTTTTGGAAAAAATCCTTTATTATTCCTCATTTTAAATGTGGATCTTAGTCAAACGTTCCAAACTACAGAGATATTGTGAAATTGAACGTTATTTCTAAATTATTTGAACAAATCGTTACAAAAAAATTGGTACATAATATTACACCATTCATTTCAAATTCACAACTTGGATTACTCCAAAGAATATCCATTACTTCGAATTTGCTTGAATTTACCACTGAAACAATTTATGGATTTACTAACAACCTTCAAACTGAACTGGAGGCAGCCTATTTTATTTATTCTTTTCATTAACGACTTACTATCTGTAGTAAACAATTCTAAAATTCTTATGTATGCCGACGATGTTAAACTGTTTTTGTTTTTCCATAAAGATTACAATTTACACTCTCGTCTTTTACAGAATGATTTAAATAATTTTGCGACTTGGTGTCGTACGAACTTAATGAGCTTTAACTTAAAAAAATGTAAATGTATGTATTTCTCTAGAAGTAAGCCTGTAATATTTAATTATCGAATTAATAATTATAACCTGGATAAAGTCGAAACGTTCGTTGATTTAGGAGTAACCATGGATTCTAAACTTAGATTTGATTTGAATATTAAAATGTGTGTTAACACAGCAAGAGGTGTTCTAGGTTTTGTAAACAGATGATCAAAGGAATTTAATGAACCCCATATTACAAAATTTTTTTTTACCAATACGTCTGCATGTTCCTCATCCATGAACCCAAACAACGAATGAGCAACCTTTATGCTTCGAATTAAACAGGACAATAATTTTTTTTTTGTTTGATGCGTCTATGACTTCCAATAGCTGATATATGTACCGTTCCCGAAACACAAATGTCGTCAGATATTGAGATTTGGCTAGCTATGACTAATTTTATCGTATTATCCAGTTTCGCCTTGTTAAGCCAGTAGCTACTCATGTTCATATGTACCACGATGTCTCACGCCGTTTTTGTAAGAAGAATTTCCTCAACCTCTTCGAAGAATATCCCTGACTTATCCATAAATTTGATAGTATGAATTTATCCTTTTATCATCAAATAAAGATAATATTAACGTTGCAACATTGTTAGTTTTTAATCTTTTAGAACGTCTTTGTTCATTCTTATTTTCATCTTTTCCAATATTTACAGTTTTTTTTTTAATTATTTACTTTTTTCTCTATTGTTTGAAGACACAAGTCAGTGGACTCGTTTGTGCCCACATGTAGTTTAAGTATTAAGATTAAGAGAAAAAATGAATTTGAATTATTAGAAATATATATGAATTTAAATTGAATTAGATTTAGTATATTTATCTTTCGTTTGAAAGAAATAGTAACAAATAAGTCGGGTACCCGTGTTGTGTTACGAGCTGTTACAACAAAGAACCGAACAAGCCAACTTACGCACACACACATCCATACGAAACCAAAACAAGCGGTAAGAACGGGAAAATTGTGTGAAGATTTGGAAGTGAGTGTTTGCTGGATAATAAATTTAATTTTAAGTTTTAATTTGGTTGAGATCTTTGCAGGAGCAGCAACATCAGCAGGAGAACTAGTTGGACCAACAGCAGCAGCATCAAGAACAATAGCAGTCACTCCAGGATTGCAGCATCAGCAATTTGATCAAAAGCAGACAACAACAACTATCACATAATGCCTTATGCCAGACAATTAAAATTTTAGGGTAAGTGAGTGTAGACAGCCACATTGAGTCGAAAGTGTTCGCAACAGGGGGGGCGTGCGCTCAGAGATTCTGAACTATTCAAATAACACTCTCCAAGAATTTCGTTAGGCCACGCCAATTATTATATAATTAAGGGGCACGAATGCCCGAGCGGTTTTCAGTTATATATATAAAGGGTTTTCAACAGCTACGCTACAAAAATAGACCGATGGGAAAACAAACTAAGCCATATTTTTTTCCCGTTCTCCTGACATTTCTCTTCAGTAAGGTTTGCCATTTCATCATGGAAAGATATACGAGCCAACAACGAGTCGAAATTATTAAAATTGACTACCGAAATTCGGAGTCAGTGGCCTCAACTTTAAGAGCGCTACGTGCTTCTTATGATGTTGACATAGCCTTTACCAATCAGGACGTGGTTTTTAAGGCGTCTCATCTTAGGGGCAGTGCATACAGAGGTGAAAGGCAGAAGTGCTAGAAACCTAAAGACCGACCATTGTGGTAAAACGCCACTCCCGCACGAGGGCCCCTGCTTTCGAAAAAAATGGCGGATCTAGAGAGGTCAACTCGAAAAAACCCGTAATCCCAGGTGTTACCATACCGTGCCTAAGGGATGAATGGCACTACGTAAGTGTGTCTTCTAACGGTGACCTCCAGATATCGGGCGCCCTCTGGTTGTAACTAGCCTTACCGCAACACCGGGGCACTGTTGTGGCTGACTCTCTTGCTAATGTTGGAGCGGTACCTGAAAGGCATCAGTGCCTACCCTGAAGGGGATGTGGACATGACACAAATGTCTTATAAGGATGTGACGTGCAGCACAAAACTGGGCATCATATCACCCACCTACCCAATAACATTATGGTCCACTGATCAGCTGAAGGCCATACAACATGCGATCTTAGAGACGATTTGCAAAAACCAGGCTGCTAAAGATAAGCCTGTTTTCAACAGTTGTACTTTCCGTGCTGGGTGGCTTGTCATCTCCTGTGGCAACGATGACACAGTCAAATGGCTAAAGGCATTAGTGCCTAAAATAAAGCCATGGAAGGATGCCGAATTAAAGATCGTAGAAGAGTGCGATTTACCACGACCCCAAATCTACATTGGTTACTTCCCAGAGTTGGAAAGTACAACAACGGAGGACATACTAAGCCTCATTAACGGTCAAAACATCGGCCTAATTGTCCATGACTGGCGGGTGCTCAACCGGGTACGCAAACACGGTTGTGGAGATAACTTTCGCAATTGATCCATCCTCTGTTGACGCCATGAACGAGGTTACGCAGATGACCTAGTAGTGCATATAGTAGGCTGGCATGAGCAGACACTTTCGGACCGCATGCAACAAGCCTTACTAATAATTAACAAATAGTGTGTAGAAAAAGGGCTCTCCATCAACCTGACTAAAACTGCACTGGTGCCGTTTACCAGGAAAAGGAACATTAACCTTACATGTCCGGTCCTCAACGGCACCACAATCCAATTTTCCAACGAAGCAAATTACCTAGGAGTAATCCTTGATAAAACGCTAACTTGGAACCCTCATCTTGAGAAAATTACAAAAAAGGCAACAAGGGCATTCTTTGCCTGAACAAGACTTTTTGGTAAAACTTGGGGTCTAAATCCCAGAATGATCTACTGGACATTCACCACAGTTATTAGACCAATAGTCACTTATGCATCTCTTGCATGGTGGCCAAAGGTCAAAAAAAGAAAAGCAGCAGACATATTGAGCAAACTGCATCGCTTTGTTTGCGTCAGTATCTCAGGTGCCATGAAAACCTGTCCAACTGATGCATTAGGGGTGCTCTTAAACATCCCTCCACTACCTATTCTAATAGAAATGGAAGCCAGTCGTGGCGCCTTGAGATTAGATTGTATCGCCGAATTAAAAAGCGGTGATTTTAAGGGGCACTTAAAGATTTTAGAAAATCTTCAACAAAGTCCCTTGCTATATAGAGTTGATACCTTATCCTCAAAACCAACCTTCTTTAAAAATTTTCAAATCATTATTAATGATCGCGAAATTTGGAGAACCAATTCAATAAATTTTAAACCGGGCTCCCAAATATGGTTTACAGACGGATCAAAACTTGAAAATGGTAGAACAGGGGCGGGAATATTTGGCCCCAAATTCAAAAAATCAATCCCAATGGGTGTATACCCAACAATATTTCAAGCCGAAATGCATGCAAATGAAATCTGTGCGAGGGAGTGCCTTCGTAGGAAAATGAGAGGAGCACATATTTACATTTTCTCTGATAGTCAAGCGGCTTAAAAAGCCTTGCAAGCAACCAAATTCACCTCAAAAATGGCTTTTGACTGCCTAATCCTGCTAAATATACTGGTTAATTTTAACACAGGTCACTGTAACCTAAAATATCAAAAAAGTTAGGTCTTTCTGACACTGACATCTGTCGTTTCTGTGAATACTGAAAGTTCAGAGCATATACTCTGCGAATGTCCTGCACTCGGCAGACAAAGATTTTGTCACTTCGGTGCATCCCGAAAAAATTACGGTTTGGTGCGGTTTATGGACCGGCGGGGTCATTGGGCCGTCCTTCTTCCGTGATGATCAAGACCAGTACGTTACTATGAATGGGAATCGCTACCGTTCAATGATAACCGAATACTTTTGGCCCCTATTTAATGATATGGACTTGGAGGACATGTGTTTCCAACAGGACGGCGCCACAAGCCACACAGCGAATGTCACAATCAATTTATTGGAAACCATGTTTGTTATCTCACGAAATGGCCCAGTCGATTGGCAGCCTCGGTCGTGCGATTTGACGCCGTTAGACTAATTCCTGTGGGACTACGTCAAGTCTATGGTCTATGCCAACAAGCCAGCGACGATTGATGAACTTCGTACGAATATCGAACGTGAAATTGCAGCAGTATCGGCCGATTTAAGCTTGAAAACCGTCGAAAATTGCGTTCAGAGTATAGACTTATGCAAGCGTGCCCGTGGTGGCCATGCAAAAGAAATCGAGTTCCATACATAATGGCATCAAATGTACTTTCACAGGAATAAAGAATTTCATTGATATCCAAAACCGTTTTAGTTTTATTTAACTTTTTTGTAGCGCTCTTATTGAAAAACCCTTTACTTTATCCATCTATTTTCCTCTTACCTTATGATGAATAAATATTGGCCCAAAAAAATCAGTGCGCCTGTCTCCATTTTTCAACTTTTACTATTTGATTGAACAAAACTGACTCTATTCGATTAAAATTTTTTTTAGTGTTGCTGGGCCCAATCTTAACCAGCTTAAACCAATTGCGGAATCTGAATAAAAATATCTATTATTAATTTCCATTTTTAAACTTTTGACCACTTTTTTCATCAGCTGCACAATGTTCTAGCCTGGGTACAGTTTTAATCCTAACAGGTTCTACTCTAGACTTTGATGCAGCTATATTTGATAAAATATTACCTGCTCCGTCCCATGATTTTACATACACGGCTGCACCATTAGCCTGTAAGGTGCATCCTCATCATCGCAAATTCCGTGCAACTCAACATTAATAAAATTTCCAATTTTTAATGTCTTTTAATTTTTAATAGATTAAGTTGCGGCAATTGGGATTGTATATTTTTCCAACTTTCCAAAAGTTCATTTGGATCTTTTTCATCCCAATCAATTTCAAGTTTCCACAATTTTTATAACAACATTTTAGCTTTTACTCTTACTGGACTCACTATACCTTAAGGATCAGTTTAGAAATTACTGATAGCATACTTCTTTTTGTCATTTTGGTATCGTCAATCCATTTATAATTAATCCCTAACTCGTCAGCAGGTGGATTCCATATCACCCCAAATGCTTTTACCCAACTCGCGTTATCTGTTTCAATATCCAGCTGTATTTCACGGTCTTGGCAATGTATGGTTTCTAATAAATTTGGGTGATTAACGCACAATTTTCTTCATGGAAATCTGTATTTATGTACAACATCATTTACCTCCCTCTGCAGCTTTGCAGTCTTTAAGGCTATCGCTACCTGTCATCGTCCATCGGCCCAGTAATTAAAATTTTATTTAACGAAATGCTATTATATGTCTTACAAGACACATCAAACACCACTCCTAACATTATAGTCGTATTTTATCGCCTAACAACACAATGATGTGGTAAATAATATTTAAAACTTAACTCTTCTACATTTTGTACTTCTCTCATGTTACCTAAAGTTAAATTTGACTCAAAAACTTATCATATTGTTCTTTTAGCAGAGTATTTCCTAAAAGTTTTTTTTTCTCTAATGAATGAAATCTTCGCTGAATTTCCAAGTTTATAAATATTATTCTTAAATGGTTAAGACACAATAAATTTTCCTTCTTTAGCTATTTTAACATTTTCTATAAAATGTTCTTCACATATAATTTCCTCTTGAGTTAGTAGCTTTTTCTGTTGAATTTCTTCCAACTCAAAAACTTTTCAAACTAATCATTTAGACTTCTATCAGTATACAAAACCACTCCACAATATAAAGGTTTAGCGTCTATAAGTGCTGACCCACTGGCAATCCAGCCCAATCTGTGTTTTGTAACACGAATCCTTTTTGTTCTAAACGTATGCAACCTGTCAACAATATATCATACAAAATGTCTGCTTCAATGAACATATCTACACCACCAGATATATAAAAATTTGGCGCTGCTGATTCAATATCCGGTAAGTTATCCGCAATTACCGTTCTTGTGGGCAATTCTAAAACAATTTTATCTATAATCTAAACTTCTAATTTTGTTTGTTGGTTTGATTAGTTTATATTTTATGCTTACACTTAATGTTTCCTTTGACTACGTTAAATTTTTTGCTATCCCTTCAGTAGTTGTATTTGCTTTTTTTACCTTGCAATTTTAATTTTTCTTTCATTACTTTGGTACCTGAGATCCATCTTTTTATTAAAGCCCGACAATTTACCAAATTTTCTTGTCCATCACCAATATGAACTACTGCCGTAGATAACAAAAAACAGGTATAGGATTTGTTTTCATTTTTTTACTTTCATTATTGAAAATAACACTTGTTGCTGATCCTTTTCTTTATGTGAAAAAAAACTACAATATTTTTTAATTGTCCACTTCTTAGGCATTTTGAACATAAATTATTATGACGAACTCTATTCCATCTTTTGTTGTATATTGGCTTATTCGCATGAAGAGGATTGCAAACAATTTGGAAATTGCAATTTTTGTAAAAAGACAAAATCGTAACCGACTTTCTTATGTTATGATTACAAGCATGCCGAATATAATTAAGTAAATATGAAGAATTAGGTCAACCAATGTTGAAGTCGCGATCGATTCTCGGTGAAGCTTTTAGTTTTTATTGGCCTAGGTTAGGATCGGGTTACAAAGAGTGAAACGTAACCGCTGGACGTAGCCAAAGCTAGGTAGGTTTTCTTAGATTTTGGTTTGGGTAGGAATCTTAGTCTAATAAGTTCGTTTGAGCTGGAGAGCTCGGTGAAAATTTAATATATTTATTTAAATTTTCAGTAAAAATCAAATAATATAATAAAAGTGTATATTGTTTTTAATTCGTGTGTATGCTATTTAAATATATTAGAAGTAGGTTTCTAATATACAACATTTGAACGCTTGGACCAACAGGACCACCACACCCAGAAGAAATAACGCAACATACGACCAACAGGAATTCCCCCTCCCCCAGAAAAATACTTATCAACATTTTCATTAATTAATAAGTAGTTAAACTTTGTGCATTGCTGAAGAGTATGCATCATTCCACACTATATTGGACATTTCCCTCCAATACTTGCATTCATTTTTTTTAAAGGTGTTTTCTGCACGTTGTTTTCACTTTAAAACATACTCGATTGAGTTTTTTCAAATTTATTTTCACCACTGTGAAAATATGATTTTTTACATGCCTCTTAAGTATTAAATTCCATTTCCAAAACAATTCTAATGGCATCCAAATTTGGAATATTCTTTGCACACTTTAGCGATGATTCGTTTTTCATTCGTAAATAATCGTCAAGTTTCCTCACAAGCATATAATTTAAAAGTGCTTGATACAACTCCTCAAACAATAATTTCGTGGAACTGAAAGCTTGCACGCTCTCCTGAATTACATCTTGCAATGTTTTTACAATGCAAGCTGTGGCAAATGTAGTTGGCGCTTCCAATAAATTTTAAAAATATTTATTCGTTATAGCACTTTTGGTGTATTTAGTTACCAACAAATCCCATGCTACTTATTGCTAAATTTTCTGCAGTCGCTGACAAATTTTCTATTATCACAGCGGCCGAACCTATTAATTTCAATTTCAAAATACACATCTTTTGTACATTTGGAGTCGGCTCTGACTCTACAAGCTCCTTAAATAACCCACTAAAAGAATTCCACTTACAATAGTAACCATAAAAGAAAGATATGTAAAAAAAAATTCTTTAACATCATTTCATATCTCACGTGAGATGAAGTTAAAGTTTGTTTTCAAGAAATTAGAATGATAACTCATCCTTTTGATCATCATTCAAATATTCCAAATATTATGATTGAGCTAATTCTGCGCATTAAGTCTTCTAGAGCCCTTTGTCCAGACTGGAATGCCTTTAAATTTTTCTTCCAAACGCTAACCACATACACAAATATTTTCTAAATAGTAGTGTCTCATATTAACGATTTTCTCTTTTACCTCACGTATTTTAAGACTTTGCAACAACCTATTTGTTTTGTCTACTCTCACCCTCGTACTATCAGCATACTTTCCTGTGAAGTATTTTTTTTTTATTGTAGCGGTTGGTGGCTCTTACTGAGAATGAGAAAACACAACACGGCGGAGACGAATGAAAGAGCTCGAGTGAATTTGATGTTCAACTGGTTTTTTTTTAAGAAAGTACTTATATTTATAATATTCTTACCTAATTACATGTTGCGATAACAATTCCATCCTGTGCATATCTTACATACTAAAACTATCCCAGCAATAACGAAACAGAACCAATGTCCTAAAATAATATAGTTGATTTATTGTTTACACATAAATGTTCCCTTAACTAAAACAAAGGACTCATGCAGCGCAGACATTATTTCATTGCCTTGCTGTGTAACCTATACTATTTGTTGTGTGTCATGCGACCCGTGCCGACGATCAGCCTGGCTGGGGGCCCTTTTCAAATAGCCCAGTCTCTAACGTGAGCCTCACTGATACTTGGTCGACTCAGTGAGTAACTGTGACCTTACCGTGTTATTGGGGGCTATGACACGGCGGACCTACCTACCCCTACACTCGTGGGATCTTTTATGGAAAACTTCAAGAAAATTTTAAAACTAGCGGAAACTCATACCGCAACACAACTGGCAGATCAGGCGGAGAATTATATCCGAGATACTGACCGTCAGGCTAAAACAACTAGTAGCAGGAAAACTGACAAACGGAATGAGGGTAAGGACACCAAGCTTCAGATTGGATCCAAGCCTAGAGCAGGAATATCGAAACTGAAGGAAAGTTCTGGTTCAGTAGGCCCTAGGGACGAACAACCATCAACAAGTACTGGACTGATATCCGGACAGAAAAAAATGGGGGATGTGCGGAAATCAACAGGTTTGAGTGGTGCAGGTGCCAAATGGTATATGCGCTACCTCAAGGAAGGCTTAACGCCAGAGGAGGCCAAAAGAAAGGCACTGGAACGCCCCAAAAACTCGCCGTTGATCAGTCCAAGGAAAAGGAGCGCGGAAGAAATTAGCCCGCAGGTAGGCAATGCGGCTAAGAAAAACAAGGCCGACGAATCGAAGCGTGTAGCGCCTGAATTGAAAGTAGAAATCAAGAAGCCTGGTGTTAGCTATGCTAGCGCCGCCAAGGCAATTAGACTGGTAATACTACCAAAGAAGTATCCGGAGCATATACTCACGCGTGAGGAGCTAGGACAGATAGAAGACGCCATCGTAGGATAGATGTTTAAGGTTTGGAGATCCAAAGTCCAATTCGACGGTATCCATTTTAGGCCAGGTCTTATACTGGTTGACTGCGTTGGCGAAGAAACGGCTGAATGGCTGAAACTAACGGTCCCAAAACTGCCTAGCTGGAAGGGAGTTGAGTTGTCAACGTGCACTGGTGACAACATACCCAGTGTGCACATGATGACAATATATCTCCCCAAGGCTGCAGGAGTGGACTCAAAGATGCTCCTAAACCTCATTATTGCCTGCACACAGACTTGTGGAGGATCTTTAGAAGTAAAAATGAAGGCAAAGGCAAGCTGATGACAATCGGAGTGGATGACCGATCGCTTGACGCAATCAAGAAAAACAACTGCATCATTCGATACAGGTTCGGCTCCATCCCAGTTCATCTGCATAAACCACGGGTAATTAAACCGGACAATACTGCAGCTTCCTCGGGCAATCTACCGAAGGAGAAGGATGAAATACCAATAGAAGTAGCTAAGGTAATAAAAGCAGCGGAAAAAGAACAGGTCGAGGAAGTCAATTTGCTTCCACACGAGCCAGATGGGCTTGACGACATCGACCTTACCCTGCTAAATATGGATGAATCCCAGGAAGGCGCCTTGTCAGAGGTCGATACTGTGACAACGGATGAAGACTCACGGCAATAAGTTCGTTTTGACCAGCACTAAGGTTGCGCAAATAAACCTGCATCACGCGAAAGCTGCCTCGGCAGTAATTGCGAGAGCAGCCACCAAGACCAATATTGGATTAGTGCTGGTCCAGGAACCCTGGGTTTTCAGGGGCAGATTAGAGGTCTTGCAGGAAAAGATACGCAAGTAATTTGGGATATTCGGTGCGAACAACCAAGAGCCTGCATATTAATAAACAAATGTTTGAAGTACACTTGTCTTTCAGAATTCCTGTCTGGTGATTTGGTAGCGGTTCAAATACCGATGGATATCAATGGTAGCACTCGGGATGTTGTGGTATCATCGGCAGACTTCCCAGGAGACGACGTCCTGGCTCCACCAGATTTGGTCGATAAATTGGTGGGATACTGCAGCAAGAAGAAACTACCACTTATACTCGGATGTGATGCCAATGCTCACAACGAGGTGTGGGGAAGCACGGACACCAACAAAAGGGGTGAGTACATTCTTAAATTTATTCTCAGATTAGAAATTTTTAATTTGGGTAACACACCAACTTTTGTAACTAGAACACGAGAAGAGGTACTAGACATAACACTAGGATATACTTTTATGAGTGAGTTAGTCAATAACTGGAGAGTGTCGAGTGAGCCATTATTGTTTGATCATAGAATAATAAGATTTGACATTGAAGGTTCCCCCACAATCACCAGAAGAGTTACAAACCCCAAGAAAACAAATTGGGATCTGTATCTAGATAATCTGAGTAATAATACAACTATTTTAAAGGTTGGCAGCCATATCAGAAATGAATTAGATTTAGAAACAATGGTGGAAAACTTCAACAGGGTCGTCGTTGATGCATTTGAGGAGAGCTGTCCGATAAGTACAGTAAACTCATCCAAAGACGTACCCTGGTGGAACAAAGACCTAGCCAAACTGCGAATTGAGGTTCGCAGGCTGTTTAACAGATCAAAAAAAGACTAGGGATTGGACATGATATAGAAGCTTACTAACAACATATAACAATGGAATTAGAGAAGCGAAGCGAATAAGCTTTCGAAGATTTTGTGAAAATATTGATCAGACTACTGATGCCTCCAAGCTATACAAAGTCATGACAAAAAATAAAACCATATCTTCCGTCAGCTTGAAAAGAGAAGATGGAAGTTATACAGAGAGTGAGGAAGAAAAGGCCCAGCTACTTCTCAATACTCAATTTCCTGGATCTTTTAAGCCAACGACATTACATAACCCAGAATCGTTGTGTAGAACAAATAAAGAAAACTGGAAGGTAGCGAAGGAAATATGCTCAGAACCACGAATAAGGTGGGCAGTGGGCACTTTTAAACCATTGAAATCACCGAGTGTGGATGGCATATTTCCCGGCCTGCTGAAAAAGGTATAGAAATTCTTCTACACCTACTTATGAAAATTGCTAGAGGAAGTATAGCCCTGGGTTATATACCAAAAGCGTGGAGACGAGCAAGGGTTGTCTTCATTCCGAAGGCAGGGAAGAAGGATCCTCTTCACCCTAAATCCTTCAGACCAATATGCTTGACTTCATTTGTACTTAAGACTCTCGAAAAAATGATAGATAATTATGTAAGGATGACGGTCCTAGTAAGTGTACCGCTTCATCCTTGCCAACATGCATACAGGGCAGGTAGATCGACCGAAACTGCCCTGAATCAATTAACAGGTGTATTACATGACACCCTTGAAGCAAAGGAAATAGCTTTATGTGCGTTCTTAGACATCGAAGGGGCCTTCGATAATACCACGCATGAAGCAATAAAAGAAGCTCTCATCCGAAGGGGGGTTAATAATACCCTGGCACGTTGGATGGGAACCATGCTGAAGACTAGAGCGGTCGAGATACCAATGAGTTCAGGCTCTCTGGTCGTAAATACGACAAAAGGTTGTCCACAAGGTGGGGTAACGTCTCCGCTTATGTGGAGTATCATCATAGACGAACTTCTGGAGGAATTAACAAATACTGGACTTATGATCCAGGGTTACGCTGATGATGTAGTAATAATATGTAGAGGCAAATTTGAAAACACTCTATTTAATTCAATTGGGACTAAGAGTCACGAAGAAATGGTGCTTAAAAGTAGGGCTGAATATTAATCCAGCAAAAACTACAATCGTACCATTTACAAGGAAACACAAACTTAAGAACCTAATGACCATTCGTCTGGATGGTATGGAGGTAAAACTACATACAGAGGTAAAAGTTCTGGGAATTACTTACTCTGGAAAACGCATGTTAGTAACTTAACAAAGAAGGCTAAAAGAGCACTTATGACATGTAGATCTATTGCCGGGAAAAGTTGGGGATGTACACCAAAAATACTACGATGGATGTATACAGTAATTGTACGACCATTGATCGCATATGGAGCGATTATTTGGTCAGATAGAACGAAGCGGCAAACAGCTGTCAATGGGTTGAACAAACTTCAAAGACTAGCATGTGTTTGCATAACTGGGGCTATGAGAACCTGTCCAACAGCGTCCCTAGAAGTCCTTTTAGAATTAACACCTCTTCACATCTATATACAGATGTAAGCGAAGAGGGCCATGTATAGAATGTATGGAGGAAGTATCGGGTCTGGACACTGCATTAATCGCAAAAAGTTTGATATTCTTGCGAGGCAATTTCCTGAAATTTCAATACCGAGAGATAATATGATAACACAGTTTAGTTTTACTAAAAAGTTTACAACAAAAATAAGTTATAAAAAAGATTGGGTGGATTTGCTTGAAACCTACAATATAAACCAACAAATGATAACCTGGTATAGAGACGGGTCTCTTACTAACGAAGGAGCAGGAGCGGGGTTCCATGGGCAAATGCACCAGTATCTTTCAGGCGGAAATATGCGCCATAGATAGGTGTGCTTATTTCAACCTCGTACGGAACTACCGGAATCAGAACATTGCGATTCTAACTGACAGTCAAGCGGCTATCAAGGCACTCGAATCCTATTAGTAAAATCTAAACTGGTAAAAGACTGTCTTGAGAATCTTAATACGCTTGGATCGCAGAACAAGGTCTGGATACTTTGGGTTCCAGGCCATGTAGGAATAGAAGGAAATGTGAAGGCAGACGAACTCGCAAAAAAGGGGCAGTAACCCCATTTATAGGACCCGAACCCTTTTGTGGAATGGGAAACAAGTCTCTAACCATACTCTTAAAGAAAGAGGAGGATCAACTTCGAACATCCTACTGGGACAATCTATCACGTTTGGAGCAATCAAAAACTCTTTTAGGATCGCATAAACTAAAAAGATTTAATGATTGTATGAATCTAACGAAAGAGAATATGAGAATCATAACGGATTTTCTGACAGGGCACTGCAGGCTGAACTATCATCTGGCAAAACTGGGAAGGTGCAACAATGAGGTGTGTAGATTTTGTGAGGAGGAACCCGAAACTCCCATACATATCTTAGGAGAATGTCCAGCGCTATTGCAGAATCGGAAAAGGCACTTGGGACACCACCAGGTACCTAACGATATGCTGAAACTACTTGAGATAGGCTCTATACTAAAATTTATTTTAGTGATAGGACTTACAGAAATACTATAAATCTTTTAGAATTTTAGGGCCTGTAAGAACACTACTATCTTGAAGGGGGTACAATAGTTCTACAGGACGCAGTGCATTTCCCCAACATAATAATAATAATAATAATAATAATAATAATAATAATAATAATAATAATAATAAACAATCACACCGATATGTGAAACTTGAGCAGACGGTTGAATTTACAACCAGAAGAATCGTCTCAATCTCTGGTCCCACGCAAACTGGTCTTTTATGTGTGAACCAAATGTGTTTTATACATACCTTATCACTTGGTAGTGTTTATTTAACTAAAATATATACAACCCTGCGTGGTACAGTTTAGGTAATTTAATAGTGGCTGTTCACGCCAAACGTCGTTAAGTTAAAATTTAATTAGTAGATTTTATATTTTTTTGATATGGTAGCATGCTTGCTAACCATTTTGAATTTTATTATTCTATAACCGAACATAGCCGCTTTTTCAATTTTCGACGCAAAAGAAGTTTCCTCAACACCAGCCCACCCCTAGAACGGAGAAGATAAGCCCTCCGCCCGAACATTTTGTGGCCCTTCGAACCGGATAAACAGGAAGAGACTGATTTGCATCAATTTGGAAGAGCCCCACTGCAGTGCTATCGCTATCAACATTACACTCAACGCTTGGAGAAAAAAGGTGCGTTGAATAGATTTTCATATGAAATAAATAAAACAAAAAATTAAGTGGTTTGGCTTATAAAAGATAAGCAGAAAGAAACAAAAAAGAGTTTTATTGATTTTGTCACTCTCCCAACCTGCTCCCAAATTAAATTGCAATACAATTTGCTTTTAAAAATTGTTCTGCTGTGCTGTAAAAAGAATTACAGTAGTGAGAAAATTAGGCACGACTCAGAAAAATTTAGTCTGCATATTATGTTTTTCAACTCAAATTGAAAATCTAAAAACATAAAAACCTTCCGTTTTCAATTCTTAATAGAAATTGTTTAGTTGCTTTTTTCGAATAAAATTCGTTTTCACAGTAAAAACTGCGTCGGAAAGTTTTGAAAATACGAATTATTTTCGCTGCCGCTATAAGCATAAAAGCAAAAGCGCGAAAACGACCGCTAGTCCCCATATACATATTTACTTGTTACACTAACAAACTAAAACAAAATTAACGCACTCAAAATAGATAATTGCACGACATACATATTTACAGAATAAGTGCAATTATTCTCAGGTGCTCTTTTTTCTTGTTTGATGTATTGCGTCGGCTTGGAGAAAATAAAAATTAACTCAAGCACACACACACACACACAGGTATCACCCACATAATAAGCAGCATAAGTATAGACATATTTCTCGCTCTATTAAAAAGCTCAGATTTTGTTCTGTCTGCTTTGATTCTACGTTTGTGGACATTTTATATTTGATTTGCACAGCGCACTGGCAAAAAAAAGAAAAATACAAGTTTTAAAGTAAAATATAAATAAATTAAAGTAAAATTTAAATCAAAATAAATAAAAACAAAGGAAACAAGTACCAGTGGACAACAAAGAGGAAAAGGAGCACAAGTGGACAACAACGTGGGAAAAGCCGACATAAGGAAACAATCTAAATACAACAACAACCACACTAAAAACCACACATCAGACGCTGCACAATGGAACAAAATTGAAGTTATTTTGGTAAAGTTTTTAAAATTATTTTTTATAATTACAAAAAAATTGTGTTTGGTAGACTTGTACTAAATCGAAGTATAAGGAAAGTACGGTTGTTAGTTTTGCCATTTTTTTGAACAAACAAATAAATTTATTTGTGTAGCGCAGTTTTGTGCTAAATTAAAAGTGCTTTATAAAAGAAAAGTTTTCGAATTCACAATTGTTTTTATTGCTTTTGTTCTAAATTTATGTTAAATAATATGGCGTCATTAGTGAAATTTAGGCGTCTGGCTAACGCTATTTTAGAATTTGAGTCCGATTTTAATGAGACTCCTCAGGGCAACCTTTCTGCAGGTGTTTTAAAAGTGCAGAAAGATGAACTCAAAGCTCAATGGTACGCGTTCAAAGTTGCGTATGAACGTTGTAACCAAGAGCTGACAAAAACAGGAAATTTTGACGAAATGGAAAATTGTAAACTTTTGTATAGACATTTTTACACTGCATATTTAACTTGTGCTGGCCAAATGGGAGATATAGCGCTTCTTACGGTGATGCCACCTCATAGCTCCACCTCATATCAACCAAACGCTATAGAGGAAACCCTAGAAGCAGTAAAGGCCTTAAGCCATAATATAAAGTTACCGCCTTGTGACACCGAATTGTTTTATGGCAACTATTCAACTTGGCCATCTTTTAGAGATTTATTCACTGCCCTTTATATTAAGAACGCACGGCTTTCTAATGTTGAGAAATTATTTCACTTAAACAGTAAGGTTAGAGGAGAGGCAAAAATTCCCTCTAACAAATGACAGTTTTGAAGCAGCATGGGAAAGTTTGACAGACCGATATGAAAATAAACGTATTTTGGTGAATAGCCAATTGAAAGTTTTATTCAATCTTCCAATGATTACATCCAAATCTGTGAGTTCGATCAAAAAACTACAAAGGGATATTAATAATTGCATTTCTGCTCTAGAAATCCATAAAATAGATATTCACAATTGGGATCCTATATTTGTATACTTGTGTTCGACCCATTTACCAGAATCTACCCTTTCTTTGTGGGAACATAGCATAACAAATAACTCCGAAATTCCAAAATGGTCCGATTTAAATCATTTTTTGACAAGTCGTTTTCAAACACTTGAAACTGTGTCCGATCTAAAAGATTTTCATGTAGATAAATCAACTGCTTCTAAATTACCCAAAGAAACTTCTTGGAGTTTATCAAATAGGAAAGTTAACATTCATCATGCGAATTTATTGATTCCAAATTGTAAACTTTGCCCCTCTGAATCGCATGTTATTAAAAATTGTCCAAAATTTTTAAAAATGATTGTTAACGAAAGACAAATTGTAGTTAGGAAGTATCACTTGTGTTTAAACTGTTTAGCTAACTCACATTTAGTTAAAGATTGTAGAAGTAGTTATAATTGTAGTCATTGTAAAAGACGACATCATTCGCTTTTACATAGGGAGTTTTCTGCAAATATTTCGACAAATGATTTCAGTCCGTCCGGTTCAAATGGTTCCAACGGAAATCCTGAAATACAGTCCACTCCACAGTCTAGTCTCAATAATGTTACAGCTTATTTGCTTCTGGTAGAAAAATTGTGCTTTTAGGAACAGCCATGGTGAATGGATGTCACATGGGATCTGTTTTTCCGGCTCGTGCCTTAATCGATTCGGGATCTGAAGGCACATTTATTTCATAACGGTTACAAAATCGTTTGAAAATTCCCGCTCATAATGCTAATGCTCAGGTATCCGGACTTAACAACATAGTTTCGGCACAAGTCAGAAAATCGTGCAGCTTAGTGATAGGTTCTTCACGAAATAATAGTTTGAAAATTGAGACAAAGGCTCTCGTTCTTCCCCAAATAACTGGAAATCTACCAAGCAGCACTATTGACAACGCTCTTTTAGAAAGTCTGCCTGTCTTACTATTAGCGGATGTTAATTTCCCTAAAATCGGACAAGTTGACATACTTATTGCGATATATACCCCACAATAATTTTAGATGGAATTAGGAGAAATATTTTAGGTTCCCTTATAGCTCAAGAAGCCGTGTTCGGATGCACCGCATTGAATGAATACGTGACTTTAAACCATATCAAGAAAATATCTGCCCCTAGAAATGAAATGCCCTTCTCTCATTACTATTTACCACATCATGCAGTCTTAAAGCCTGATAGTGTTTCAACCAAAGTCATGTAGTATTTATTGCTTCTTGTCCGACTTCTAATAAAACATGTTTAAACGATGTGTTACATCCTGGGCCGGCTTTACAAACTGACTTAACTCTTCTTATTTTAAAATGGAGGTTTTATAAATACGTTCTGAAAATGTATCGTCAAATACTTGTTGATCCGAAACACACTCCGTTTCAAAGGATAGTATTTAGAGATTCACCTGAACAGCCTCTGAAAGATTTTGAGTTGAAAACTGTTACGTTTGGTTTAAACTGTGCCCCTTTCTTAGCAATTCGAACGCTTATTCAATTAGCTAATGATGTAAAAGATAAATATCCGCTAGCATCTGTAGTTTTAAAGACCAGTATGTACGTTGAAGATGCTTTAGCGGGATCTCATGATGTTTCTACAGCGATTGAAACACGAAATCAATTAATTTCGGCTCTTGATTTAGCTGGTTTTGCTCTACAAAAATGGACAGCCAACTGCAAAGAAATCTTAGCAGATATTCCAAAAGATCATTTGCTAAATGACGATTTTCTAGAATTCGAAGATTCTAGTATTGCAAAAACGTTTAGAATTCGGTGTAATGCTCATGCAGATTTCTTCTATTTTATAATACAACCGCTTGAAATTAAAATAAATTACAAGAAAAGAGAAGTTTTGCCTACAATTGCAAAATTTTTTGATCCAGATGGCTGAGTCCCATTATTGTCACGGCCAAGATTTTAATGCAAAAGATTTGGAAGAAAAAAATTGATTGGGATAATGAATTATCAATTGAACTGCTTATCGATTGGAAATTATTTTTGAACTCACATTAGGGAAGTTAAAATTCCGCGTTGGCTTAATTTTTCGCCTTGGTGCAAAATAAAGTTTCATGGTTTTTGTGATGTCTCTGAACTAGCATACGCAGCAGTTCTTTACATTCGCGTCGAAATCTCTAAACTAAAGTAGCACCGGTAAATTCAGTTTCGATACCAAGGCTGAGCATATACATTCTCTTTTGCCGCAATTTCCCATAGAACAACATCAAATATATTTATGGATAGATTCAACCATAGTTGTAGCTTGGTTGAACAAACCGCCGTACAATTGGACGACGTTTATTGCAAACCGTGTGTCAAAAATTGTAGAAAGAGTAGGAAATCAAAACTGGTATCATGTCATGTCACAACATAACTCAGCAGATCTTGGAAGTCGAGGAGTTTTAGCTCAAGATCTTGTTAATAATAAATTGTGGTGGCTTAAATTAGATAAATCCGATTGGCCAAATTTTGTAAATAGAGAGTCATTTGAGACTGAAGAAGATCAGAAACCAGTTAAATCACATTTTTCTTTCTTCACAAATTATGATGACGTTTTAGATCGTTTTTCATCTCTGCCGAAAGCACTAAGAGTACTCGCTTTCGTATTTCGTTTTTATAATCGAACCAGAAATAATACAGTGATGTTTACGTCATTTCATATATCCCAAAAGGAAATTAGTTTCGTGAAAACACGACTGATTGTATTGTGCCAAAAAGTTAACTTAGCTGATGAATATAAGTGTATTCTCGCAAAAACCCAAACTTGTACCAAAAGTACAATACTAACTCTAAAGCCTTTTCTTGATGAAAAGGGAATTTTGAGAAGTGATGGGCGATTATCGTTAGCTTCCGAAATATCTTACAACGAGAAATTTCCAATTATATTACCATAAAAAGGCAAATTTTCAAAGATGTTGGTGCAGTTTATTCATACGATTTCCTTGCATGGTGGAAATCAATCAGTCTGGAGACCTGTACGAATGTAATTTTTTATATTGAAAGTTAAAACGTTAATTAAAACTGTGATTCATAATTGCGAAATTTGTGTAATAAATAGAAAGAAAATTCTTTCTCAAGTTATGGCCGCTTTACCAACATCACGAACTACATTTTCAAGACCCTTTTCAACTACAGGGATTGACTTTGCGGGCCCATTTGAAATTAAAAATTATACTGGCCGCGCTTGCTTAATTATTAAGGGTTATGTGTGTGTTTCTGTGTGCTTTGCGACGAAAGCAATTCATCTTGAAGCAGTGACTTATCTACTGCAGCTTTTATGGCAGCATTTTCAAGGTTTATTTCAAGAAGAGGTTGTCCTGCTCGCGTTTATTCGGACAATGGAACTAATTTCGTAGGAGCGTCCAAAGAACTTAGTCGCGAATTTCGAACTTTTTTAAATTCTTCTCGAGATTCAGTATGTAACCACAATACACATCAGAATATTGAATGGCATTTTAACCCTGCTGGTGCGCCTCATATGAGAGGCCTTTGGGAAGCTGGTGTAAAGAGTTTCAAACAGCATTTTAAAAAAGTTGCTTCAGGAATGAGATTTACTTTTGAAGAATTTTCGACATTATTATCGAAAATTGAAGCTTGTCTGAACTCCAGACCTTTAAGTTCTACGTCAGAAAATCCAGATATATTAGCTCCTCTAACTCCAGGTCATTTCTTAGTTGGAAGCCCACTTTTATCTAGGGTTGAACCAGAAATACATGACAACCATATTTCTATAGTCAATAGATGGCAAAAGATAAAAGCCATCCATCAACAATTTTGTAGAAGGTGGAAATCGGAATATTTACACGAATTTCACAAACGACATAATTGGAAGCATCCCAATAAAGATTGCGAAGTAAATGATGTAGTTGTGATTAGAGACGAAAATTTACCCCCGAACGAATGGAGATTCGGTAGAGTGGCAAAAGTATACGTAGGTGAAGATCAAAGAGTCCGAGTTGCAGATATTAAAACAGCTCGAGGAATACTTACTCGTCCTATAGTGAAACTCGTCATACTTCCGACGAATGAAGCTTTTTAAAATTAAAACTATATACAAGGTGGCGCAACAGAAATCACCCTATTGGAAGATGCTCTCATTTTTGCAAATGGCCGCCAATGTCAAATCTTTTTTTTGACATTTGTGGACTAGACAGATACAGAATACAAGTGAATAAGCCATGGAGCGATACACTCCCCAAGAACGCGGAATAATTGTGTCTATTTTTTTGCGTAACAATTCATCTGTGGTGTTGGCGCAGCGCGAATTCCGTCGCCGATTTCCCGGCCGTCCGACACCGACTGCGCAAACACTGCGCCGTTTAGCCACTAACCTTGAAGAGTATGGGACCACACGAGACGTTGCCAATAGTGGCCGGCCCCGGAGCGCCCGTTCTGCCGAGAATATCGCCGCTGTAGCCGAGGACGTCGAAGTGAGGCCCGAAACATCGACCAGACGACGTGCCACGCAATTGGGCCTCAGCCGGCGGTCCCTGCAACGAATTTTGGTGAAAAATTTGAACATGTTCCCCTACAAAGTTCAGTCCGTGCATCAGCTGCTGCCTGCCGACCGCCAAACGCGCGTAGCTTATGCCCAAGCTATCCTCAATCTCGACACCGAAGTGGACGATTTTTCGACAAAAATCATAATGAGCGATGAGGCTCATTTTCACCTCAGCGGGTACGTGAACAAGCAAAATTACCGCTTCTGGGGAACCGAAAATCCGCGAGTGATGCACGAGAAACCATTAGACCCGCTCAAAGTGACTGCGTGGTGCGCTGTTCACGCTGGAGGAGTCATCGGGCCGAACGCCGTGGGTCAAACGACAACAGTGGACGGTGCGCGCTATAGGGCAATGTTGACCGAGTTTTTTCTGCCCGAACTGGACGAATTAGGACTGGTGGACATGTGGTTCCAACAGGACGGAGCAACAGCACACACTGCACGAGCCACAACCGACATTCTGAAGGCCGCGTTTCCGGGTCGCTTAATTTCGCGTTTTGGCGATTTGCACTGGCCCGCCAGATCGCCCGATTTAACGGTCCCGGACTTCTTTTTATGGGGTTTTTTGAAGTCTCGTATTTACATCAACAAGCCTGAGACCTTGGAAGCCCTCAAGGAAAATATCCGACACGAATGCGAGAATTTATCGCCCGAAACTCTCGCCGAAGTGATGAAAAATGCCATAAAACGAGCCTGTATGGCACTCAATTGTGACGGCAGACAATTTAAGCAGATGAGCTATGAGAGACGGCTGCGTACAGTTTTACTCCATCGGTACTATTCGAATTGTTTGTCCGCCGACCATGTAGTTAGTCGATGCCGGAGTCAAGTACGATGTGAGATCTGTAGCGAAAATCATCATAGCATGCTGCATGATAAGTATGCATACCGCAAGCTTTCGACGGAACGCAGTGCCAAACGAAATAATGGTGGATTGAGAAATCGGGTCATGAACTTGGATCAACTGACCGATGATACGAGCGAGATGTCAGATGACACTTTTTGTTCGCTGCCCTCAAGATCCCCGGGTCCGTCTTTTTGTACTGCTGATGAAGAAGCTAAAAATGAAAAAGCCAAAAACGATGATGCTAATAACGTCAAACTAAGTCCGTCCCACTCGTGGTCGCAACAGCGGGTCGTTGTCGATTCGCGCGCTTTTCGTCCCCCCTTGGGAGTAAAGCCGAAGCGAAATCGCGCCTCAACAAGATCGCCAGGAAATCACCGACGGGCCCCAAGATGTGCAAGTTCGCTTTGGCCCTCCTCAACATAAAAGACGCTCGAAGCCCTATGATGCGCAAGATCGCATTTGCAACAATCAGCGCTCCGACGGGTCTAACGATGCGCAAGGCCGCATTGACCAAAACCGACAAAACACAAAGCGTTCCGACGGGCCCCAAGATGCGCAAGGTCACATGCGCAATCGACGCAATAATGGCGAACAGAGGCCCCAAGGTGGGCAAGGTCGCACTGGCCGTAGAAATAATTCGCTCATAGCAATAAACACGATCTTTGGCTATGCAGTTATGGGCTCCAGCCCAGTGTAACGTTGTGTTTTTGAACTGGTTTTGTAAAACCAACCCTCTATATTATAATATATTTCTGAATTTTTATTTTTTTGAATTATTGAAGTTTATGAAGAATATATAAACCAAACCACTGAATTAGAAAATCTTTGCAACGCTATTTAGAGATAATTATTATTAAAGATTGAATATTTCTTAGAATTTATAATGAAATATTTTATAATGTTCATTGAATTTTATATTGCAGTGATGCTGCAAGGCGGGCGGCAATGTTCACGCCAAACGTCGTTAAATTAAAATTTAATTAGTAGATTTTTTAATTTTTTGATATGGTAGCATGCTTGCTAACCATTTTGAATTTTATTATTCTATAACCGAACTCTAAAGAATAAAGAGCAATATTTAAACAGAAAAACCAAACATAGCCGCTTTTTCCATTTTCGACGCAAAAGAAGTTTCCTCAACACCAGCCCACCCCTAGAACGGAGAACATAAGCCCTCCGCCCGAACAGTGGCACTACCAGTTATCTCTTCATTTCTTACCTCGATTTCTCCTTCTTGACCACAACGCCTACACGCACTGTGCGCAATGATTCGCTCCTCTGCAGGTTGAGTTAACATCCGATGTTGCGCACCCCGAGTTTGGTGTGACGGTGTACGTTTTGTAATAGCTTCTAGATCTTCCACCATAAATATTGTATAAGCTCTGTCAAAGTAGAATAATCTTTTCTTCTGATATTTCACTGGTATCCTGGTTGTCAAAGATTCGTTTAAGTTTTTCTTCTTATCGACCTTGTTTCCGTTAACTATTATTGTTACTTTAGACTCGTTGGTTTGATTCCTAACTTAAACTGTTTTCAAGCTTTTAGTATCGCTACACTATATTTATATTAAAAAAATATTTTGACTTGTATTTTAACAGCTTTTATGCGTAATATTATTTTCACACAACAGGTCCCTGTTCGGGCGCCATTTTAACGAAATAAATTTTTTCAGCCGGAAATTTTGATAAAAGAGACGTGCGTGTGCGCTTTGAACGCAGAAAAACTACGGAAATAATTCGTTTTAAATAATTTCTTTCTTTTATTGACTTTATTCTGAATCATATACTTAAACTCACGTTCGTTTTTAGTTTAACTTATTATACCCTTCGCCACTCGCAAATGCACGTACCGAATGGTATATTGAGTTTGTTCTTCCGTTTGTAACTCCCATAAGGGGTATGACAAAGTATATATTTAAATGATCAGCGTCAGATTCTGAGTAGACTTAACGATGTCCGTCTGACTGTCTGTCCCAGCGATAACAGCCGTAGTTTTAGAGCTATCGAGCTGAAAAGCGAGCTCCTATTCCCCAAGCGGAGGCTAAGTTCGATGAATGCACAAGATCAGACCAAAACTACTACAACCTTCCATACAAACCACCCATTTGCATACGGAAAAATATGTATAAAATAGTTCCAGTTCAATTTCACACTTTAGTAGTAACACAAAACTGCTCACAAAAAATAGGCGTGATCGGATAAGAACCACGCCCATCTCCCATACAAACCACCCCTCTCCATTTGGAAAAATATGATAGCTACAGCGTAAATAACCGATTCATATTCGTTATTTTACATTCTGGTAGGAACACAAAACTACTTACCATAAAGGGGCGTTATTTGATAAAAACAACACCCACTTATAATAGAAATATGTAGCACTTATGTGCTAAAAGAAGCACATTTATTGGTTACACTGAAAGGGCGGAGATTATATGAGCTTCGGTATAGCCGAAGATAATTCTCTTACTAGTTTTTCTTTCCTTTAGTCCTGCTCCATTCTCCAACGTCTCGTGTCCACTCTGAAGGGGTTTTTCCACCTTTTGTCTTCGCAAGAAAATATTTTTCACCTCTTATGGGTTTTTCTGTTTCTTCGAATATCACTTTTTTTCATCAAATGGTAAAATTATTATTTACTACAAAAAAAAATCAAAACAATTCATTAATTAATTTAAATTAATTATACGCATTTAAAATAGATGCCACAAAAAAACAATAAATATAGAAAAAAAGGAAAGAAAAAAATAAACATCTTAACAGTTTGCCCTTCGACGTGTGAGGAACCAAATCAACCACGCAAAACACTTATAACCGTTATGCCTCGTATATAAAGAAGTGGTCGGAAAAGTCGTGTCATATTTTGTAGATGTCGTTGGAGTCGTCTATCTCAAGTGCTACCAATCACATTGTGTCATACCATATGGTGTTGGAAAGATGACATTTTAAGCTTCATTTAAGCAAAATTAAATTCGGAGAAGTTGAAAAAAAAATTACAGCTGTTCAAAAATGAGTGAAAATAATGAACTAAATCGCTATATTTTGAAATTTTTGTATAAACAAGGGAAGAATGTCACGCAAGCTACCAATGAAATTTGTGAAGTTACGGAAACGATGTTGTTTTAGTTCGTGTAACACAACAATGGTTCGCTCGCTTCCGTTCTGGAAATTTCGATGTGAAAGATGCACCTCGCTCTGGTCGACCTATCGTTGAAAAAGTCGATGAAATTATGGAAAATATTGACCAGGACCATCACATAAGCAGCTATGAAATCGCCAAGAAACTAAACATTCATCATCAAACGGTTTTGAACAATTTAAAAGAGGCTGGCTACAAAAAGAAGCTCGATGTTTGGGTACCACATGAATTGTCTGTGAAAAATTTAATGGACCGAATTAACATCTGCGATTCTCTGCTGAAACGATATGAAATTAAACCATTTTTGAATCGAATAGTAACAGGAGACGAAAAAAGGATCAAATACGACAATAATGTGCGAATATATCATGGTGTAAGCGTGGTGAAGCTCAACAAATGGTCGCAAAGCCAGGTTTGACGCTTCGAAAGGTTATGCTGAGTGTTTGGTGGGATTGGAAAAGAATCAACCACTATGAGCTGCTCCAGCCTGGTCGGACGATTGATTCTTCACTTTACTGTCAACAACTGATGAGATTGAAGCATGCAATCGAAAAAAACGGCCAGAACTATTCAACAGAAAGGGCGTCGTCTTCCATCACGACAACGCTAGACCACACACATCTTTGATGACTCGGCATAAACTGGAAAGCTTGGCTGGGAAGTTTTGATGCATCCACCATATAGCCCTGACCTTGCACCATCGGACTACCATTTGATTCGATCAATGCAGAACTCCCTTAATGGAGTAAAGTTGGCTTCAAAAGAAGCCTGTGAAAATTACTTGTCACAGTTTTTCGCCGAGAAACCACAAATGTTTTACACTGATGGAATAATGTCTTTAGCGGAAGAATGGCAAAAGGTGGTCGACCAAAATGGTACATATTTGGTTTAATAAAGTTCATTATAAATATAAAAAAATGAGTTGAAGTTTGGTTATAAATACGACCACCAATATAATAAGATTTTTTTTTGCTTTTTTCATTATATGTAAATGATCTTCCTGAAGTATTAAACTGTAATGTCCAGATGTATGCAGATGATGTGCAGTTGTATGTAAAATGCTCTTACGATTTAGTCGACAACTGTATAGCAAATTTAAAGGAAAATCTTCAGCGTATTAGCAGCTGGGCTTCGGTAAATGGTTTGTGCATGAACCCGAAAAAGTCTAAAAGCCTTATTATAGGAAGGAAGAAATCGGTTTTTCCAAATATTACCAGGGTGGTGCTTAATGATTTAGAGATAGATGTTGTAGATACAGCAAAAAATCTTGGAATAACATTTCCTTGTTCCGACGTTGGTATATGGATGTGAGATATTTGCCAATTGTGATTCGATCACTATTAAAAGATTGAACGTGGTATATAACAATATTGCGCGTTACGTATTCGGTCTAAAGCGGTCGGATCATGTATCTTTCTTTGCAAGGAAACTTTTTGGTACAATGTTAAACAATCTTTTGAACATATGAACTTTAACTTTGTTGCACAAAATAATTTATACCAAGGAGCCTGAATACTTAAATAAAATATTAAAAATTTTAAAGTCCAATCGCGGCAACAGTCTGGTTGTTCCAAAGTATTTATACTTTACTTCGGAATGTCAGTTTTATGTATATGCGACACGTCTTTGGAACTCGTTGCTACAAAACTTGCAACAAAATAACAAGCCCTTACAATTCAAAAATTAACTTTTTAAATACTTTATACATTAAATAAATAAATAAATAAATACATATATATATATGTATATATATATATATTTAATTAGTAGATTTTTTAATTTTTTGATATGGTAGCATGCTTGCTAACCATTTTGAATTTTATTATTCTATAACCGAACTCTAAAGAATAAAGAGCAATATTTAAACAGAAAAACCAAACATAGCCGCTTTTTCCATTTTCGACGCAAAAGAAGTTTCCTCAACACCAGCCCACCCCTAGAACGGAGAACATAAGCCCTCCGCCCGAACAGTGGCACTACCAGTTATCTCTTCATTTCTTACCTCGATTTCTCCTTCTTGACCACAACGCCTACACGCACTGTGCGCAATGATTCGCTCCTCTGCAGGTTGAGTTAACATCCGATGTTGCGCACCCCGAGTTTGGTGTGACGGTGTACGTTTTGTAATAGCTTCTAGATCTTCCACCATAAATATTGTATAAGCTCTGTCAAAGTAGAATAATCTTTTCTTCTGATATTTCACTGGTATCCTGGTTGTCAAAGATTCGTTTAAGTTTTTCTTCTTATCGACCTTGTTTCCGTTAACTATTATTGTTACTTTAGACTCGTTGGTTTGATTCCTAACTTAAACTGTTTTCAAGCTTTTAGTATCGCTACACTATATTTATATTAAAAAAATATTTTGACTTGTATTTTAACAGCTTTTATGCGTAATATTATTTTCACACAACAGGTCCCTGTTCGGGCGCCATTTTAACGAAATAAATTGTTTCAGCCGGAAATTTTGATAAAAGAGACGTGCGTGTGCGCTTTGAACGCAGAAAAACTACGGAAATAATTCGTTTTAAATAATTTCTTTCTTTTATTGACTTTATTCTGAATCATATACTTAAACTCACGTTCGTTTTTAGTTTAACTTATTATACCCTTCGCCACTCGCAAATGCACGTACCGAATGGTATATTGAGTTTGTTCTTCCGTTTGTAACTCCCATAAGGGGTATGACAAAGTATATATTTAAATAATCAGCGTCAGATTCTGAGTAGACTTAACGATGTCCGTCTGACTGTCTGTCCCAGCGATAACAGCCGTAGTTTTAGAGCTATCGAGCTGAAATGCGAGCTCCTATTCCCCAAGCGGAGGCTAAGTTCGATGAATGCACAAGATCAGACCAAAACTACTACAACCTTCCATACAATGGTCACATTATTTCTATTTTATTCGTGATCTACATAATTAGTCTTACTTAAAATTTTACTGCAAATTTGGTCATAAAACGTTTATTTCATTTATTTTTATTTTAAATTTGTACGTAACTACTTGAATTGTCTACATTTGACTTTACATCTCATTCAATAGAGAAGGCGTAAAAATACCCTCATATTTAGCCCTCTTGAGTGCAGTTTCCAAACAAAAAACTCAACAACTTAAGTGTTCAGAAATACCCTTGGTAAGCGTGTTTCCGACAAAAATTCATTCTTTTCCGTGCAACCATCTTCAAGTTAAGACGAAGTATAAAAATCACTTCATCAAAAATCTTAAATTTTTATAAAAATCTTTAAAGATTTTATACCAAATATTTGAACAAATCCAATTTTTTTTCTGGCGACTCTGCATTCATTCTAAAAAGTGGTAAGAATTGTGCATAATTCTTTATTTTGTGATTAAATATCTAAAAATTGACCAACTGCTATAATTTTTATAGAATTCGTGCTGCATTGGAAAAGTAAAACAATTTTAATACTTTGCTAAACATTTTATTTGTTAACCAAAGTGCGAAAAAAAAAATTTGCTTTTTGTAATACAAAAATAAAAACGTGATTATATGGTATATGGTATCGTGATCACACAATACCATATAGGGTTCTTCCCTCGCGCGTTTGGTAGGAAGCACCAAAATTTTCAATCTGCTGCTAGGAAACTTAAAACCAAATCTAAGGTAAATTTCAATATGCATATTTTTTTTGCATATAAAACGTTCTATTTGTTTTATTAGTTACCATTAAAAGCGTAACAAGCGTACAAGTTTCAAAATTTTCATCATTTGGATTCGATGAAAACTTAAACATTTGAAAAAAAAATATCATTGGAAATCGGACAAAAGTCATCAATCTGGGTAAATTTAAAAAAACAGGTCCACCCTAACGTATCACCTCACTCATGGCATCATTGCTGCACGCCGTAGCGTAAGTGCGTAAAAAGCTGCGACACAAGAAACCAAAAACATAAAAACCAAAATTTAAATCCGATCAGATCAGATAAGATCTAATAAAAAAATAAAAAAATATAATTTGACAAAAACAAAAAAACATGAAGTGAAAAGAAAAAAAAAAAGGATATACATACAAATTAAACAAAAGAAGTATTAACCATCAAAAAAAAAAAGTATAGTGGCTATAGTTTAAGAACTAAATTCAGTTTAAAATAATTAAAAGAAAAGAGAATGTAAAAGAATAAAAAAAAAAAAAAAAACATATGCTTGAATATGTATATATAATTTAAGTTTAAAGTAATGTTAAAGTGTAGTTTAGTGATATATCGTTATGATATAGCATTTTTGCAAATTTGGTAATTCTTTTTTTTTAAATTGCTTAAAAGTTTTTTCATTATAAATAAGTATCAACATTAAATAACACCTTACAGCAACGCATCAACTCTTCGAAGGGCCTTTCAACGAGCTACGACGAACATTAAATATGTAAGTGCTATATGAGAAAAATCATTTTTTTTTTTTTTTTATAGATTCGAAAGACAACCTGATAAAATGTGGGCAATAGGTGTCTTCGTCTCTTCAATATAATAACAAAATAACATATTTCATTTTTAATTAAACTAAGAGATGACAACTGTAAATTTGCTCACTGTGCGCTCACAATGTTGTTGTTGTAATTTTTACCCATAACGCATTTGGTACGCATGTTGCTTCAATATGTTGCTCTGAGTACATTTACAGTTGACATTTGAGTTGGACACATTTTGAGCTTTGTAAAAGCAAAACCAAGCTAATTTATATATAAATTTTTTTTTAATTTGCAAATATGCAAATTAGGTAAATTCTATCATGCGTTTTTTTTTTATAATTATTAAGTATTATTTACCTGTACTATTTACGGTTACTGTTTAAGATAGTGAATTTATCATTTTGATCTATATAAAATGAAGTTATGTATTAACTATGGCTAAGTAAGTCACATATATTTTCTTGGGAAAGGAAAGGGGAAAACATAAGGGAGTTTTTCAATGTCGCCAAATGAAAACTCATAGGTAGGGTGGGTATAGACAGGCGGTGAACCAACCAGTTCACAAATCTTGGTCTCCGCAATTAAAGTGATAATTAAAATTTTGATTTGATTATGGGTTTTAATTATTAAGATTAGATTTTGCTTTCGTAGTTTTCTTTTATTTGGTACAGATTTTTTTAATTTTTTCTTTTGTTAAACCGCACGTGAAATAATGTTGTAAATTGAGGTTCATAGTTAGCACAAGATCCCCGCATACATCTCCCGAACTAGCTAGCGAAGGCATGCAAGCACGTGCGTACCGTGCAACACTATGTACCACTTGAGGTAAATATTTTTGTTAAACTCATTTGTCCGACTGAAATTACATATAAATAAGGATAAAGAGATTTAATAAAGTTTTAATATTTAAAGAAAAACACCACACACTCAATACCAAACACACATTTTACAATATATATATATATATATATATATATATATATATATATATATATATATATATATATATATATATATATATATATATATATATATATATATATATATATATATATATATATATATATATATATATATATATATATATATATATATATATATATATATATATATATATATATATATATATATATATATATATATATATATATATATATATATATATATATATATATATATATATATATATATATATATATATATATATATATATATATATATATATATATATATATATAAATAAATAAATAAACAAATAAATAAATATATAAATAATAAATAAATATATAAATATATAAATAAATATATAAATAAATAAATATATAAATAAATATATAAATAAATATATAAATAAATAAATATATAAATAAAATATATCAAAACAATTTTTTTTAAATTTATTCTAGGCTACTGCGTCGGAATATCCAAGATTCTCTTAATGGGTAGTTTACTAGAAGGTGTAAAGAGTAACCTCCTTATCTAATGCGTTGATATCGCAAAACAGATTATGGCGTCTTATAGTCCATTCATAATAAGGCAGATATGTCAAATTTCAGCGCGATACAGTCATTTTTGTTGACGTTTTTGGCATCATGTTGAGTGTGGAAAAAAACGATTTTCGTTCTCATGAAAATCATTATTTTTTGAGAGGTAAAACAGCAAATGAAACAAAAGAAAAGTTATATAAATAATATGGGGCTAGTGCTCCACTGCCGATGAAGTCCGCAGCGACAGTCCCTTGGATGCGGTTACACAGGCAAATATTCACAAGTTAAGTCAACAAGTTTGACTCAGCAAAAATCTCTAAATAACGATTTTCTGGTGTTGATTGGCCAAAATGAACTAGCCAATGGACATTAAAATCACCAAAGACAACAATTTCACTGCATGGAAATAACTTCAGAATTTTGGTGAATGAATTAGAAAGAGAGTCTAACTTATTCTAGGTAGCAACTCTTTGCCTTAGTATCTTTTATGCCCACTGTGCATTCTCAAACCCACGAACAGTTAACGGAGTGGGAATGGGGAAGAGACCGATAAAGAAAAAACCAATGCAACAAAAATGCAGTGCATTAGGCGAGGGCATAGAAAATCCCTTCGTATGTTCTAAAGAAAAAGGACTGCATCATGGCAACAGCGACGAGCAACGCGAAAAACCGGTTTATTGCTATTGTTGTTGTTGTTAATTGCAATCTTTAGATGCTGCTGGTTCTATTGATGTTGTTGTTGCAAAGCACAGACAAAAAAATATTTAATAATTAACAAGACGCGGACGCGAATAATTTTATTATTGCACTGTTTTTATTTGTTCTATTTGTTTGTTTTGATTAAAAAGTCTGCTGCAAGAAAAATCAAGTCAGTCAAGGCTATTTGTAAGTAATGTACGAAAAAACAACTATGCGTTCCAAATTTCGTTGTTTGTAACTGATCAAAAGCGGGTTTAACAAACATTCACCATTTAAGGACAAATTTACCGTTAAAGTGGATTGATTTTTCTACAGGTGAAATACCTGCAGGTGATCTTCATAGGCGATGCGGATGAAGAAAGACTGCAACATAAAACGCGGGTTGCCTTTTATTTTTCAAACAAACATAAAGATCAATACACTTTTGCATATGTGTGAACCAATTTTTGAAGACCTTTTTCCATTCCGATTGAGGTTTGGCTCGCCTTGGAACTATAAAGTCGACTGTTGTTTTCTTTCCAGTTCTTAAACGTATATCCACGATTCTTCACCTGTCACGATGTCATACATATTTTTTTAGTTTTTTTTCGACCAAACTCATGTGCCGTACTCTTACGACAATTTAAATGACGATCTTGCAGTAACAGTTTAAGCACAAAATCAATGTTTTTCGAAACAAGAATCGATTTTGGACGACCTTCACAAAACTCATCGTTAAACGTATTAAGGCCACGATTGAATTCAATAAACCATCAATAAGTACTGGTCCTTCATAATGTTTCATCACCAAAAATCGAAGTAAGTTCATCGATGAACTTTTGTTAAGTTAATCCACGTCGAAAGTTGTAAACAAAATATTCGCACTAAAGTGTTCTAGATTTAACTCCATTTTTGGCCGACATGAATTTTTCAAGCACAATTGGTTGCCCAATCCCTTAATTTTTAATTACCTAAACTGTAACACGCAGAATTTAGTACAGTTTGGTTAACCAAACACTACCAAGTAAATATGTGAGTATGGAAACACATCTGGATCACATTTAAATACTCACTTTGCGTAGGACCAAATATTGAAGTACGACACAGAGGTATGATTTTTAGTGCTGTGCACTTTTCACCACAACAAATAGTTTAGGTTACATAGCAAGGCAATAAAATAATGTAAGCGCTGAATGGGTCCTGTCCATTAGTTAAGTGTGAACTTTTTTGTGTAAGCAGTATCTATGTTATTTTAGGACATTGATTATTTAACATTATCGTTAGGGTAGTTAAGGTTAAATGTAAGTACTTAAGTAAGTAAATAATAAATATTAGTACATTTTAAAATAAAGTTCAGTTGAACATCAAACTCAAAGAAAGCCTCCTGCATTTGAATTCCGCCTCGAACACTTAACATATAAGGCAACCCTCGTACCTGTCTTAAAAAGAACTTGGGTAAAGAATTACATAGAATGCTTCACCAACACAATTAGCTCAAAGGTTCGTTAAAATGGCAATTGAACATACGAGGGCGATCCGATAAGTACTAATCCGAAAAAAGAAAACTTTGGAAACGTGGCTGTTTCTTTCCCAATGTCCAAAATTTCATGATGGATATGACCCACGCAGTGTTTTGAAATGCCTACTGTTTTAGCTACCTAGCGCTTCTTCAAGCGGCGGTCTGCCAATACGAGATCGTCGATTTTTGTCACGTTATTCTTCGTGGTAACCGTTTGCGGCTCATCTGGGAGTGTCACCGTACACAGCATCCAAGCACACTTCGGTTTTGCTGCGCGATTTCCCATAAAAAAACAAGAATCGAATCACCGACCGATATTTATCTTTTTCCACGCCCGCTGAAACACGCGGTCAAAAAATTTTGTCAGTAGCCGTCTACGAGAATGTACTATACGATAGTAAATTTCTCTTACTATAGTGCCGACATCGAGCGGTGAGTCTAAGTACTTATCGTACCTAAGAACTAATAAGTACCGTCCAGCAGCAAATACAGCTACCAGAATTATGGAGAATGGCCTGTGGCATGCAAAACCGTTTGGCCATTGTAAAATTCTCGGAAGCCAAAGTCTCGATAGGAAATCTTCGGACCATATCACTGCATTTCTTGACTTTCGAAAGAAGTTTGTGGTAAAATTTCCCGCACGGAACGAATGGAAATTGAACCTAGTAGTTAAGGAAAACACCGTCAAGCTATACACCGATGGATCCAAGTCGGATGAAGGGGTAAGAGCAGAGGTGTACTCCAAAGAACTTAAGGCATCTAATTCCTTTCGTCTGAGAAACTCAAACAGCATTTTTCAAGCAGAAGCTCTACGAATCAGAGAAGCATGTAGGGTACTAAGTATGCATACTTACTGATAGTCAAGCAGTCCTTTTAGCACTCGTCTCACAAATAATTAAATCAGAAATCATCAGGCAATGCAAAAACGAGCTGAACCTAATAACGCGCACAATGGACATCACTCTTATTTGGGTACCTGGACGCAGGAACATAGAAGGAAATGAGAAGGCTGATGCATTGGCAAGAAAAGGCGCCTCCCTTAGCGAATCTGAGGCGGTGGGAGTTGGATGCCATCTCAGCGCCATTAAAAGAAAGCTGTTTATGCAATTTCGTCAAGAAGCAGAAACCAGGTGGGCTAAAACGGGTGCCTGCAAAATATCCAAGAAAATCTGGGCAAAATATAATAAATCAAGAACCGAAGAATTAATAAGAAAGCCAAGAACAGATATATTCAGGATTACATCAACAATAACCGGTCACTGGCCGATAGGAGACCATGCCAAGAAAATGGGATGGCCTCACAACGACAGATGCCGAAGCTGTCACCAAGAAGGAATCAAAGAAACAGTTTTCCATTTTCTATGCGAGTGCACAGGTTTAGGTACTCTACGACATAACACGATAGGAAAATTCGCAATGAACAATCTCAACAAGCTCGCTGACACTAAAATAAATAACATAAGTAGAATTAAAAACAAATCAAACTTGTTTGAATAAATCAGACATCATTGGTTTCAACAAGTGGTGTACCAAAATGGCACTTTTGTGCTAATTAAGCTTGAAATTTGTGTCTTCTCAGGCAGCACCTGAACCGATTATTGTGCACTCCTATCGAACACAAGCAGTAAACATGACCAGCGTTACACTGCTTCTGACGTCAAATTGCGGCTGTTGTAGTTAGCGACCAGCATACACTACGGGATGTAAAATTACATAGGTTTATTTTTTATTCAGTCCAAGAAGGACACCACTTTGCAATACCTCAAGTGGGTCCAGTGACTTGCGCAAATGCTCAAATTATTATTTTCTTACAGTTGCAACAACGATCACACCAAATGACGATGCAGATAAACAGTCATCAGTAGCACTAAAAGGTAAGAGGTGTCTTATTATTAATTTGTTTTTGCGAGCGTAGCGCAAATGTACTAATTAAAATATTAACTAAATTAAAAGTTATATAGAGTTTTATGACATCCCTCTTTTAAAATGTATCATACATGAAAATTAAATTTTTTGTATCTAATATCCTTCAGACGATTATCAAAACTTTGGGCTGACTGGTGTAATAAAGTTAATGAGTTATAGAATAAACATGTCCGTCTATGACTCTAAACGATGTGTCGCTTTTCCTAAGCAAATAAAGCCAAATACCTATGCATCTTGAGAAAATATTTAAAAACATCTAGAGGATAAACGAAATTAAGAGCAAGTAACATCTACTCGCTAATACATGGATTTTAATGATAAACAATCTAAGCTTAAGCTTAAAATTTTTTCTTTATAAAGCTTTACCCAAGCCTTTTCAGACATATGGTTTTTAGTAATGGAGCAGTGATAAAATATTGAATGAGTTTTTTTTTTTAGATCCTCCACTGCCGGCTGGTAAAAGGTACCACAATTAGTCCTACTCGTTATCAGGAGGTGTCTAGCTAAGATAAGGATGGAAAGGTGTTTGTTACTCTTCAGTAGTATAGCATTTGATTCTGCACTCTTATCATGGTCGGGGGTATAGGGCTGGATCAAGGTGTCATGCGACCCGTGCCAAGGATCAGCCTGGGGGCCCTGATTTCTAAAAAAAATAGCTCAGTCTTCAACGTGAGCCTCAATACTTGGTCGCCTCAGTGAGTAAGTGTGACTTACCGTGTTAATGGGGGTTTTGACACGGCGGAAAGAAGTCATGGTACAATGAGGAACAACCGCAACCATCGACGAGTAAAGGAATGACGAATTAAATGTGGGGTATTGCGGAAGCTAGCGATGGGATTCAATGAAAAACAACCATCGACGAGTACGGGACTGGGATCCGGACAGACCATTAAACTGGGAGCTTTACGGAAGTCATCGGGCTTAAGTGGTGCAGGTGCCAAATGGTATCTGCGCTATCTTATGGATAGCTTAACGCCAGAGGAGGCAAAACACAAGGCACAGGATCGCTACAAAAACGCTACAAAGAAACCTTGTGCTGCCGAAATTAGCCCATAAGAAGGTAATTTGGCTAAGAAAAGTAGGCCGGAAGTGTAGAAGAGCGCAGAACCAAAAATAAAGACAGGCGCCAGGAAGTCGGGTGTTAGTTACGCTAACGTGGCCAAGACAACTCGACTGGCAATACTTCCTAACTCTTATCCCGAACGTATACTCACTCATAAGGAACAAGTAAAAATTGAAGACGCCATCGTAGCAGAAAAGTGCAAAGGTTGGAGAACCAAACTCCAATTTGACAGCATTCAGTTTAGACCAGGTCTTATACTGGTGGATTACGCTGACGAAGACCCAGCTGAATGGCTGAAAATAACGGTCCCGATACTGCCAAACTGTGAAGGTGTCGAGCTTTCAACGTACACTGGGGAAAACATACCCATTTAATACATGTTGATGGTTTATCTACCCAAGGCGACAGAATGGATACAACGAAACTCTTAAACCACAACATTGCCCAAAATGAGGGCTTGCAAACTCAGCTATGGAAAATCTTCAGAAGTAAGAATGAAGGCAAGCGCAAGTTAATGACAATTGGTGTTGATGGCCGTTCGCTCGTTCGAAGCGATTAAAAAGAACAACTGTACCATCCGGTACAGGTTCGGCAACATCCCAATGCATATTCGCAAGCCGCGGGATGAAAAACACACTTTCGCTGAAGCTCCATCGGGTGAAAACTCAGCAAAGATACCGAAAGAAGTCGTCAAAGAAATAGATATAAAAACTCATGAAGAGGGTCTTGATGACCTCGATTTGAATCTACTGAACATGGAGACCGATTCTCAAGAAGGTATTTTGTCAGAAGTTGATGAATAGAGATTCTGACAAATGAGAAAGACACCTAACAATAAATTGGGTATGACCAGCACTAAGGTTGCGCAAATAAATCTTCAAGATACTAGAGCTGCCTCGGCAGTAATTGCACGGGCAACCACCAAGTTGAATATTGGAATAGAGCTGGTTCAGGAACCGTGGGTCTTCAGGGGCAGATAAAAGGCCTGGCCGGAAAGGACACGCAGGTAATTTGGGATTTCAGATGTAAAAAACCAAGAATTTTAATGTTATTAACATCTGGTTTGAAGTATTTATGTCTTTAAGAATTTCTGTCTGCAGACTTAGTAGCGGTCCAAATCCCTATAAACACCAACGGGAGTACACGCGATGTAGTGATGCCAACGGCTTATTTTCCAGGAGACGACTCTTGTGCACCTCCGAATTTGATCGATAAACTGGTAAATCACTGTGAAAAATACAACCTACCTCTTATACTCGGATGTAACGCAAATGCTCATAACGAGACGTGAGGTAGTACGGACACCAACCAAAGAGGTGAGTACTTTCTCGAATTTATTTTAAATAATAGATTAGAAATTTTCAATATAGGAAATACTCCAACTTTAACTATGTAAGGACAACTATCCGAGTAAGTGTTCCTCTTCATTCTTGTCAACATGCATACAGAGCAGGTAGATCAACAACAAAAGGTTGTCCACAAGGTGGGGTTACTTCTCCACTAATGTGAAGTATTGTCATAGACAAACTTCTAGAGGAACTAACAAATACTGGACTTATGATTCAGGGTTATGCTGACGATGTTGTAATAATTTTTAGAGGTAAATTTAAAAATACTCTATGTGAATTAAGAGCACTTATGACCTGCAGATCCATCGCTGGAAATAGTTGGGGTTGTACACCAAAAATTCTGCATTGGATGTATACGGTAATCATACGACCAATGATTGCATATGGAGCGATCATCTGGTCAGATCGAACAAAGCTGCAAACTGCTGTCAATGATTTGAATAAACTTCAAAGATTAGCATGTGTTTGCATAACTGGGGCTATGGAATGTGTCCAACGGCATCCTTAGAGGAGATATTGGGTCAGGACATTGCATCAATCGAAAGAAATAAGACATTCTTACGAGGCAATATCCTGAAATCGCAATACCAAGAGACAACATGACAACGCAATTTAGTTTCACTTAAAAGTTTATAACAAGACTAAGTAATAAAAAAGACTGGGAAGGTATATAGAAAACTTACAATATAAACCAAAAAATGATAACCTGGTGTAAAGACGGGTCTCTTCCTGAAGAAGGATCAGGAGTGGGGGTATATGGACCAAGGATAAAATACTTCGAGCCCATGGGTAAATACACCAGTATCTATCAGGTGGAAGTACACGACATAGCCAGCTGTGTCTACTTCAACCTCGAGCGAAACTATCGGAATCAGAACATTGCTATCCTCACAGACAGCCAAGCGGTTATCAAGGCACTAGAATCCTATCAGGTAAATTATAAACTGGTTAGAGAGTGTCTTGAGAAACTTAATACGCTTGGCTCGCAGAATAAGGTTTGGATACTTTGGGTCCCAGGCCATGTAGGAATAAAAGGTAATGAGAAGGCAGATGAGCTAGCAATAAAGGGGACAGAAACCCCATTTGTAGGACCCGAACCCTTTTGTGGAATAGGAAAAAGTTATTTAACAATAATGTTGAAGAAAGAAGAAGAACAATCACGAACACAATATTGGTATAATTTACCAGGAATGGAACAATCAAAAACTCTTTTAGGAACGTACAAACTAAAAAGATTTAATGGATGTATGAATTTATCAAAAAAGAATCTGAGAATTATAGCAGGTATTCTAACAGGGCACTGCAGTTTGAACTATCACCTGACAAAACTGAGAATATGCAACAATGAGTTATGTAGGTTTTGTGAAGAGGACACTGAAACTCCGAGACATATTCTAGGATAGTGTCCTGTGCTTATACAGAGCCGGAAAATGTACCTGGGAGATTATCAAATACCAGAAGGCATGCTGAAAGACTTAGAAATATGCTTCATACTAAAATGTATAACGGTTATAACGGTTGTAGGACTTCTAGAAATACTTTAAACCTTTCAGGAGTATAGGGCTCATAGGAATACTAAGCTATGGCAATACTTTAATCCTCGTAGGGGGCACAATAATTCTTTTAGGACGCGGTGCGCATCCCCATTATTAATAATAATAATAATAATAATACTCCAACTTTTGTGACTAAAACGAGAGAGGTGGTCCTAGACCTAACGTTGGGACATATTCTGATAAGTAGATTAGTCCAAAATTGGAGAGTCTGAGAAGAGCCCTCTCTATCAGAACATAGAATATTAAGATTTGATATAGAGGGTTCTCCTGAAATCGAACAAATTTTAATAAATCCCAAGAAAACAGATTGGGATCTATATTTAAACAGTCTGAGTAACTATACAGCTCATTTAAAAGCATGGAGAACGAACTAAAACTAGAAACAATGGTAGGTAATCTCAATAGAATCCTTACTGACACTTATGAGGCAAGCTGTCCATAAAGTACAGAAAACTCATCAAAAGACGTACCATGGTGGAACAAAGACTTAGCTAATCATCGAGTTAATGTTCGTAAGCGTTTCAACTGGGTCAAATGAACCGGTAACTGGACAAGTTATACAAGTATTCTAACAACCAATAACTTTAAGATAAGAAAAGCAAAGCGAGTTTCTGCGAGAAGATAGAGCAAACAACCTAAAAATGCAGTGGCTTGGGTGGATCTCCAAAACATACAAGAAGCCACAGCTCGAGGCGGGCACCGGCGCAGGAAGTTCCAATTAAGAAAAAAAGAGGAAAAATAAAAAAAAACAATGTTTAAAACGTTATAAAAGAGCAGCTTTATTTCAAGGTGTTGTTATCTTTGCGGTTCCGATAAGAGTCTGATCTCTAAATCAAGTGGCAAAGCAAAAGCCGTAATAATTGTTGGAAAAAGAACAACAAATTTTCAATATATTGATATTTACGGTGGCCGAAGTGCCAACTTTAAATATGCATAAAAAATAATAACAATTTCGAATTTATAGAAAGAAAAAACAAGCTTTACGACGTTTGGCGTAAACATTGCCACCCGCCTTGCAGCGTCGCTGCAATCAAAATGAAAATCGAAAAAAAAAAATTAAGATAAGTCCTAGAAAAATACGTTAGAGGGGGTTACATTTTAATTAGTTGTGACATGCGGTATCAAAAATTAAAAAAATTGTCATAATTTAAACAAAACGTTTTTTAATTCAAAAAATTATTTTAAAAACCAAACAAAATAATTATATGTCAAAGTCGAACTAGCTCGGTGAAATGCTCCATTTTCCAAAATCGTCTCGGCTAGAATGCGAGTGTTTATCGAATGCCGCTAGGGGCGAGGTCCAATATTAGTGACTGTTGAGACTGATTGGCGAGACGGACGAGGTCCCATAAATGACTAGTGTCAGCCAGCGATTACGACTGACTGTTCGAGCTGCGATTCTGCGGTGAGCGTGCTATGAGACGGACGAAGTCCTTTGTTAGACGCTTTCTGATCCAGACTAGTGCTACAAGTACTAGCGCATGGAGACGGACGAGGTCCCTTCACATTTTAAGGAGGACTAGATTCATGAGATCCCGCGTTGGAAAGAACTAGGTTTTTTACTAGGCGCATTTCGAGACCGACTAGTGACTATACGATATGACAATCAAAAAACAAATTGTATTAAAAGAATTCGAAAATTTTGTGGCTCGTACTACAGCCAGAATAAAAGATACGTAAATATTTCTTGCCATTTATTTCCACTAGTTTAAGTAAATTCGCTTCAAAAGAAAAAATGCCACAAATACTCTATCCAAATTTTAAAAGAGAATTGTAAAGTATGGATCTGTTTACAAATTAAGGATGCTAGTTAAAACAACAAAAAATGTGTTGAGCATATCATCGATACGAACGAGTTAGCATTTGACGACTTTCAACCAACAACTATATTAAACGCCGTAAATCAACTCGAATGAACTGACATCTTTTGGAGCAAACTAGAAGCTTTTAACTCTAACAATTCAGTTCTATAGCTACATGAATGCGAGATAGGTTGCTGCTGCACAACATTTAAATTACAGCATTTATTTTGGGAAGACGATCGAGGTCCTTTTCGATTGGTTTTAGATATGTGAAGCAAAAAGTGGTGGTTTGATTTACACACCTTACAACTACCTTCACTACGACAATCTTTACTCAAATGAGTGTGCGCAAGACACCGAGAACAATGACGCTTTCGTTCAACTGTCTTTAAACGATCATGTTTATTCATTCCTAAAAATGTGCTACAAAAACTAAGTGGATGGCCACCTTTACAGATGCGCCACCAACCACTTCTCGAGAATTTGTAACTTTCTTAGAAGTTTGCTTTTTTACAATCGAATAAGAAACAAGTGTTGTAAAAGAAGACACATTTGTAGCAGGCAGAGGACCGGTCAGAATCCAACCAAAAACAGATTCTTGAGCCAACAAAGATTGACAAACTTTTTGCCTGATGCCATCACAAATAATTGTGGGATAAAGATCACCACCGATGAGCACATCAATTTCATTACTCTTCAAAAAATTGGGATCAGCCAACTTTAAGCCTTTCATTGATTCGTCCAGCACGAAATTGGAAGAATATGTTGGCAACTTTCCAGTAAGCTGCTGTAAAACAAAACCAGATGCTTCAATCCTAAGCTGAGGGTTGATGGGCGAGCTCAAAACAAAATGACATTTTTTCTGAATACGTGCAGAAGTGACGTTGTTCACACCAGAAACTTTTGCGTTTGCCTTTTCGACTGGCAGTTTTAGTAATTTCTGAAGTCGCTCGGAAATAAAAGTTCCTTCAGAACCCGAATCAATTAAAGCTCTGGCTGTAAAAGTAGTTCCCGAATTACATATTTGCACCATAGCTGTGCCGAGAAGTACACCTTTGAAAAAAGTCGAAAAACAAGACCGCAAATTTTCCACGATAGGTGTCGAAGTAGACTGTAACTGCTGAGATGTGGTTACACACTGTTCGCTGCCTTCAGATGCAGCAGAGGACGATTGAAAACTACATAATTTTCTACAAGAACCACGATGCAGAGTGGAGTGATGTCGCTGCCACAAAATGTGCAGTTAAATCCACTACAGCAGTCCTTCACTTGGTGAGATGGTGCCAAACAATTTATGCAGAAATGCAATTTTTTCACCTGCCAAAAACGATTAGAGGGCGCATGTCCAAAAATTTGGGACACTTCATCATGGTATGGTGCCGTGAAAAACAAGGTCGACAATCCATATTAGCGACATTTGCGTGTGATGTATCATCAGTAAAGTGAGACGAATGTACTGGTTTTACAAAAGTCGATTTGTTTGACAATGGATCTGTGATCGACGCCCCTTGAAGATCCGAAACCGTTTCTAAGGTTTGGAATCGCTGAGTAAGAAATGCGTCCAAATCAGAACACTTAGGAACGTCCGATTTCATTGCGATGGACTGTTCCCATAAAGCCAATGTCACTGCTGGTAACCGGGTTGTACAAACAAAAACTAAAATTGCATCCCAGTTACCAGTGTCGATGCCATGCATTTTTAAAGCGGTAACACAGTTGTTGATATCACGATGTAGCTTTTTAATAAAACTAACAGATTCAACAGAAACCGCTGCAAGGTCAAAAAGAATTCTCAGTTGGCTATTTATCAAGATACGCTTATTTTCATAGCAATCTGATAAATTTTGCCAAGCTGACGAGTAACCATTATTCGTGAGCGGCGATTTGTTCACTATGTCTTTTGCCTCACCACTGGTCTTCTGTTTGAGGTGATACAGCTTCTCTACTGGGAATAATCTCGAATTCGAAATATAAATGGCAGTGAACATATCACGAAAACTAGGCCATGATAGATAATCCTCATCAAAAACTTCTGTATCACAAGGAGGTACAGTAACTCCAAAATTTAAATTATTAATTGTGGCAGTAGTGTTGGAGTGGGTTGCAAAACCGGATACGTCGGCGAAATTTAAGGTGCTTGCGAAAAGGGAGGAGAATGCGGAGATGAAGAACAAAGAGAGAGCGGAAGCATGTCCGTAGCAATACCAGAAGGTGAATTGCTTGGGGGTTGCTGTCTCGATACGATGGAACTCAAAGAGCTAAAATACTCTTCCATCGTAGCAGCACAGGCAATGTAAGCCGAAAAACAAGATTGGTATAGCGATTTTACCCTACAAACTTCCTCGGGACCATGATCACCCGATATAGCCTTAACCGCAGATAAACACCCCTTATACGTCTGTTTACACGTAACCCAGAGCTCTTTTAGCTCTATTTTGTGCAGCTCTAATGTGCAAATGGAGTGATCTGTTTTTAAAATTAAATTAAAATGTTCCACAAATTTAATAACTGCTTCAGCAGAACTTTAAAAATTCCTTATTGAATCCATTTATATTTAAAATTTATTTTAAAAAGTAAGTAACATAACAAACAAAACTTTAAATAAAGCACCAAATATTACAAAAAAAAATATTTGCGCAACAAAATTATTTAAAGTGCGGATATTCTTACTTTAAACAACAAAATAAGAAAAAACCAAGAAAAACGAATCAAAGAAATATATTTTTTGATATTTGAAAATAGCTGTAAAATAAACTCCCAAAAATAGACAAAAGTACCCACAAAAACAATTTTATCGAAAACACAAATAAAAAATTAAAATTGTTAAAAAGTACATAAAATTAAAATAAAAAAAAAGCTAGCAAACAGAAAAAAAATTAAAACAAATTCAAAAAAAGTGCGCAAAACCAAAAAATCTTATAAATAATTTAATGCAATACAAAAAATAAGTATTTTGCATTAAATATTCACAAAATTTATGTTTGCGCCTTTCAATTTCATGTTTATATTTGAAAACGGTTTTTGAAAAAGCCGCAAATAAAATTTCTTTACATTTTGAACACTAAAAGAAACAACACGTGTTCTTTTCTCTGCCAGCAAAAATGCTGCTGTTTTTCAGTGCTCAACGCGATACAAAACAGCAGCACCTTAATTTTCGTAACTTGGGCCAAAAATCTCGCCCAACATTTTGGCGCCCGAGCAGAGACCTGAGATCAGCTGCACCTAAGAGCAATCCCAGTCTGCGACCATCTGTGTTCCGTCCATCTTTTAGACAACACCTGGACGCCATCACAGGAATGAATACAGCTGAGTTGGTAAAAACTGCATGTCAGGTACTGTAAAATATTCGAAGTTTATAGGAAAAGTTAAAATCGAATAAATTGCATAAAATTCTGCATTAAATCGTAATCCAATCATCTGCATATTGCTTAAACGTGATTTTAATTGCATTTATGATTTTCAGTTTTTTCTACTTCGACAAACGAGACAAATAAGTAAACCAAAAAAAAGCCGCAATTGTACCAACAAAACTTGATTCTCTCAAAGTCGAGCAAAACGAACGCATCGAGAAAAGTTTAGTTAAAATTATTTAATTTTACTTTGAGTTGCATACTACTTAATTTCAAAGTCACTAAGTTTCTCTGCGCCTCTCCTTTGATCGAGAGTTGAGTCTCACTTCCATTCCACACTTAACAAAAATAATCAATTGCTACCAATAGTTCTCGCTCACACACATTAATTCCATTGGTAACTTCCCAATTGAACGCACTATCAATCTAATTGCTGCAATCACTTAATCCACAATCGCGCTCTACATTCGCTCTTAGTTTCACACATACATCCATACACACAATCATTCGTTCAGTTTCATCCGGTCTTGTTCGGACATATTCGTTTCACCATTGTACAATTTTTAGCGAACCCGACAGTCGCAATTATTCGCTACATTTTATTTTGAATTTGTTCGTGTTATTTAAACATTTATAAACGGAATTCCATAATTGTGAAGTTGTGTTACTGGCTTCTTCAAGTTCTTTATTTGTTATATATGCGCGTTTCGGTAGATAAGCGCAATTAAGTATATAAGCGGTGCATGAATCACAATTAAGTGACCAACTTTTCAGAAACAAAATACAATTTTTATAATTGTCAGATAGTTATTAAATTAAGTGGTTGTAATATTTAATCAAGCCATACAGTTGTGCAAACTCTTGTGATTCAAACCCCTTCTCTTTTAAAAAACGATTCACTTAAATATATTTGTTCGTTTATTTTAATACAAGGTGGCGCAAAAGAAGTCATCCGATGTTGTTTGGCTCTTATTTTTTTTCTAAATAAAAAACTTCGATTCTGTTTTTTGAGTATGTTTATTTAGACCTTTAGAATTAATTGTGTTAAGTCGAGAAGATGATATCGGATAAATTTGCGCCGTCACAATTGATTGCCATACGGGCTCGTTTTATGGCATTTTCCATCACTTCGGCGAGAGTTTCGGGCGATAAATTCTCGCATTCGTGTCGGATATTTTCCTTGAGGGCTTCCAAGGTCTCAGGCTTGTTGATGTAAACACGAGACTTCAAAAAACCCCATAAAAAGAAGTCCGGGACCGTTAAATCGGGCGATCTGGCGGGCCAGTGCAAATCGCCAAAACGCGAAATTAAGCGACCCGGAAACGCGGCCTTCAGAATGTCGGTTGTGGCTCGTGCAGTGTGTGCTGTTGCTCCGTCCTGTTGGAACCACATGTCCACCAGTCCTAATTCGTCCAGTTCGGGCAGAAAAAACTCGGTCAACATTGCCCTATAGCGCGCACCGTCCACTGTTGTCGTTTGACCCGCGACGTTCGGCCCGATGACTCCTCCAGCGTGAACAGCGCACCACGCAGTCACTTTGAGCGGGTGTAATGGTTTCTCGTGCATCACTTGCGGATTTTCGGTTCCCCAGAAGCGATAATTTTGCTTGTTCACGTACCCGCTGAGGTGAAAATGAGCCTCATCGCTCATTATGATTTTTGCCAACACCACAGACGAATTGTTACGCAAAAAAATAGACACAATTATTCCGCGTTCTTGGGGAGTGTATCGCTCCATGGCTTATTCACTTGTATTCTGTATCTGTCTAGTCCACAAATGTCAAAACAGATTTGACATTGGCGGCCATTTGCAAAAATGAGAGCATCTTCCAATAGGGTGATTTCTTTTGCGCCACCTTGTATTATTCCAATATTAAAATGCAAAGAAAAATTTCTTTGCATTTTATTTTGGCATTTTGTAAAAAAACTAATACTTTTCCTCTCAGTGATTCCACAGAGTGCCTCTTTCGACAGTATTAATTAAGTTATACTCGCCAGTTTAAATTTACTTGAAGTTTTGAAATACGATTCGTTTTTGTCAAACGATATCCAACAATTTTTGCCGCTTACATTTTTTTTTAAACTAAATTAAATTACTACCTGTCGACAGTACGATTGCCCTTGTGAAGAACCTAAGTGGTTTAATTGATTCTGAATTTGCATTGGAAGTTTAAATAAAATAACATGGAGTCGAACGAGGGAAGCAGTGGTGCTCAGGCAGCTGCAAGTAGTTTGTCAGCCGCGACTCTGCTTGCAATATTCAAGCAACAGAGATCAACTGCAAAAGCGAATATTTCCCGAACTAAGAAGCTTCTCAAATACCGTTCCTCCTCATTAAATCCAATCGATTTGGAGTGTCGATTATTGATTATAAATTCATATATCAAGAAATTGATGGCTTATCAGACCGAAGTGAGGGGTGACTTGAAGGAAATGTGCATAATCACAAAGACTTTGTTAATGTCCTTGTTAGGTACTCAAAGGCGCTCAAGAATTTGTCATGATACGACGTTGAGTAACCAAACACTCCACCACAATCGCTTACCATTGCTAAAGATTCCAAAATTTAGCGGCAAGTATTCAGAGTATAAAAATTTCATAGCTTGTTTTAATAATATGGTTCATAATAAACCATCACCTTATCTCTTGTCTAACAGAAGACGCTTTGCGCACTGTGAAAGCGTTTCAGGTTAATGAAGCCAATTCCGCATATTGGAAAGGTTAGCAGAGGGGAATGATAATAAGGCCTTTATTTACAAGACATATCTGGCCTCTTTGATTTGCCCAATTTGCATTACGTCAAATTGTAGATAACGTGTCTGCAATACTTGACTCGTTTTCCCACTTAGGCATGAACAGAGATATCACATATGCGATTGTGATTCACTTAGTTCTTGCAAAAGTTGATTCGGCTACAAACGTCAAGTGGGATGAACAACTTAATTATAAAACGCTTCCAAATTGGAGTGATTGCGCTTCTGTTCTCATTCGGAGATGCCAATTTTTGGAGATGAATGAACATAAACCTGCTAAACCTGAAGTTTTTCAAAAGAATTACCCAAAGTCGAAGCAAATTAATAGTGAGCGAAAGCATACTCAGGCTTCATTCACATGCGTTCAAGGACCGATCAACAATTGTTTATATTGTACCGATAAGGCTCACGTCTTAGGCAATTCTCCAATGTTTTTGACCTTAATGGTTGAACAATGATTTGGTTATGTGAAGCAAAATTCAATTTGTATCAATTGTTTTAAAAAAGGACATTCGGTGCTTTACGGTGTCGAGTATGCCAAATACCGCATAATACGTTACTCCACCAATACAAAACACAAGTACAAGCCAGTACTTCTGCTGCTGCTCCAAATTGCAACACTTCACAGCAATTCAGCAATCCAGCACAACGTTTCAATAGACTACAAGCACCACATTCAGTGGGCAATAGCATCAAAACGTGCAATCGATGCATGCCAGTGGTAACGAAGACCAACTCATTTTGGCGACAGCGATTGTTCAAATTAAGAACAAATATGGTAACTTTCAATTAGCCAGGACTTTGTTAGATTCGGGATCTCAGGTAAATTTTGGACAGAAAATTTAGCTCAAAAATTACAGTAAAAGCGAGAGGATAAGTCGTTGAATGTCGTTGGCATTGGAGAGGTCAAAGGTTATATGCCTTTGTTAAATCGCGTGTGAATGATTTAGAATTTTCGACTTATTTCTACGTTATGCGGTCAATTTCCGACTATCAACCGGATCGTGCTCTCTCTAGTACTGAAAATCCTTCCAAATATGGTTCTCTCAGATCCAAGCTTTATTGAACCTCAAAGAGTTAATTGGCTCCTTGGAGCAGCTGAAACTTGCTTTGAGCTGTTGTCTGTCGGAGAAATAAAGCTAAGTCCTTTCATCCCTACTCTCCAAAAAACTTTACTAGGTGTCGGGAAAATTCAAAGCTACACAAAATCTTCGGTCGCAATTTTGTTATTTATTTGCCAAAAAAGAGGAAGAAGAAAAAACATTATCGCTCAATACCTTAGTCAAACGGTTTTGGGAATTAAAAAAATTCCAAACAGCCCAAAACTGACTGACGAACACATGATGTGTGAAAGTCTTTTTTCGACAACAAGCTACGTGCGTCAGATGGCTTTCAAATCAGATCCAATGTCATTAGGATTGTCGTTCGAGAGAGCAAAGAGGAGTTTCCTATCATTAGAACGTCGCGTTGCAAAAAAATCGGAACTTCAAGAGATGTACACTTCTTTTATGAAGGAGTATTTAGCCCTTGGTCACATGTCACCAACGAATGACTAAATTTCTAATTATTATTTATTTATTCCGCATCAGTGCGTGATTAGACCCCAGAGTACCACAACAAAACTCAGAGTCGTATTCGATGCTTCTAGTAAAACGTCATCTCAGCTTTCACTGAATGATATTCTGATGGTAGGACCTACCATACAATCCGAATTTTTTTTGACGTTATTGAGATTTCGTCTCCATAAATTCGCAATAACTTCCGATATAACAAAAATGTGCAGGCAAGTTAAGATTTATTAGTCCGATCGGAATTTTCAATTAATTTTGTGGCGTGAGACTCCAACGGAGCTCATTCATATTTCGGATATATACTGTCACGTAGGGCACATCTCCTGCACCGTTTATGGCATTTCGTTGTCTTTAAGAAATCAGTGAACTGTACAAATCTGTATATCCTTGTTGATGCCAATATTATCGCCAACGATTTCTGCTGACAGTTTTGAGGCTTTATAGCAGATTTGTCACGAAGTCGTTCAAACTTTAAGTTCTTGTGGTTTTCATATGGCAAAGTGGTACTCGAACCATAAGAATGATGAGAGCGATAACAAGAAATCATTAAATTTTAATGATTCTGATGCGACAAAAACACTAGGAATTATTTGGAAGCCCAAAAAGAACTGTTTCAAGTTCCATTTGGATGACAACTTTAGTAGCTTGGTGGCGACGAAGCAAAATAATTTATCGACTGCCTCTCGGCTGTTTGATCCCCTAGGCCTAGTAGGACCAATTGTCATAAAAGCCAAAATTCTGCTTCAAGAATTATGGCAAATCAATTTCCCAAAATCAAGACCTAGCATGGCAAAAATTTAAGCACATTATTTCTCAAATTGACTTAATTAGCATACCCCGTTTCGTGAGTACTTCTAAAAAAGTCAAATGCCAAATTCACGGGTTAACTGACGCATCTCAGCGTGCGTATGGATGTTCTCTACATTCGAAGCGAACAAACGGATGGTATTATAACAACTCGGCTTTTAATTGCAGAATCAAAAGTAGCACCTGAAAAAGGTAGGCCCCTCCCAGATCTGGAACTCTGCGCTGCACATCTTCTTGCCTAGTTGTGGCAAACAGTGCAACCAATGTTAAAGCTTGAGATCGAGAGTGTTACTTTTTGGAGTGACTCTGAAATTGTCCTTCACTGGATACGAACTCACCCCTCCTTTTCACGACTTTCGTTGGCAATCGAATCACAAAGATTCAAGAATGGTCCGAGGCAGCCAACTGGCGCCATGTGCCCACAAAACAAAATCAATCTGATATTATATCACGTGGTTGCGATGTTGAATAATTCGATCTAATTTGATGGTCCGCCTATGTGTATCAGTTCATAAAGCGGTCGCAGAAAAAATGTGTGAAACTTCTCCTGCTTTCAGCTAAAGAGCTTTCTTAAAAATTGTTAAAATCACCCAAAATACCGCATATGCCGAAGAAATTAAAGTCATTAGAAATTCCACATTGCTTAAGTCTAGTATGCAAAAGTTGAATCCCTTTCTTCAAGAGTATGAAGTTGAAGGAAGGTACTTTTCGCTACTCAGAGTTGGTGGTCGTTTGCTTAAAGTTCTCTGACTTACGAAGCCAAATTCCCATTGCTGCTTTCAAAAGATTCATATTTTGCAAAATTATATTTAATTCTTTTGCACTTGACGGACTGTTTGGGTGGCATGGCTTGTTTGATAGTGGGGGATAACGGGCTTACAGGACGGCTCTCCGTAACTCTATTGAGCATGCAAGTCGGCTTCCACCTCCACGTGGTGCCTCCTGGTAACCGAGTCCGGTCATGTTTCGGGTCGGGCCAACGGAAGCGGCGACCTCCATCTTCCCATATTTCCTCAACCCATTTTTCATTTCACCTCCCTTAACCTATTCCCCCCCTTAAACCAGGGTGTGACGCGTTACCGTGCCAATTGGTGTTTGCAATCAGGGGTAACAGATTGTATTTGTACGGTGCCTATCCGATACCAGGCCGCCTCGGATAGTAGCTTTGGCCTTACCGTAGTAAATGGGCTCTGCTGCGGTGGACTTTTATTTCCCTATTCTCCACTTTGATCGCCGAGCTTGGTCTTTGACCCGGCGAAGCGATCGTACGAAACAGTAATGAAAACTACAAAATCAGCCTCGGATTTATCCAAAAAAACCCCCCAGTCTTCAGACATGCTGTCTGAAGACGCCCTTTTGGCCTCCAGTCAGGAGACCATAATTGACGACGGCAATCCTGGTACCAGCCATAGTACCTCGGAAAAACCGTCAGTAAAAACTTCAGGGAGTAATGGTGCCAGCCATAGCACCGTGAAACCTTCCACATCAAAAAAAACAAAGAAATCCTCCGGTACCCTTGCGAAATCAAGATACCAGAAGGCTCTCTATATTCTTAGCAAGATTGCAAAGAATGAGGCCGCTGGTATCTCTGATAAGCGAGATCAGGAGGACAAATTGAAATGTACCGCGATGGTCGAAGAGTTCAAGAGGAACCAATCCATCAAAGCGTTGGAGGTGCCGAAAGCGGCGTCGAAGAGGAACCTTTCTCTCAAGGAATCTACGCAAGACTCCAAGAGGGCCAAGGTCTCCAATGCGGCGTCGAACTCGGCTTCCTCCAAAAGGACATCGAAACCATTCAGCGAAGTTGCAAGGGATCCGATTCTTCTGGCACTGATTGATGGTAAGACCAGCAACGGCAGACGCATCAATGAGATTTGGGGTGAGTTGGAGGCCAAACTTGCTGAAGACGTTATGAATTACGTCCTCTGCAAAAAGGATGGTCCTCTTCCTGACTTCGACTCCTCGGAGATAGTCAGAGGCTGTAGGGTGATTAGATGTGGGGACGCGTTTTCCAAGGAATTCCTTGAAAAAAGCATTGCCAAGCTCGGCAATGTCTGGAAGGATTTGAGCATCAAAGCCATTCCAGTCAAGGACATTCCAAGGCAACCGCCTGCTCGTATCTGGTTGCCCAAAATGAAGTTGGATAACGCGAAGCTGATCGCGTACCTAAAACTGCACAACCCAGAGGTTCCGATGGATGAATGGTTTGTCATCCGAGCTGAGGAACCTCACAAACTCAGCATGTCCTTCCTTTTGTCTATCAGCGGGGAAAGCCTTGCCCCGCTGGAAAGGTTGGACAACAAACTTAAGTTTGGCGTCAGGCATGCGAAGCTTAAAATATTCCAAGGCAGTGCGGACGACCCGGACGAGATTGGCGATGCAAGTAAGCTTCTCGATGAGCTTAGCATCGTCAATAATGCCACAACAACCAAATGCTGAATGCCGTGCAGATTAATCTGCAGCACTCGAAATGTGCTACAGAGAATCTGATTGTCTTCCTCAGGGAGGGAGGCATAGACATCGGCATTATCCAAGAGCCCTGGGTGAACAGTAGCAGCATCAAGGGTTTCACGGATAGCAACTATCTACTATACTACAAGAAAGATGCAGGTAAACCTAGATCTTGTATTATTATTAAAAAACACATTAAAGCATTTCTTTGCAGCAGTTCCAGTTCCGCTGATCTGACAGTTGTCAGGATCGAACTAGACGGCGGTAAAAAACTAGTGGTCGCATCCGCGTACATGGCGCATGACCTTCCTACTCCACCAGACGAAGTGAATAGGCTTGGCCAAAGCCTGTGCAGGGATGAAACCTTAATTTTAGGTTGCGACGCCAATGCCAGACATACGACCTTTATCTTTCCGAGTACGGATGATTTCATAGGATGGGAGGAAGTTCTCGATATCACTCTTACCAATCTCAATGCCGAGATCAAAGTAGAAGGCTGGAGAGTATCTAGTCAGCGATCCTTTTCTGATCATGCCTGGATACTTTTCAGTCTTGATCTCAAAGTTGATGCCCCACCTATTTATAGAAATCCAAGAAGGATTAACTGGGAAAAATTCCGCAATTCCGTGAACTTCTCTTTAGGCAGGTATTCACCCATTTCTTCATCCCCTTCTGAACTAGATGATAGAGCAGGAAAATTCGAGAAAGCTTTTAGTTCGGCTTTCATGAACTCATGCCCTATCACTCGCAGTAAGAGTAAATTCCCGTCATGGTGGAACAATGACTTGACAGGCCTTAGGAAGCTTGTCAGAAAGGAGTTCAACGAGGCGTATATACAAAATTCCTGGCACTCCTACAGAGAGTGTCTTAAAACCTACAAAAAGGCGATCAGATCGGCAAAAGCTAGCTCTTGGTCAAATTTTTGTGAATCTATCGAGACTGTCAAAGACTCTGCCAGACTTAGTAAAATCCTGTCCAAAGAACACTCGTGCCCATCCTTTATCAACAAGATGGACGGGTCTTGGACTGAATCTCCTAATGAATCTTTGACTGCCCTTATGGATACCCACTTTCCAAGCGGTGATGATGAGATGAATCTAACTACTCCAGAAGATGCACAGCGCGGCAATTTCTCTGTTTTAGCTGACTCTCTCATCACTAAGGAACGTATTATATGGGCTGTCAAGAGTTTCTCTCCTTTTAAATCTCCAGGCCCGGATGGTATACTTCCGGTCATGCTATGGAACCTCAGAGACACAGTGGTCCCATGGCTGAAGCAACTTTTCAAACAAAGTATCACTCTCAGCTATATTCCCTCAAGTTGGAGGAACGTTAGAGTGGTCTTTATTCCTAAGGTTGGTAGGCGTGGACATGAGTCCGCGAAGGACTTTAGACCCATCAGCCTGTCCTCTTTCGTACTTAAAACATTAGAAAGAATCATCGACTATCATATTAGACTTTCACTCTCAGATGGAGGGTTTTCGAATTCCCAGCATGCTTACCTCAAAGGTAGATCCACTGATACGGCACTACATGAGGTAATCCGGGTAATCAAAAGGTCTATTAACTCAAAACAGTATACTTTAGGAGCCTTTCTGGACATTGAAGGCGCTTTTAACAATGTTAGCTCTGAAGCCATTAAAAATTCTCTGATAGAGCATCAAGTAGATGCGTGAATTGTATACTGGACTATGTCCATGTTGCAGTCTCGGGTGATACAGGCGAATTTGGGCAATTGTAATATCACTAAATCAGTCAACAGAGGTACCCCCCAGGGAGGGGTTCTCTCACCACTTCTGTGGTTGGTTGTTATGGATGATATGCTAAAATCTTTTGAAAAATCCGGTATTAAAGCAGTTGCGTATGCCGACGACGTTGTGATCCTAGTATCAGGTCTGTTTCCGTCCGTCCTTAGTGAAATCATGGGCAGGGCGCTGAGAACACTAAGCTTATGGGCCGCTAGGTGCGGCTTATCAGTGAACCCAGTGAAAACAGAATTACTACTATTCACCACTAAAACCAAGATACCTCAATTCAACTTACCAGTTCTAAACGGACAAGCACTTACTCTCTCCACTGAAGCCAAGTATCTCGGTGTTCTTCTTGATACAAAGCTAAATTGGAAAAATAATATTATACTGCGAGTTAAAAAAGCCTGCATTGCTTTTTATACATGCAATAAAATGTTTGGCAAACGTTGGGGTCTCCAGCCAAAGATGGTACTCTGGATGTACAGGGCTGTAGTTCGACCGATTCTAACCTACGGAGCTCACGTTTGGTGGCCAGCGCTTAGTAAAAATTATAATATAGTAAAATTAGGAAGAGTGCAACGATCCGCATGCATTGGCATAACTGGGGCTCTGAGATCCAGTCCCTCAGATGCGCTAAATGTACTTGTGCATCTTCTTCCCATTGATCTTCACATCAAATTTGTAGCCGCATGCACTGCAGCAAGACTCAATGAAGTAGGGTCTTGGCAAGCTAGGACATACGGCCACAGCAGAATTTTAGGTACACTACCTAAAGAGGTAGTACCTGTAACGACTGACTACATTTCACCGAAAATAGTTCTTAACAAGAACTTTTTACACAGATTTCCATCCAGAGAAGAATGGTCATCTAATAGTGTAATCGACAAATTCGGCGTTGCCATTTTTACGGATGGCTCCAAGATGAGTTGTGGAGTTGGCGCAGGTGTTTTCTGTAAACACCTTGGTATCTCTAGATCTCTTAGACTTAATGATGAGGCCAGTGTGTTTCAAGCTGAATTGATAGCTATCTTAGAAGCTTGTAGCATTATTAGTAGCAAACTAACTCGTAAAAAGAACATAGCCATATTTTCTGACAGTCAGGCAGCTATTAAAGCATTGTCCTCTAATGTTATTACATCAAAATTAGTTCTTCAAGGCAGGAATGAACTAGATCTTCTCGGTCACAGACATAGAATAAACCTTATCTGGGTTCCAGGACATAGGAGCATAGTAGGAAATGAAGTGGCCGATGACCTGGCCAGGAAAGGCTCTGCATCGGCGCTGGATCTGGCTGTTCCGGTTCCGGTACCTATAGGCAAGGTTAAATCTGAAATCTACAATTTCTTTCTCAATAAAGCCAAGTCTATATGGAAAAACACCGCAGGATGCGTTGTATCCAAAAAAACTTGGCCGAACTACAACCTTTCAAGATCCCTTGAACTCATTAACTTGAGGCGTCGAGACATCGCGCGGATCACATATATCTTCACTGGACACTGGCCTATTGGTGAACATGCCCGCAGATTGGGAATTCCCTATAATGTCCACTGTCGTAGCTGCAAAAACACCAGCGACTGTCCGGCTTTAGCAAGAGTCAGGCATCGTACACTCCACTCCGCCTTTCCAACCTCATTAAAAGTCTTATCTGACTACCCACTAATGAACATTTTAAAATTCCTCAACAATTCAGGATGGCTCCAGCATTGATCCCTTCCCGTCCCTTCAGGAGATCGTGGTAACAAAACGGCATTAATTATGCTACTTGTACTGGTGGAGTTCCACTAGTTTTCTCGCCACTTATACTACTACTGACGGACTGTCACGCAGGTCCTACAATCTTGATAAAACTCTCGCGTCAAAAAGTCTGGCTCGTAAATGTGCGACTTTTAGTAAGAAAAGTTGTCAATAGTTGCGTCCTGTGTTTTAAATTCAAACCTAAATTAACGTCACAAACTATGGGTGATTTACCTCAGAATCTACTGGCAGGGTCCCGCCCGTTCTGGGTGTGTGGCGTCGATCTGTGTTGCCTCGTACTCACTTCGAGTTCCTACTCATACCACCAAGAGCGCCACACTTCTGAGGACTGTGGGAGGCGGCGGTCAAAAGCGCCAAGCGTCTTCTACTTCGCAGCACAGCTCAGGCGAGTCCAAGCCTTGCATACGAGGAACTCAGTACCGTTCTCGTAGACGTGGAGGCTATACTCAACAGCCGAATAATAATAATGGTTAGTTAAAAATTTTGAAATCCACAGAAATATTAATACTCCGCTTGTATCAAACAAATATGTAACTAAAAACTACAAATTTCACACAATATTGTTATTAAATACAACAAATTTTTTAATTGAACAAAATTTATTTTTAACATTTTAAAAATTGTTTAAATGTTTTAATTAAATTAATAAAAAAAAATATATATTTACTTAATTTCAACTTTGAACAAACAACAAATTTCCACTGTACTTTGCAACAAAAAAATAGAGCAAAACCAGGAAACTTATAAAACAGCACTAAAATGAAATCATCATTACAACAAGAGACTGGGGAAATAAAACAGTCTTACGTAGATGGCCATTACAACCCGTTATCGAGTTACGGCCGACCTCAACAATTCTCGCCAGGCGCCTCTGCTTTGCGCACGCCTTCTCCAATTCGTTATACCAAGTGTAGATAGGTTCTCCTCAACTTGGTTTTTCCATCGGAGTCGTGGTCTTCCCCTTCGTCGTCTTTCGTCGGCTTTCGCTTCGAACACCTTCTTTGCCGGAGCTTCTTCGTCAATACGTACGACATGTCCGAGCCAGCGCAGACTCTAAAAACTGAAGCGCTGGACAACATCGATGTCCTCGTAGAGCTCATACAGCTCGTGGTTCATTCGTATGCGATAATCTTCCCCAACACGAACGGGACTGAAGATTTTGCGAAGTAATTTCCTCTCGAACACTACAAGCGTGGCTGCATCCGTCTGCGTCACAACCCATGCTTTTGCGCCGTATAAGAGCACGGGTAAGATGAGCGTCTTGTAGAGCGTTAATTTAGTCGATCGGGAGAGGGTTCTGCTACACATTTGCTTACTGAGCCCAAAGTAACACCTATTTTCAAGTGTGATCCTTCGCTTAATCTCCAGGCTGACATCATTCTCGGTGTTTACGGCTGAGCCAAGGTACGTGAATTCCTTGAAAACTTCGAAATTATAGCGGTCCGCTTCAACATGGGATCCTAGGCGCCGCGTATTCCTATTCGTAGACAGCATATATTTCATCTTGCCCTCGTTTATAGCCAGACCCACTTTCGCTGATTAATTTTCGATGGCAGAAAATGCAACAGTAACATATCGCTTGCAAAGTCCAATGATGCCATTGCGATGTACACCGGCTTTCCGCAGTACCCCTTCCATAACGAAATTGAAGAAGTCGCACGATAAAGGGTAGCCTTGTCTGAATCCTCGAATGGTATTGAAAGGTTCGGAGAGGTCCGCTCCTACCTTGACAGAGCTAGTGGTGCTGCTCAATGTCATTTTGCAAAGCCGTATCAGCTTCGCAGGAATACCGAACTCAGACATGGTGGCATATTGGCGATCTCTTATCGGGCTATCGAATGCAGCTTTATAGTCGACAAAGAGATGGGTGTCGATCTGCTTCTCGTGAGTCTTTTCCAGGATTTGGCGTAGTGTGAATATCTGGTCTATGATGGACTTAGCAGATCCATCATAGACCAAGGTCCAATCAGTGTCTTGGCAAACGGTTTTAGTCTTTCGCACAGTACGCTCGATATGACCTTGTATGAAATGGCAATTAGACTGATTCCCCGGTAGTTGGTGCATATCGTCGGGTCACCCTTCTTCAAAACAGGACAAAGGACACTGAGGTTCCAATCTTCGGGCATGCTTTCCGCTAGCCATATTGTGCAGAGGAGCTGATGCATGCACCCTATCAGCTCGTCGCCTTGTTGTTTTTGAGTCGCATTATTACAACTCGGACCTCGTCATGACTAGGTAGTGGGACGTCCACATCATCGTTGATTGGTGGTATCGGGTTTTTTTTTCCAGTGGCGGAATTTGAGCTGTCATCGCCTGCAAGCAGCTTGGAAAAATGCTCCCTCCATAGTCTCAGTGCACACTGCGAATCTGTAACCAGGTTTCCATCTTCATCTCGGCAATTTGATGCTCCGGGCTTAAAACCTTAGGTCAGCCGGTTGACCTGCTGGTAGAATTTTCGAACATCATTTCTGCTCCGTAACACCTCTAGTTCCTCACGCTCGCGCCTTTCCTGCTCCCGTTTTTTCCGTCTGAAAAGGCGCCTTTCTTCCTTCCTCTTTTCCATGTATTTTTCCCGGATGGCACGCGATGCGGCAGACTGCAGCGTTCTTTTGTAGGCGGCGCTTTTCGCCGCAGATACCTCGCGACACTCCTCGTCGTACCATTGATTCCGTGGGGTAGGGCGCTTGAATCCAATGGTTTTTTCAGCGGCATCGCGCATGGAGTGGGATATATGGGTCCAAGGTCCGCCAGAATCATCAGGTAGGGAGTTAGGTTGGTGGAGCAATTCCAATAGATGAGCAGAGTAGGCTTCTGCCATCCATTGCGATTGCAGCTTTGCGACGTCCAGCTTTCGTTGCGTACTAGAACGTACGTTATTCGCATTGCACAGCCGTATGCGTACCTTGGCTGAAACAAGATAGTGGTCGGAGTCAACGTTGACTCCAGCACGCTTGAAGCGTTTCTTCCATTGATCACAACGTGATCAATTTGGTTGCGTGTTCGTTGATCAGGGGTTAGCAAGGTGGCCTTGTGGATATCGAGGTGTTTGAATCTGGTGCTACTAACTACCATGTTTCGCGCCGCGGAGAAGTCGATCCGCCTAAGACCGTTGTTCGAGGAGGTCTCATGGAGGCTGAATTTAATAGTGAAAATAAGTAGTTTCAATAAATTAAAAAAATGCATAAAATATTGGTCAATTCGATCGACAAATACTCGAGATATTTATAAATAAAAAAAAATATTGTCAAAATTGGCCATAGGACCGTTGAGGGTTACGCCATATTAATATAATGTGGCACAGAGGTAGGACACGCAACTTCAAATCCAAAAGTCCCTGGTTCGAATCTCACCAAAGGTAAAGATTTTATTATAGAATAATTATTTCTAAGCTTTACATTTCAGTTATTTCAAATGTTTAATTTATCATCAACAAAAGGATAAAATTGTAGTCAAATAAAAAGTGTTATGAGCTAAAATATAATAATTTTTATGATGTTTTTGTGTTTATAAAATTTCCGAAAAATACTCATTTACGACCCATTTTAGATTCTTATAAGTGTCCGAAAGGACTTATATTTATAGCTCATAAAGAGGGTCCACTTTTTTAGGACAAAAACGCACTTCTCCGACTATTTTTTGTTTTCTGAAGGAGGACAAATGCTCCTAAAAACAGTCTTTTAGGTGTCTTTTCAGGCTCATATTGTTTGCTGAAAATATATATTATGACAGAGTGATCTCTGTTACAAAGATTAGCAAGTTGACTCACAGCCTCCCCGCGGCGTCACCTGGGTAGCTATCATAGCATCCGCTAGATAGTGAGCTAATGTGTGCAGCGAGTCACCCGGACACTAAACGGTTTTGCGCAGGGTTTGGGACCCGCCATGTAAAAACACCACCAGTGAAGACCACATGACAAGCCTCGGATAAGATACCCTCTAACGTTGCCAACCACCGCAAAACGAAAAAGGACTATTATTTAAGGATATGCACCTGGAATGTCCGGACCCTCAATAGGGAAGGTGCCTCTATCCAACTGGCGGATGCCCTCGAAAAAATAAAGGCTGACATTACCGCCATCCAGGAAATGAGATGGACAGGACAAGGTTGCTTCAAACAAACAAGATGCGATATCTACTATAGCTGCCATGCGGAGAGACGCGAATTCGGATGCGGATTCGTAGTAAGTCGGAAACTTCGCCACCATGTTTCCCGGTTCACTCCTGTGAACGAAAGGCTGGCTACAATCCGCGTCAAGGCTTAATTCTTCAACATCAGCCTGATTTGCGCGCACACCCCGACGGAGGAGAAGGACGATGCAGTTAAGGATGCGTTCTACGCGAGACTCGAGGACACATATGACCGCTGCCTAACCCACGAAGATTATCCTCGGGGACTTCAACGCAAAGGTTGGTCGTGAACGTATCTTTTGCCCAACCGTCGGTCACTTCAGCCTCCACGAGACCTCTTCGAACAACGGTCTAAGGTTGATCGACTTCGCCGCGGCGCGAAACATGGTAGTTACTAGCACCAGATTCCAACACCTCGACATCCACAAGGCCACCTGGCTGTCCCCTGATCAACGAACACGCAACCAAATTGATCACGTTGTGATCGACGGAAGGCATGCTTCAAGCGTGCTGGATGTACGTATGTTACGCGGAGTCAATGTTGACTCCGACCACTATCTTGTTGCAGCCAAGGTACGCATGCGGCTGTGTAATGCGAATAACGTACGTTCTAGTGCGCAACGAAAGCTGGACGTCACAAAGCTGCAATCACAACGGATGGTCGAAGTCTACTCTGCTCAACTATCGGATTTGCTCCACCAACCCAACTCCCTACCTGATGATGCTGGCGGACTTTGGACACATATATCCCACTCCATGCGTGATGCCGCTGAAAAAACCATTGGATTCAAACGCCCACCCCCACGGAATCAATGGTACGATGAGGAGTGTCGCGAGGTACAAAAGAACGCTGCAGTCTGCCGCAACGCGTTCCATGCGGGAAAAATACATGGAAAAGAGGAAGGAAGAAAGGCGCCTCTTCAGACGGAAAAAACGGGAGCAAGAAAGGCGCGAGCGTGACGAATTAGAGGTGTTACGAGACAGAAATGATATTCGAAAATTCTACCAGCAGGTCAAACGTCTGACCCAAGGTTTTAAGCCCCAAGTATCATACTGCCGAGATCAAGATGGAAACCTGGTTACAGATACGCAGTGTGCACTGAGATTATGGAGGGAGCATTTCTCCAAGCTGCTTGCAGGCGATGACGGCTCAAATTCCGCCACTGGAAAAAACAACCCGATACCACCAATCAACGATGATGTGGACGTCCCACAACCTAGTCATGACGAGGTCCGAGTTGTAATAATGCGACTCAAAAACAACAAGGCAGCCGGTGGACTGCCAGCAGAGTTGTTTAAGGCCGGCGGCGACGATAGGGTACATGCATCAGCTCCTCTGCAAAATATGGCTAGCGGAAAACATGCCCGAAGATTGGAACCTCAGTGTCCTTTGCCCTGTTTTGAATAAGAGTGACCCGACGATATGCACCAACTACCGGGGAATCAGTCTAATTGCCATTTCATACAAGGTCCTATCGAGCGTACTGTGCGAAAGACTAAAACCGTTTGCCAAGACACTGATTGGACCTTATCAGTGCGGCTTTAGACCTGGTAAGTCCACCATAGACCAGATATTCACACTACGCCAAATCCTGGAAAAGACTCACGAGAAGCAGATCGACACCCATCTCTTTGTCGACTATAAAGCTGCATTCGATAGCCCGATAAGAGATCGCCAATATGCCACCATGTCTGAGTTCGGTATTCCTGCGAAGCTGATACGGCTTTGCCAAATGACATTGAGCAACACCACCAGCTCTGTCAAGGTAAGAGCGGACCTCTCCGAACCTTTCAATACCGTTCGAGGTTTCAGACATGGCGACCCTGTATCGTGCGACCTCTGCAATTTCGTTTTGGAAGGGGTACTGCGGAAAGCCGGTGTACATCGCAATGGCACTATTTTCTACAAAAGTGTCCAGCTCCTTGCATATGCCGATGATATTGACATCATTGGACGTTGCGAGCGAGATGTTACTGCTGCATTTTCTGCCATCGAAAAGGAATCAGCGAAAGTGGGTCTGGCTGTAAACGAGGGCAAGACTAAATATATGCTGTCTATGTTGAAGTTGTCAAGGAATTCACGTACCTTGGCACAGCTGTAAACACCGAGAATGATGTCAGCCTGGAGATTAAACGAAGGATCACACTAGCCAATAGGTGTTACTTTTGGCGCAGTAAGCAAATGTGTAGCAGAGCCCTCTCCCGATCGCCAAAGTTAACGCTCTACAAGACGCTCATCTTACCCGTGCTTTTATATGGCGCAGAAGCATAGGTTGTGTCTCAGACGGATGCAACCACGCTTGGAGTGTTCGAGAGGAAATTTCTTCGCAAAATCTTCAGCCCCGTTCGTGTTGGGGACGACTATCGCATACGAATGAACCACGCGCTGTATGAGCTCTACTCGGACATGTCGTACGTATGGACGACGAAGGGGAAGACCACGACTCCGATGGAAGAACCAAGTCGAGGAGAACCTGTCTACGCTTGGTATAACAAATTGGAGAAGGCCCGCGCAAAGCAGAGGCGCCTGGCGAGAATTGTTGAGGTCGGCCGTAACGCGATAACGGGTTGTAATGGCCACCTAAGTAAGTAAGTAAGTACTTAATTTGTTTTCTAATAACTTTACATAATTCTGATTGTACTTCGCTGTGGTGTTGAGGGTTGACTACTTGTTTTTTAAACACAATACCATGTGTTCAATAACTGCGAGGGGCAACTCTCCTTTCCTTTTTTATTTTTTTTATATCAGTTTTATTAGTTAATAATTTTATATTTGCAATTAATTTATTAATAAATCGTTATTATAGTTTTTTTTTTCATACAAAAAAACTTGGCTCATAAAATCGTCAGAAATATGACACTTATATATGTCTAAAATATGAAGGCTCATAAAATCGTCATAATTAGGACACTTTGTAAAGACCTAATTCTGAGCGCTCATAAAATGGTTTGCTGGGATAGTATCAGCACGGATACATAGACCTGAAACAAAAATTGAAGCTGCAACGACCGACAATTAAAACTCTCAGTTGTTTTTATTTTTCGCACGGCAGCGCACATCTCTAGCTTAATTTTAATTTAATTTTTTTTACTATTAATTTTGTTTCAATAAAACAAGTACAGTCACCTTATCCGATACGGTTATTGATTTGTAAGCGCTCTTTAAATTTTTACAATATAATTCGGTTTTAAATAGTTTAAACCAAAGTATTTGGTATATTCCGATAAAATAAATAATCTCGGTTTTAATTTTGTACAAAATAAACAAAAATCAAACCAATTATATAAAGAAAACACAATTTAAACACCTTTTAAAACTATACATATTCGTGCTTTTGGCGGAACAAGTGAAATAGGAACTTGATATACATAAAAGCAAAAACAAGACCAAAGCGCAAAACTGTTTTATTAAAAAAATCAAAGTCATAAAAATAAACAAATACAAATTTCATTTATTTAAAATATCAAAAAAATTAAAATCATCATGACAACATTAACAGCAAAGCGCACTTTCGATTTGGCAGCGGTTAACTCGCCTCTCGCCAAAACGCCGAGGTTCTCCAACTTGACCCATACACCTAAGATGTCCGATGTCGCCCAAATTGCTAAAGTTAATCGATCAGCGATTCGCAAAATTAGTGAAGACATCGCTGGAAAAATTATCGCATCGGAACAGAATATTGTCAACGCACTTGGCGATAAAATTGCAGAGTTACAGCGCGATCTTGACGCCGTTACCCTCAGAGTGGTTCGCCGTGAATCCACTGTCGCTGAAGTCGATTTTCTTAAGGCCGATGTCTCGAACTTAAGAGCCCAGCTCGCAAAACAGGACAATGTGACGGTTGTATACGACCTTCGTCTACAAGGGATTCCATATCATCAGAAAGAGAACCTCCATGAAATTTTTGGCGCTGTGCCGGTCGCCAATGCGTCACACGCAGCAATAAATTCAATTTTTCGACTCAATAACAACAACACACGTAACAAGCCGAAATACACAGACTCAGCAATCATTTAAAACTCAAGACACCTTTCAATAAAAAATTACATTTTAAAATTTATTGCCGAGTTTAAACGATCGACGAAAGATCTGCTACGCCTTCATCATGTGGGATTTCAATCTCATGTTTCCATCTATTTAAACGAAAGACGAAAATCACAGTTTTTTGAAAAGGCGATTACATATAAAAAACGAAAAAACTTGCATTTACGACGATGCTCCAATTTGCATTGATTCAGTACGTACACTGGCTTGCGCTCATGACAGAGGTGCTGCGACTAATGGACAAGAAAATCTCGTACTTTTTCGTGGCTTTGACTGCAGCAATAACAACGAATACAATAATTCCTCACAGCTGGCTGATAATTGTGAAGAAAATTAGAAATCACAAATCGAAAATAATTATTATATACTAGCTTAAATTACCCGGCGGTGCCCGGGTTCTTTTTAATAGAATCAAGTCTTATTTGTTAATTAAGATTAATAAACTTTCCAGCCTAGCCCACCATTTTTGGAATAATATCTGTATGAATATTTGGTTAATTTGATAATTTTATACCAAATTTGTATGCAGAACTTCCCAACTTCTGTAACAATTGTCACCATGTACCTATAAACTGAGTTTCGCAACTGTTAACCTCCCCGGTATTCGCATTTGTATGTAACTAAAATTGTAATAGCACTTTCCGGTCAGATTTAGTTACTAAGAACCAAATTTTTCATAGTAGTACATCACGTTCCTGAGCTGTGGCGGTGGGTGTTAAATTGACCCCAGTTTTGCTGAGATGGTAGATATAGTTCCCAAACACCTTCACACTAAAGTTAATCATCGTACAGTATCACGTTTCTGAGCTGCAACGGTGAGCGTTCAATTGACCCGACCACGCCCACTTTTTGTAAGATGGTAGATGTAGTCACCATACACTCTTATACAAACGTTTATCTTCGTAGAGCATCGCGTTCCTGATATAATGCGATGGGCGTTAAATTGATCCCACCACGCCCACTTTTTTTGAGATGGTAGATTTCATCATCATACACTTCTATATCAAATTTTATCATCAAAGATCACAAGGTTCATGAGATATCGCGGTGGGCGTTAAATTAATCCCATCACGCTCACTTATTGTGAGGTGGTGGATTTCGTCACCATACACCTACATACCAAGTTTTCTCATTGTAGACCATCGCGTTCCGAAGTTACGGCAGTGGGCGTTAAATTCATCTAACCACGCCCACTTTTCGTGGAGTTGTCGACAGTGACCATGCGAACTCAAATTCCAAATCGGTTCAGAAAATAAATAAATAAATACACCTTCCTTTATAATATTAGTAAGGATAGTAAGGATGTATACTTATATTTATTTACCTATTTTTTATTTGTGTAAGTAATGCTTGTTGAATGTAATTTTATGTTTAAATTTTTGGTGCATATTTCTTTTGTTAAAAATATGCGTCCTTTAAAATTATCAAATAACGTAGGTAGAAGTTCCAAAGATTGCGCAAAAGAAATGGACTCACATTAATGAACAGAGTCTTAAAATCAAAATTTACGAATTTCGTTATCTTTTTGAATGTTTTAATGTAGACATTATGTGTATCTGAAACCTGGTTTGTTTCATGTTTCAATGATGACCTTTTCAAAGTTAATGGCTACAAAATGAGTATATCTTTGTTGAAATATTTAATGCATGTACAGGCCTATTTATGCATGCCTATTAGGCATGCGTTGCAATGCCACTTAAAAAAAATGGTAGCAGAACTTCCCGGTACTTCCCGGTACTTCCCGGTACTTCTCGGTACTTCCCGGTACTTTCCGGAACTTCCCGGTACTTATCGGTACTCCCGTTAGTTAGCGGAACTTCTCGGTATTCACCGTTGTAACGATTCTGAGTTATGGCTGTAAAATTATCGGCATACAAACTCAGAAACAAAATCCCAAATTTTTAGGAGCTATATTAGCAATGTCATCGTATATTTTTACTTAATTAAATAAATTGAGGGCGTAATAAGTGGGCGTGGACAATTTTGTATATCCTGTTATTCTTCCCTGTGCATCCCGTTACATGTTTTCTATTTAGCACATCAAGTTTCTGAGCAAATGGTGGTAGGCGTAAAAATGATCCACCATTTTTTTGAAAGTGTGCGTTAAATTGATCCAACCTCGCCCATTTTTGGGGAAGTTATCGACAGTGCCAATACAAATTCAGATACCAAATTTCAGATTTTTTGGAGCAATATTAGCGAAATAATCGAATATTTTAACTTAGTTTTAAAAATTGTGGGCGTAATAGGTGGGCGTGGCAAAATTTTCTTTGCCCTAAACCTAAGTTGGCGCGAGCACAGCAACTCCCCAAAATTTCATTACAATCGGATGAATGGTTTAGACGCGCATAGGGGACAAAGATAGAAAATTTCATTTATATATATACAAGGTGGCGCAAAAGAAGTCATCCGGCCTTCAGAATGTCGGTTGTGGCTCGTGCAGTGTGTGCTGTTGCTCCGTCCTGTTGGAACCACATGTCCACCAGTCCTAATTCGTCCAGTTCGGGCAGAAAAAACTCGGTCAACATTGCCCTATAGCGCGCACCGTCCACTGTTGTCGTTTGACCCGCGGCGTTCGGCCCGATGACTCCTCCAGCGTGAACAGCGCACCACGCAGTCACTTTGAGCGGGTGTAATGGTTTCTCGTGCATCACTCGCGGATTTTCGGTTCCCCAGAAGCGATAATTTTGCTTGTTCCCGTACCCGCTGAGGTGAAAATGAGCCTCATCGCTCATTATGATTTTTGCCAACACCACAGACGAATTGTTACGCAAAAAAATAGACACAATTATTCCGCGTTCTTGGGGAGTGTATCGCTCCATGGCTTATTCACTTGTATTCTGTATCTGTCTAGTCCACAAATGTCAAAACAGATTTGACATTGGCGGCCATTTGCAAAAATGAGAGCATCTTCCAATAGGGTGATTTCTGTTGCGCCACCCTGTATAGATAATGAGATATTGAATTACTCATGGACTCTTTAGAATCAATTACTCTGCCGTTCTCAAATATAATCATTGCAGGCGACTTCAACTGTAATATACTGTCTGAAACTTATCTGTTGGATAAAATGTTAACTGTAGGTCTATACCCCACGAATACCAGTTGTCCTACTCATTACACAACAACTAATAGCACTCAGTTAGATGTATTTTTTATAAACAACAAACCAGACGTTCTACTTTATGGTCAAATTTCTTTACCATCTTTTTCAAAGCACGATCTAATATTCCTAGCATATGATTTTCGAATAAATGTAACTAACCATACTTTTCAAGAACATAAATTATTCTTCGCTATATAATTGTATGAAAAACATAAACTGGAATGAAATTTTTTATTATATTTCAGCTGACGACCAAACCAATTTTTTGCAAAATAATATAATGAATCTTTTTGAAGAATATTAAATATTAATATATTAAAGTCCTGTAAACTCCATAACTATGCTGACGATGTTCAGCTCTATATCAGTTCTAATAAAGAATTCATAACCCCGTGCATTAATAAACTAAATGACGATTTAGAACGCATTGTGAAGTGGGCACAAATCAATAACCTATGCCTGAATCCAGCCAAATCAAAATGTTTAGTATTTTCAAAAAAAAAATAGATATAAAAAACATACCGGTTATAAAATTAAACAGCTCTAAAATTTAAATAGGTAACACGGCTAAAAAATTAGGCGTAGTTTTTAATATAAATCTTAGTTGGAATAATCAAATATTTGCCACAATTGGAAAAATTTACGGTATGCTGCGTGCACTATGGGTTACATAATATTTCACCCCGTTAAATATAAGATTACTTTTATCCAAGACATATTTAATCCAAAGTTGCTATACGGTTGTGAATTGTATGCAAATTGTGATTCCCTGTGTAAGTCCAAATCAAACGTTCTTTACAACAACATTACGAGATACGTATATGGTCTAAGACGCTCAGATCACATCTCTACATTTGCAAAGAAAATTTTTTCAATTACATTTCATGATTTGTTAGCGCTACGAACATAAGTACTATTGCACAAAATAAAGTTTACAAAATAACCTATTTATCTCTACAGTAAAATTCAATTTCTCGCTCTAATCGCGTCAATAAACTTATACTTCCTCGATATTTCTTTTCGACGTCAGAACAGTTCATTGTTTATTCAATTCGCTTTTGGAACTCTTTACCAACTAACTTAACTTTTATCAGCAATGCAACGCAATTTAAAAGACAACTTATTAATTATTTGAGCAATTAATATATCATTTAATATTTAATTTTTATTCCAATTATTAATATTGTATATATTTTTTTTAAACAAGCATATTGTTATTATTTTAATTTTTTTATTCTATTAATTTAAATTTGTATTTTACTTTTTTAGTATTAGGATCTCCCAAAATAAAATAAAAATAAAAAGCTTACTTTCAAATGAAAGTCAAATGATCTCAATTATTGTTGGAGAGATGACACTATTCTCTCATGCTACGTTTACATTGGCGCCCAACGGGTTCTTTTTCGTCCATTCTTACTGGCTGTTGTTGCTTTACAGTAAACATGCAAGTGGTCGTTTGATGAGCGCGCATCTTCACCACCTGGAAAAATTTAAAGGTTACGTACGCTTCGTAATTTTAGGTCCGCAAAATGCAACAACAAACAATGGACTGATATACTGATGGGTACGCATTGTCATCAGCATTGTAAGTTGTTGTTAGTATTCTTCCACTGCTTCGCAATTTTCGGTCCGCAAAATGCAACAACAAAACAATGCACTGATCGACGGATGTGTACACATTGTCATCAGCAATGCATGTTGTTATTATTATTTTCCTCAAAATCATTTTAACAAGGCCTGGTTCAAATAAATTATACAATAATTATTTGGTCATTCTGCCCTCCAGAAGATATATTTTTGCCAATTATTGATGTTGCCACCTTTCACAAAGTATTAAAAAGCTGCTGATTTAATTAGTAAATTAGTTAGTTCGAATGTAATTAGTTTTCAATATATTCATGTTATAACTGGTTTCGCTATCGTCCACAAAATATATTTAGTACTTCAACTTTTACAAATTTTTTTTTAAAGATAGTGCGATTTTTATTACAGTTTACATGTTTCTTTAAATTCGCTTATTATGTGCATTGTTTAAAATGAACAGAGAAAATCCCGCGGATCGCACCAAAATCTGTAAAACACTCAAAACTCATTTAAAACTACAAAATAGTCGTCTGCGCCAGATAAGAGCCCACGATGAAGTAAAAGTCGCGGACATGTCTTTGAAGAGCGAAATAAACGCCTTGTAAAGTTGAATGTTAAAATAGGATATTCCAAAAACGATGACAACGATAGAGTTGAGGAAAAGTTATCCTGTTCCGGTGGTTACCTTTTAGGATACGGAGTAATTGTCCGAACTGTATGCCTAAATCGTCAAAGTAAACATCGGAGTCAACTAGGTTTAACACTGCAATCACAACAGTAGGGGAGAACTCCCCAAAGCAACAGTTATAAATAATGTCAAGGGAACTGTGGTTACACGGAGAAAAATAAGTTGTTTGACTCAAGTAAAAAAATGTGTTTGGAGTATATTTTATTTGAGTGTAATATATTTTTTGTTTGAGTAAAAAATATGTATGCCACACAAGTAAGAAATATTTCAGAAGAACAAAAAAATGTGTTTAACATTTATATACTGATGTCAAACATGTTATGTCAATAAATATTATACTGGAGTCAAATAAAAAAATCTAAAAAATATATTAATATATTTATGTGAAGTAAAAAATTTTTGACTGAAAAATAATTATATAATTTAAATATATTAATGTCAAATATATTTTATCAATGGATTTATGACTTGGAGCATATACTTTTTGGTTAAAATCTTAATTTATAGTAAAAATGGAGAATTCAGGTATGACATATGGCATATCAAATGAAAGGTATTTGTTTTAGCTTTAACTCAATGATATTAGGATCGGGTCATGATAATATATTTTTATGAGAAAAACAATTAAAAATTTTTTCAGCAGATCTTCCCGGTACTCCCCGTTAGCGGAACTTTCCGGTACTCACTGTTGTAGCGATTCTGAGTAACGGCGGTGAAATTATCGGTTTACAAACTCAGAAACAAAATCTCAAATTTTTAGGAGCAATATTAGCAATGTCATAGTATATTTTCACTTAATTAAACAAAATGTGGGCGTAATAAGTGGGCGTGGCAGATTTTGTATAACCTGTTATTCTTCCCGGTGCATCCCGTTACATGTTTTTTATATAGCGCATTAAATTCCTGAGCAATGATGGTAGGCGTGAAATTGATCCACCCTTTTTTTTGAAAGTAGGCGTTAAATTGATCCAACCACGCCCATTTTTAGTGAAGTTATAGAAAGTGCCCATACAATCTTAGATACCAAATTTCAGATTTTTAAAGAAATATTAGCCATGTAATCGCATATTTTCCTTATTTTTTCAAAGTGGGCGTTAAATTGATCCAACCTCGTCCATTTTTGGTGAAGTTGTCGAAAGTTTTTATACAAACTCATATACCAAATTTCAGATATTTAGGGACAATATTAGCAAATAATCGAATATTTTTACTTAGTTTTAAAATTGTGGGCGTAATGGGTGAGCGTGACAAAATTTTCTTTTTGTCGTGATCACAGCAAATTTCAGCACAATCGGATGAATGGTTTTTACGCCCATTTGGTACAAAGAAAGATAGAAAGAATTCATAATTCCTAATCCTTGAAATCTAAAATTAAAAAAAAATGCACATGTCTTCGAAAACTTTAGAGATATCACAAAAAGTGGTATAAGGTCTTAAAGGCTTTTTTAATACCTTACATATGACACTTCATTTGTTAAAACTCGTTACTTATTTATAATGTTTTAGCCCATTCAAGCAGCAACTTTAAAGGGGGCTAGCTACCCCCAAGAGCAAAATCAGGACAAAATGTTTTGTAGAATTGGATTTTTAACAGAATTCCAGATATTTTTCAATTTTGTTTAATTTAATTTTAGATTATCCGCTGGGCTTCTGGAATATTCCCCTTTATAAACTTAAGTGGCATACAGGCTGTGCTCACCAATAAAATTTAATTATATCAAACACATTTTAGTTTACATAATTAATTTTTTTATCGTATTTCTAAAATGTTAAATCCGATAACAGCTGTGCCAATTATTTTTTGTTATCGACTGCGTAAAAAAACGAATAAATAAATTTATGCAACGGCTAAATATTGCTGACAAATAAAAACGCTTAAATCAATAAAACAACATATTTGTGTACAAAATATGTTTAAATGACTTCAAATAAAAACCCGATGTATAAACTTTTAAATTTTGATTTTAAAATGTGTAAATTATTTATGTATATAAAGAAAAAATGTCATTGACTTTAAAATGTTATATTTAAAATTAATGTATTTATTTTTAATTCTAAATTTTTAAGCTTATTGTGAAAGAGATTTTATATTACTTTAATCTTTTATAAGCTAAAATATAATATATTAAATATTGTATTACAATATTAAAATTAACTCTTAACAATTTACAGCGGCAGCTTAACTTACCGTCGACGCTGCCAGCCGTGTTAATCTGTGCGGCACAGCATTGATATAACCATTTTCTAACTGGAAAAAATAAAATTTAGCGTGGGTCTAAAAATTTACATTTATAAAAGTGAAATAAAAGAAGAAAAAAGTTGCAAATCTACATTTAGGTAAGTGATTCCTTTTACTGGGACTAGTATTAACTTCAGCATTAACATTAATTTGCATTGTGTTTCAGTTTTCAGCATTTTAAAGCTGCGCCTTGTCACACAATTTGGAAAAAAATTAGAGTAATACAACCAGGCAAGTAAACATGTCTTAACATGTTATCTGAAGATTCTACTCCAATTTAAAATACTTAAAACATTAATTTCTTTGTGTTTTTGAAACTGCTTTATTTTTAATAACTTTTTTAACAGGTTACAAATCTGAGTTGGCCTTATTCCTAATTACTACCTTGTAACGTTAAAGTGGAAATTAAAAAACGCTGCTAAACATAAAATTTCTTAAAGTTTTATGAGAGATTACCAGGTACTTTATATGACAATATTAAATAATTTTCAGTCGATCGGTTTTGACTTTCAGAAGCCCTACAGATCACAAAAAACTTTTGAAAACCACCAAAAACATATATGGAGATTATGATTTCGGAATATAAACTTAAAGCTTCTGATTTGTTGAAGACAGTCGATGTAACATTCACCATAATTACAGCGCTAAGTCTGTCTTATCCAAAAATATGCCATCCTGAGCATCAAAATTTTAATATGCAGTATTTGAGGTACCTTTAACCGACGAAAAGTTTCCAGGAGTTTAGTCGTAATTTTAAATTTAATTTAAAAAGATGGATTACCATTTTCTTACACAAAAATAATACACTTGATACGCCATTATAAAACTAAGCATACATTTTGCACAACTAGTCATTTCGATCTCATTTAGCAAGGAAGCATTCAAAATCAAATGTGAATAATTCTAACATTTAGGTTTTGAAGAGCTATTTGTAAATGAAAATTTATCCAACTCACGGTTGCGGAGATAAACTTCCCAATTGATCCATCCTCTGTTGACGCCATGAACGATCGTCAATTCTGGCTGAACTACGGCTTTGGGAAGATCCAATTGCGCCCCAAAAACAAGAATGAGGCTAGAGACGAGGCACCAGCAACAAGCCCTTCAAATGCCGGCCCATCTACTTCAGCGGCTGCTACAGCAGCAAAAACTGAGCTTCCAACGTGCTCAAGAGCAGCAGGAGCAGAAAAGGCTACAACAAAACCTGGTCCGAAGGGTCCGTCAGACGTCGAGAGGCGTACGAAGGTCACTGAAGGCAAAAGAATGCGACAACCGCTTTGTGCCGACAGACGCAGCCAGGACCATGGTAACCCACGTGTTCGCAAAGGCGAAAACAGATCCGCAGAGGAGGCGGTTCTGCTAGGTAGCAACGGGGGCAAAAATAGGGCAGCTATTGCCCATAAAAGGGCCAATTAATGACCCTACCACCACAAAACCCCAGAAATAAGAGACTGCAACTCGGATGCCTTCAAATAAATCTCCACTATGCCAAAGCAGCCTCGGATGTACTGGTAAGAAGATTTAACGCGGAGCTCTTGGATATTATTTTTATCCAAGAACCATGGGTGCACAAAGGAGGCATTAAAGGTCTTCAAACCACTAACGGTAAGTTAATCTGTGCGAGGGAGTGCCTTCGCAGGAAAATGAGAGGAGCACATATTTACATTCTCTCTGATAGTCAAGCGGCTTTAAAAGCCCTGCAATCAACCAAATTCACCTCGAAAATGTCATTTGACTGCCTAATCCTGCTAAATATACTGGGTAATTTTAACACAGTATTATTAGTATGGGTACAGGGACATGAAGGTCATGAGGGAAACGAAAAAGCTGATTACTTAGCAAAACAAGGTGCAATCATGCCCTTTATTGGTCCTGAGCCCTTCTGTGGTCTTTCCAAAAGCCACTCCAACGAAGCTATCAGGAAACTGGGGGAAAAGAAATTTGCGGATCACTGGCTTAATAACTCAGGTCAACGTCATGCTTTACTGATGACTTCTAGATAATTTTGCTATAATAGGTTGCAAAATTTGCCAGAACACACTTTTTCTGTATGACTTTTCACCCAGTTTAAATTCAGTTGTAAAATAGTTCAAAATGACTAGCTTATTTAGGACATTTGGTTGATCTCTTCCCTGCTGGGCAATAACGGAACGCTGGCCAGTTTTATCAAAATTATTAAAGCCATTTTTAAGGTAAAGTACACAGTTAAGCGAACAATATTTGGTTTGACTAAAAAAATATTTTAACAGGGAGTTAACAAAAAAAAATCAAAACCATATTTGGTGATACTGAAATAAGAAAACATAAAAGAAGATAATTCGATTTAATTTCTTTCTTTTAAATTGATTTTTATATTTTCTAACTTTCCTGGTTTTATATATTACTAGCGAATGCCCGGCATGCGTTGCAATGCCAATTTAAAAAAATGGTAGCAGAACTTCCCGGTACTTTCGTTAGTAACGGAACTTCCCGGTACTCCCATTAGTTAGCTGAACTTCTCGGTACTCACCGTTGCAGCGATTCTGAGTAACCGCTTTGAAATTATCGGCATACAAACTCAAACACAAAATCCCAAATTTATAGGAGCAATATTAGCAATGTCATCGTATATTTTCACTTAATTAAACAAATTGTGGGCGTAATAAGTGGGCGTGGCAAATTTTGTATATCCTGTTATTCTTCCCGGTGCATCCCATTACATATTTTCTATATTCTAGCACATCAAGTTTCTGAGCAAATGGGGTTAGGCGTAAAACAAAGATAGATAGATAGAAAGAAAGAAAGAAAGAAAGAAAGAAAGAAAGAAAGAAAGAAAGAAAGAAGAATTAATTTTTATATATATAGATTAAATTTTGTTCTCCACCATCCTCCGTTTGCACTACCCTTACTCTATTAAAAGCATTACTTTCTAAGATAATTCAGTTTAATTTCTTTGTTTTAAATTAATTTTTATATTTTCTAACTTTCTTGGTTTCATATTTATATTTTATTTCCTTATCGTTGGACGTATGAATTATTTTATTTTTAATTTTAAGGTTTTATGCAAGCGTTCTATATTTGGTATACCAGTCGTCCCTGTAGTTACTTATATTTGAATATTTAGTTGTGTATACAATTGTTTTATTTTAATACTAGCTTAAGTTACCCGGCGGTGCCCGGGTTCTTTTTTAATAGAATCAAGTCTTATTTGTTAATTAAGATTAATAAACTTTCCAGCCTAGCCCACCATTTTTGGAATTATATTTTTTTAATTTGATAATTTTATACCAAATTTGTATGCAGAATTTCCCGTTACTCCAAGTTGTGTGTTTGTAACTATTGTCACCATGTACCTCTAAACTGAGATTCGCAACTGGTGCAGTTAACATCCCCGGTATTCGCATTTGTATGTAACTTAAATTGTAGTAGCACTTTCCGGTCAGATTTAGTTACTATGAACCAAATTTCTTCACAGTAGTACATCACGTTCCTAAGCTATGACGGTGGGTGTTAAATTGACCCCAGTTTTGCTGAGATGGTAGATATAGTTCCCAAACACCTTCACACTAAAGTTAATCATCGTACAGTATCACGTTTCTGAGCTGCAACGGTGAGCGTTCAATTGACCCGACCACGCCCACTTTTTGTAAGATGGTAGATGTAGTCACCATACACTCTTATACAAACGTTTATCTTCGTAGAGCATCGCGTTCCTGATATAATGCGATGGGCGTTAAATTGATCCCACCACGCCCACTTTTTTTGAGATGGTAGATTTCATCATCATACACTTCTATATCAAATTTTATCATCAAAGATCACAAGGTTCATGAGATATCGCGGTGGGCGTTAAATTAATCCCATCACGCTCACTTATTGTGAGGTGGTGGATTTCGTCACCATACACCTACATACCAAGTTTTATCATTGTAGAGCATCCCGTTCCCGAATTAAGGCAGTGGGCGTTAAATTGATCCAACCATGCCCATTTTTGGTGGAGTTGTCGACAGTAACCATACCAACTCAAATACCAAATTTGAGATTTTTTGGAATAGTATTAGTGAAATAATAGATTTTGTTGACTTAATTTACTTATTGTGGTCGTGGAAGATTTCATATAGCCTATCATTCCTTCCAGACCCATTTTGATATATGTTCCAAGTTTGGAGTAAATCGGTTCAGCCGTTTAGGCGTGAAAACGGTACAAACGAAAATAAATAAATAAATATATAAATAAATAAAGAAATAAAGAAATACACCTTCCTTTATAATATTAGTAAGAATAGTAAGGATTATTTAACCCTTGATCTCGATCAATTTTCAAAACTTTTGGTGGACCCATTGCGTTAAATACTTGCATCTAATCTATTCAAAGCATTTACATGTTCTACAAATTTTCCCACTTTCAAAAGTCTACAACAAATTTCACTCATACTTCATAAACAGATGGTGTAATTTTAAAAGGAAATGTAGGATTAATATGATCATTATTATAGGTATTGCATAGTTCACATTAATACATATAGAATCCATAGAGAAGCATAAAAAAATTTTATCTGCTGTACTTGACAGAGTAAATGAAAATGGGTTAAATTTAACAAGGAGAAATCTAAAATAGGCTTAAAACGAATAAAAGTCCTGATAATGAAAAAATAGAAGCAATATTTAAAATTCCAGCGCCAAAGTCAGTTTTAGAGTTATAACGTTTTATGGGAATTATTAACTATTTAGGATCATTTATAGAAAACTTAGCTTTAAAAAATAAAAATTTACGTGAGTTATTAAGAAAAGAAGTACTGTGGCACTGGGAAGATGTACACGAAAATGAATTTAAAAATTTAAAACATGCAATAACTAATACACCTGTTCTTACATATTTTGACACAACTAAAAAATTAATTTTATATGTCGCTGCCTCAAAATGTGCTGTAGGTGAAACAATAATGCATGACATTCCCATTCACAGTAACGTGCCGGTCCTGATCATCACGGAAGAAGTACGGCCCAATGACGCCGCCGGCTCATAAACCGCACCAAACCGTAAGTTTTTCGGGATGCAATGATGACTCATGGAGTACGTGTGGATTGCTGCCTGACCCATAACGCATATTTTGCTTATTGACAAAGCCATTCAGCCAGAAGTGAGCCTCATCGCTGAAGATGATTTTTCGATGAAAATCCGAATCATTTTCAAGTTGTTGCTCAGCCCAATTCATAAACATACGACGCTTCTGGTGGTCAAGCGGCTTCAGTTCTTGTGTCACTTTGATCCTGTAAGGATGTAGGCCAAGATCTTTTCGCAAAATTCGCCACAAGGACGTCACAGAGATGCCCAACGCTTGAGAACGACGTGTGAGAGACACATTTGGGCTTTCTTGAACTGAAGTCTCAGCGGCAGCAATATTCTCGACACTACGGGCACTTTTTTGTCTCGCTGGCACGGGAACATTATGTACTGTGCCTGTGGATTAAAATTGTTCCACTACACGCTCAATTGTTGATCTGGTAGGCCGATTATGACGACCACAAATTGGACGTAGCGCTCTTAAAGTAGAGGACACTGACTCCGAATTTCGGTAGTAAATAAAACTATACAGTAAACTATTAACAGGACACTGTAAACTTTATCTAAAGAAAATAGGAGTGGTAGCAAATGATTCATGCCGACTCTGCAAAGAGGAACAGGAAACGGCTGAACATGTTCTTTGCATTTATCCAGCGGTGACAAGATGCATATTTAACTACTTAAACAACGTTATTCTAGTTCCAAGTGACATAGTAAAAATTAAGCCGACAACAATTACGAGATTTATAAATAGTATATTGTCTAATAGTCTATTGTGTAGGCAACTATGCTGCACAAAAGATCTTTTTGGTCGCAGTGCTTTTATAGCCTTTATTAATAATAATAATTACATACAAGGCTAGATATTTTGCATGACAAATTGACAGATTAAGTTAAGTTAGTAGATTTTTTATCTTTTTAGCAGATCTTACCTGACGGGAAAAAAATCCAAATTGGAATGGAGAAAGTGGATTTTCCACAACAAGTTTACTTCTATTTCGATCAATATGAAAAAAAAATGTTGATTAAATTAAAAATAAAATTATTTTAAAGTATTCCGTACGTATTTTTGCGTAATTCGTTAGCAGATTAGCGATGATTTTTTTATAAAATGTGCTTTTGTTGTTGCCAAGAAAGACAGAAACAATCTCCGAATAATTTGTTTTTAAACGCACTGTCGGCGATGATTTCTCTAATTTGTGGGTCAACAAATATACCTTCTTTGGTCTTGTCATCGTACAAGTTTGGAAAAATAATTTGTAATGCTTAAATGCCTCTCTGTCTTTATCCAACGTCTTAACGAAAATCTTCAATAATCCAAACTTAATATGCAATGGTGGAACAATTACATTAACTTTTTTTATTTACTCTATCATATCCTAATAACAATAAAATGCAGAAGGTACCTTTAATATATGTATATAATAATAAAGGGTTTTTCAACAGGGATGCTACAAAAGTAGACCGATAGGGACAGCATACGACGCCATATTTATTCCCGCTCTCTTGACATTTCTCTTCAGTAAAGTTTGCCATTTCAGCATGGAAAGATATATGAGCCAACAACGAGTCGAAATTATTAAAATTGACTACCGAAATTCGGAGTCAGTATCCTCAACTTTAAAAGCGCTACGTCCTATTTATGGTCGTCATTATCGTTCTACCAGATCAACAATTGAGCGTGTAGTGGAAAAATTTGAATCCACAGACACAGAACAAAATGTTCCCGTGCCAGTGAGACAAAAAAGTGCCCGTAGTGTCGAGAATATTTCTGTCGCTGAGGCTTCAGTTCAAGAAAGTCCAAATGTATCTCTCACACGTCGTTCTCAAGCGTTGGGCATCTCTGTGACGTCCTTGTGGCGAATTTTGCGAAAAGATCTTGGCCTACATCCTTACTAGATCAAATTGACGCTTGAACTGAAGCCACTTGACCACCAGAAGCGTCGTTTGTTTGTGAATTGGTCTGAGCAACAACTTGAAAATGATTCGGATTTTCATCGAAAAATCACCTTCAGCGATGAGGCTCACTTCTGGCTGAATGGCTTTGTCAATAAACAAAATATGCGTTATGGGTCAGGCAGCAATCCACACGTACTCCATGAGTCATCATTGCATCCCGAAAAAATTACGGTTTGGTGCGGTTTATGGGCCGGTGGCGTCATTGGGCCGAACTTCTTCCGTTACTGTGAATGGGAATCGCTACCGTTCAATGTTAACCGAATATTTTTGGCCCCAAGATATGGACTTGAAGGATATGTGGTTCCAACAGGACGGCGCCACAAGCCACACAGCGAATGTCACAATCAATTTATTGAAAACCATGTTTGGTAGACGTGATATGTCACGAAATCACCCAGTCGATTGGCCGCCTCGGTCGTGCGACTTGGCGCCGTTAGACTATTTCCTGTGGGGCTACGTCAAGTCTATGGTCTATGCCAACCAGTCAGCGACGATTTCTGAACTTCGTACGAATATCGAACCTGAAATTGCAGCAGTATCGGCTGATTTATGCTTGAAAACCGTCGAAAATTGGGTTCAGCGTCTAGACTTCTACAATCGTGCCCGAGGTGGCCATGCAAGAGAAATCGAGTGCCATACATAATCTATTGCACTTTCACAGGAATAAAGAATTTTATTGCTATCCAAAACCGTTTTTGTTTTATTTAAAAAAACTTTTGTAGCGCTCTTATTGAGAAACCCGTTATATAAACTAATGTACTTGAATAAATAAATTTCAAACACAAACATTTTTTTTTTGTGAGTGGAATTGCAACGCATTCCGGGCATGGTTGTATACATATGTCCAAGTATAAAAATATGCAAACATAATATAATAAAATATAATAATATACAAATATATACTTAATAATAAAGATTTATTTATTTAAATTAAAATTCAACACTTACAAATTTTATAAGCAAAAAACAAATGGCATAATCTTTATTTGCTAAAAATGCCTAAACAGGATGGAATCAGGCTGTTGTAAAGTTACCTTTGTAAGTTTGTGAGTAGTAGATTATATCCTTACCATACTAAATTGGTAAGGATATAATCAGGAAGTAATAAGTTTGCCTTAATCAGGTTAGAGAAGGTTATCCATGACTTACTTACTTAGGTGGCGATTACAACCCGTTATCGAGTTACGGCCGACCTCAACAATTCTCGCCAGGCGCCTCTGCTTTGTGCGTGCCTTCTATAATTCGTTATACCAAGCGTAGATAGGTTCTCCTCGACTTGTTTTATGCATCGGAGCCGTGGTCGTCCCTTTCGTCGTCCCTCGTCGGCTTTCGCTTCGAACACCTTCTTTGCCGGAGCTTCTTCGTCTATACGTACGACATGTCCGGACCAGCGCAGACTCTGAAAAATGAAGCGCTGGACAACATCGATGTCCTTTTAGAGTTCATACAGCTCGTGGTTCATTCGTATGCTATAGTCGTCCCCAACACGAACGGGACCGAATATTTTGCGAAGTATCTGCATCCGTCTGCGACACAACCCATGTATTGAAGGTATTGAAAGGTTCGAAGAGGTCCGCTAATAACTTGACAGAGCTGGTGGTTCTGCACAATGTCATTTTTGCAGACATGGTTTCATATAGGCAATCTCTTATTGGGCTATCGAATGCAGCTTTATAATTGACAAAAAAAATGATGAGTGTCGATCTGTTTTTCGTGGATCTTTTCCAGGATTTGGCGTAGTGAAGATCTGATTTATGGTGGACTGACCAGGACTAAAGTAGCACTGATAAGGTCCAATCAGTGTCTTGATAAACGGCTTTAGTCTTTTTCACAGTACGCTCGATAAGACTGATTCACTGGTAGTTGGTGCATATCGTCGGGTCACCCTTCTTTAAAACAGAACAAAGAATACTGAGGTTCAAATCTTCGGGCATTTTTTCCACTAGCCATATTGTGCAGCGGAGCTGATGCATGCACCCTATCAGCTCGTCCCCGCCGGCCTTAAACAACTCCGCTGGCAGTCCATCAGCACCGGCTGCCTTGTTGTTTTTGAGTCGCATTATTACAACTCGGACCACGTCATGACTAGGTAGTGGGACGTCCACATCATCGTTGATTGGTGGTATCGGGTTGTTTTCTCCAGTGGCGGAATTTGAGCTGTCATCGCCTGCAAGCAGCTTGGAAAAATGCTCCCTCCATAGTCTCAGTGCACACTGCGAATCTGTAACCAGGTTTCCATCTTCATCTCGGCAATTTGATGCTCCGGGCTTAAAACCTTAGGTCAGACGGTTGACCTGCTGGTAGAATTTTCGAACATTATTTCTTCTCCGTAACACCTCTAGTTCCTCACGCTCGCGCCTTTCCTGCTCGCGTTTTTTCCGACTGAAAAGGAGCCGTTCTTCCTTCCTCTTTTCCCTGTAGTTTTCCCGCATGGCAAGAGTTGTGGCAGACTGCAGCGTTCTTTTATAGGCGGCGCTTTTCGATGCAGTTGCCTCGTTATACCGTTGATTCCGTGGGGGTTTGCGCTTGAATCCAATGGTTTTCGCATGGAGTAGGATATATGCGCTCTACGCTGGTAGCCTTGTCGCGGTGTAGGGGCTTATTATGAGCTGGAACACGTCATATGAAATGTTGTGAAATGATCCAGCACATAAACTAAGTACTACCTCCAACGCGCTGGTTGAAAGTAGTTTTCTACGATTCCTGGTCAGTCGTTATGGCTATCTAGCAATCTTAGTGACTGTGAATCAGTTTTAATGAGCAAGCACCTCTTCAGCCCTTCGGGGAAGTTCGGCTATCCTTGTGACAAATGGCTTATTTCTAGTTAGATCATGTCTCTGCTGGATCTAAGTCACTTTCGATAGCCGGAAAGGGGAGAAAAAAACTTTCTGGGACACGGTTTCAGACCATCAAGGCCTTGTCTGGACAGTCTGTAATGTGAATGGACCAAAGTGACGTAAAACAAATCCCCTAAACTCACGGTGGAACAGCTATGGTAGTGAGCTTGCTTGACGGGTTAGAGTCAAGCCCAATAGCGAACTTCGTGCAAGGTCCGGCGAACACACGGTTTTAATTAGCCCTCCCAGAGGAGTGTCTCTGGTCTACGGAGGAAATTGCAAAGGTACAGAGGTGTATCCTCGATATGATGTACGAGACCAAAGAGCGTACAATAAAGCATCACTTTGCAGGCTACAGTTTTAAGCCCGGATGGATAATTATTAACTGTCTGGACGATGAGACTGTGGCTTGGTCAGTTTTAATGAGCAAGCACCTGTTCAGCTCTTCGGGGAAGTTCGGCTATCCTTGTGACAAATGGCTTATTTCTAGTTAGATCATGTCTCTGCTCGATCTAAGAGAAAAAAAACTTTCTGGGACACGGTTTCAGACCATCAAGGCCTTGTCTTGACAGTCTGTAGTGTGAATGGACCAAAGTGACCTAATACAAATCCCCTAAACTCACGGTGGAACAACTATGCTAGTGAGCTTGCTTGACGGGTTAGAGTCAAGCCCAATAGCGAACTTCGTGCAAGGTCCGGCGAACACACGGTTGGTCGAAGGAGCTAATACCGGCCCTGAAGCCATGAGAGGGAGTCGAATTGAAGGTGGTGGACGAGGCAGAAGTGCCGAAGGCCAAAATATTCGTCGGCTACTTTCCTGGCTCAGCTTTTTGGCAAAATGAGTGAATTTTGGGACAAGTAGAGTCGCAAAATTCATCGATTGCAAAAAGGCAATCTTGATCGAGTTGGCAATTGCTGTGGATCCCATGTCGGTTAAAAAGGTTGAAGAGCTGTGCAGCAAAGTCTTCTAGGCTGAAGGCTGAAGTTAACCAAAAGTAAAAGCTGCTAAGGGCAACGTGGTGCAATAAACATCTGATGCGGCTCGTGCACACGAAGTATCCAGAAGCCGAAAACGTGACCCATAACCGTAAAGCCTGTACCGAGTGCAGATAAAGGCATAACAAATGCCAAACTCTCTGCTCTGTCTTATCGGCTAAGGAAATGGGAAAGGAAAGCCCCGGAGGCTGCGGAAACTTTGCGAAGCAAGAAGGGTGGTAAGGTCCGGAGGGGCCAGTCTGGGAAAAAATGTCCCAGGCTTCCACACAAAATCCGCCAATTTGGAGACGACTTAACTGTCTTCAAATAAATCTACACCGAGCCATAGCAGCCTCCTATAGACTCAGTACCCTGGTCGAACAAAAGTGTCTGGACCTTGTGGCCATCCAAGAACCATGCTTTCTTCATGTGCCAATTCACAAAAAGCTAGGGCTTTTCAACCGATAAGTATTAACCATTCATTTTTACTATTATCTAAAAAAAATATTTAAATTTTATGTTGCCGTACTCGAATATATGCCACACCATCCGTTTTTGAATTTTTGAAAAGAAACGTTATCGGAGAAACATTTTTTTTCCAAAAAGTGTAAGTGTACGAGGACTTTAGTGGAATCAAATTAGTGGCTTAGTTTGGTTTTTAGTTAAAAATTATTTAGTTAAGCTGTGCACAGTAACATTAATAAGCTTCACGATACTCAAGGTCGTATTTACCAGAGTCGTCCACCTACGTCGTATTTCTAGTTAAATTAATTTAGAATTTGTATTAATATTTTACTTTATATAATTAACCAAATTTATTTGTAAAATTTTTATTTATTCAGCAGCTCTCATATTGTATAAAAGACGATATAACTTCATATGTTATGTGGGCGAATCGGAGTAGCAGTTGTCCAATTTCTCCCATTTTACGTGAAGCAATAAATTTTCGTTATCGGATGTATGAAAATTTTATTATAGGTATGGCGGTATATGAAAATTAGGCGTGATAGTTATCCAATACAGCTTACTTCATACAAAGTACAAGGTGGCGCAAAAGAAGTCATCCGATGTTGTTTGGCTCTTATTTATTTTTATTTTAAATAAAAAACTTCGATTCTGTTTTTTGATTATGTTTATTTAGACCTTTAGAATTAATTGTGTTAAGTCGAGAAGATGATATCGGATAAATGGGCGCCGTCACAATTGATTGCCATACGGGCTCGTTTTATGGCATTTTCCATCACTTCGGGCGATAAATTCTCGCATTCGTGTCGGATATTTTCCTTGAGGGCTTCCAAGGTCTCAGGCTTGTTGATGTAAACACGAGACTTCAAAAAACCCCATAAAAAGAAGTCCGGGACCGTTAAATCGGGCGATCTGGCGGGCCAGTGCAAATCGCCAAAACGCGAAATTAAGCGACCCGGAAACGCGGCTGTGGCTCGTGCAGTGTGTGCTGTTGCTCCGTCCTGTTGGAACCACATGTCCACCAGTCCTAATTCGTCCAGTTCGGGCAGAAAAAACTCGGTCAACATTGCCCTATAGCGCGCACCGTCCACTGTTGTCGTTTGACCCGCGGCGTTCGGCCCGATGACTCCTCCAGCGTGAACAGCGCACCACGCAGTCACTTTGAGCGGGTGTAATGGTTTCTCGTGCATCACTCGCGGATTTTCGGTTCCCCAGAAGCGATAATTTTGCTTGTTCACGTACCCGCTGAGGTGAAAATGAGCCTCATCGCTCATTATGATTTTTGCCAACACCACAGACGAATTGTTACGCAAAAAAATAGACACAATTATTCCGCGTTCTTGGGGAGTGTATCGCTCCATGGCTTATTCACTTGTATTCTGTATCTGTCTAGTCCACAAATGTCAAAACAGATTTGACATTGGCGGCCATTTGCAAAAATGAGAGCATCTTCCAATAGGGTGATTAATTTTGCGCCACCCTGTATATATATATATTATATATATATATATATATATTGTGAGAATCCGAAATTTTGTCAATTTAGGTCCCACATTAAAATATACTTATTATATAATAATTAAAACTTGAATTGTATTAAAGAATATATTAAATAATTTAATATATAATATGTATTGAAATGAATTACAGCTACATATATTTATTTAGTACAGAAATTGTTTTACAGAAAGCAGTAACAACTTCGAAGTCAAGATGCAAACAACAACAAACACTATGGTATTCCGCAAGCAACAACAGACAGCAAGCAACCGCAAAGAGCAACGGTGTCCGCGCAACAACAAAGCCACAGAAGGACTTGTATATAAGGCGCTGCGCTTATAGGAGAAAGGCAGTCAGCGGCGAGCCATTACAGTGGTGACATCGAGGACTTGTAGTTAGAACCTATTGTGTGAAATACCAATAGTTTACTTAGAATTATTTATACTTTGTAGTTAGAAACTATTGTGTGAAATACCACTAGTTTATTAAAAGTAAGTTATACAACTATTGTGTGAAATACCAATAGTTTATTAAAATAAGTTATATAACTACTGTGTGAAATACCAGTAGTTTATTTAAATAAGTTATACAACTATTGTGTGAAATACCAGTAGTTTATTAAAAGTAAGGTATACAATTATTGTGTGAAATACCAATAGTTTATTTAGAATACTTAATACTAGCATTCTTAATCAAATGTATACTTAGAATAATCATTAAGAGTATTTAATAAAATCTTGAATTAAAAAATTTTAACATAAAAATAAATATTTTTTGTATTCAACCCTGACCAACCGTTGAGGATATCTAGGCTTAAAAATCCGGACTAAACCGGGGTTCGTTACAAATGTCGCCCGAGCAGGGACTCTAAAAACACAAAATATTTAAGTAAAAACACTCAGATTTTTTTTTATAACACTGAAGAAATCTGAACACATTTTAAAATTATGGAAAAAATACTTACTGGATGGGTCTACTACCTAAAAAGTGAACAACTCACAGTATACGCTATCGAGTTCGGCATCGACACTACAGGCTCCGTTGACGAATTAAGAAAACGTCTTGCCACCTTTATTACCAATGAGATTCATAGTCCCGAAGTGCTTCAACGCTTACAGAACCTTCAGGAACAACATAAACGCGCACCTAGTCCTCGTCCAACAGCAACACAAAAACTAATACCATATATCGGTACCGAAGAAGAAGAAGATTCCACCAGGCACCCAGAACCAGTCGAACAGTATCCCCGGTCCTTACCACAAGCTTCCTCTAGAGTAAAATCAACTCCAACTCCGTCAAAACCTACAACACAACTCGCAGTAATTGATGCAGTTCGAAAATGGTCGGTTAAATACGATGGTGGTAAAGGAGCATTCGAATTTATCGAGCGCATTGAGGAACTGACGACCATGGAAGGCATTAACCGAGACCACGTAATACCAGCAATGCCAGAGATGCTTAAAGACAGTGCCATCGCATGGTACAGAGGCGCCAGAGGTAATTGTGGAAACTGGGAACAATTTAAATCAACATTCTTCAACTTTTTTATGTCCGCACGATACATAGAGCAGCTAGATGACGAAATACGATGGCGATATCAACGACCGAGAGAGCCTTTTAAACAATACGTATTATATATACAAACTCTAATGCGACATGCCAATTACAGCGAAGCAGAAGAATTAGAACGTGTATTTCGCAACTGCCGCAAAAGGTTTCAATTATACATCCGACGAAAGGATTTTTCTTCACTGAACGAACTCATAGCGATGGCTGATGAGTTTGAAAATCTTACCTGTGGATAGCCTTCCTTTACCCAGCGTGGATGAACAAAATTGGCATCCCAACAACAACATTAACCCCAGAACTGCGTGTCGCCGTTGTGGATAGGATGGCCATTTACCACAACAATGTCGAAACACCACTGTAATTTTTTGCTGGGAATGCGGACGAAGAAACGTCAGGACTGTGGAGTGTTGTAGACGAGCGGGAAACGAATGAGGACCCCGTCCAGAACGAGGCAGGACGGAGCCACAAAACATGCCTCGACCACATTAAAACAAATAGGTCACGACAACCGCCGATTGTTCGCCACTGTCACCTTAGGAGATTACTCATTTAAAGCCACAATAGATACCGGAGCAACAAGATGCTTCATCAGCGAAAATACAGCCAGGAAAATCGGCACCGGAAAACCATTATCCACAGGAGCTACGGTGAAGTTGGCAGACGGCAGTATTAAAATATTAACAAAAGAAATTACAACAAATGTGTCACAGGGTAGTTCCTGTTGTAAAATTTATTTTCTCGTTTTACCAAATGTGATCGATGACATGATATTGGGCCTCGATTTCTTACGCAAAACGGAGACAAAAATATTTTGCGGAGGACAAATGCTTGGACTTAAGAGGAAAACGAAGAAATCAGCTGGATCAACATGCACAGTCATACGGAATGAGAAATCAGAACAACAACACGAGTTCACGAGAACACGAGTTAGCACAATTCGAAAATTTGAAGAGCCCCTCTAACTTAACCGCACACAAAATTATAATGAAAGACTACCGGCCGATAAAACGATACTTCCCGAAAAATCCAGCGATGCAAGCTATATTCAACGAACAGATAGATGAACTTCTAGAAAAAGGATGTATAGAACCATCACGTAGTCCTCATAGTGCGCCAATTGTTTTAGTCAAGAAGAAGACAGGAAAATGGCGTCTGTGTGTCGATTACCGACAACTGAACGCCCATTCCGTCCCTGACGCGTACCCGCTGCCAAGAATACAAAATATCTTGGACCGACTCCGTGATGCAAAATATATCAGCAGCCTTGATCTGAAAAATGGTTATTGGCAAATTCCAATGGAAGAAAACAGCAAGCAGTACAACGCCTTCACAGTTCCCGGACGAGGATTATTTCAGTGGAAAGTAATGCCGTTCGGTCTACATTCCGCTCCTGCCACATTTCAACGCGCCTTTGACCAAGCAATCGGCCCCGTCATGGAACCTCACGCTTTCGCATACCTAGATGATATCATCGTCACAGGAAAGACGTTCGAGGAACACACGAAAAATTTAAGAAAAGTTTTTCAACGTTTACGCCAAGCCGGTCTACAAATCAACAAAGAAAAATGTGAATTCTACAAAACCGAACTAAAATATCTGGGACATATGGTCAGCGATCAAGGCATACATACGGATCCTGAAAAAGTGGCGGCAATACAACAACTGCAACCACCAAAAAATGTTCGTGAACTACGCCGATGCTTGGGAATAGCATCATGGTACCGTCGATTTGTGCCAGAGTTCTCCACCATAGTACACCCACTGACCACACTCTTACGTAAAGGCAAACACTGGAAATGGGAAGAACTACAACAAGAAGCATTCGATACATTGAAGACCAAACTAACAGAGGCACCTGTGCTAGCGTGTCCAGATTTCTCCGAACCATTTACGCTCCAGACAGACGCAAGTAACTACGGCCTAGGAGCAGTGCTTATACAACAACTAGATGGTAAAGAACATGTAATAGCTTATGCAAGTCGGCGTTTAGATGGCACCAACCGAGAAGGAATGCTTGGCCATTGTTTGGGCAATCAGGAAGATGCGACCATACCTAGAAGGATACCGATTCACAGTGATAACGGACCATCGAAAGTCCAACGGGCAGAATCGCAAGATGGGCCCTCGAATTGCAACAATTTACTTTTGACATCCAGTACCGAAAGGGTAAACTCAATGTTGTCGCTGACGCATTATCACGACAACCTTTGGAAACTTTGCTAAGAACTCAGGCAACCAACACGAAGAAAGAACCCACATGCAACTGGTTAGAAAATAAACGCAGAGAAATGAAACAGAACCCGGAAAAGCTTACTGATTATATAATTGAAGACGGACAGTTATATCGTCATATACCACGTCGTGTCGGAGACGAAGAATGTGCCCCATGGAGACTTTGCGTTCCCAACTTTCAACGAAGCAGAGTTCTAGAAGAAAATCACGATGACCCCACGGCAGGCTACATGGGAATCCGCAAAACTATAGCGCGAATAGCCAATCGCTACTACTGGCCAGGAATGTTTCACGACATAAGCCAATACGTACGACGATGCGAACAATGTCAACGGTTTAAGCCCAGTCAACAAACACCCGCAGGAAAAATGCTGTCACAAATTGCCGATTTTGTGGGCCCGCTACCGATATCAAAACACGGCAACTCGATGTTATTGGTATTTTTCGATAAATTCACCAAATGGACACAGAAAAGCTACCAGTGACAGTCTACAACGAGCATTTCGGGAAAGAATATTTTCCCGATTTGGAGCACCTAAAATACTAATAACGGATAACGGAATCCAATTCACCAGCACAGCCATTCGGAAGTTCTTACAGAGTATTGGGGTACGTCAACAATTCACTGCACAGTACACCCCACAAGAAAATCCAACTGAAAGGGCAAACAGGACAATCAAAACAATGATTGCACAATATTCCAGCGACCAGCAGAATAAATGGGACGAATTGTTGCCGGAATTTTCTCTAGCCATAAACACGAGTATTTCCGAAACTACGGGATACAGTCCAGCATTTTTGGTACAAGGCGGGGAACCTAGGCTTCCAAAAGCTTTATATGATGAAGTAACACTGGGAACCGGAACCGAACCACATCCACCCGACGAGCAAGAAACAAAACTTAAAGAAATTTTTACTATTGTTCATCGAAACCAAGAACGAGCAGCTCAGAACCAAGCACGGTACTACAACTTGCGAAGGAGACAGTGGACGCCAAAGGTAGGACAATTAGTTCTCGTGAAACAACACCATTTGTCAAAAGCAATAGACAATTTCGCGGCAAAATTAGCACCAAAATATGATGGCCCATATCAAATTATCACATTTAAACCCCCGGTAATAGTGGAAATACGACAAAAAGGCAACGGGAAATCTAAAACAGCGCACATTAATGATCTCAAAATATATCACACGGAAGAAGGTGATCAAAACGACACTTAAAGAACGTGTATTTGTTTGGAATTTTTTTTTTCTCTGCCATTACCTCTAAAAATAATAAATGATAACTATAATACGTACTACCAACATATATCAACTATGTTGCTACGACTAAAAGAAACTATGTTACTATCAGAAGAGGAATATATATATTTTTTTCATTTTCGTAACTTGTCATACTACCATCCGTGGTACTGTACAAAAAAAAATACACATTTTCGTACTTGACATATTAACAACTTTAGTACTGTACAAAACAAAAGTGCACATTTTTGACATATTAAACAACTTTAGTACTATACAAAACAAAAGTACATATTTTCGTACTTGTCATATGGTACTGTCAGATCGAAAGTACATAAGTAAACAGATAATAAACATAATAACAATATATAGCGGAAAAACATTAACTGCACTTTGCACAAAAATATATAAAAGGAAAGAAAACACAACACAATAAAATGTCGCAGTTCAACGAGGACGATATCATTGTCTTAAGCAGCAACGAGGAAAGCTTGCTGGATAGCTGTGAGAAACACACAGAAGTTTTTGGCACTCTACAAGACGAAACTAGCACCGAGTCACAGACTGACAGTTTCGAAAACGAGGAAGAGGCGGATTTTGGACTAGATTGGAGGTTATCTTCTGAAATCGAATTTATTATATACGAAAGAACTGGATTCACACAATACGCCACCGTTACCACTGCCATTCTAACCGTTTTTTCTGGAAATGACGACATAGTACCACCTGCTGATACAATGCCGGTAATAGAAACACCACCGTCACCCTTAGGGTGGTACTGCGACGACGTCATGTATTTAGATGATACACCAGACCTACAAAACGTGACTCCGGAAGAAATTCTGAGAGATCTGGGCGGCGCCGAGGAGAATGAGGATGTGTTGTCTCTCGAATGCCAATAGGACTTGGACGCGCTTCTACATTCACTGGAATGCTCCAATACAGAGCCTCCCACAGTCCCACTTCATAACAACAACAACAACAACAACGGTTGCATCGATCAAAACAACAACGATGAAAGTGAAGAATATCTGGTTTGGACTGACATTCCAGCGGATGCAGACATACCAGAAGAAGTAAGTCAACGCGCCAGAGATTTGATCAAAGAGCGAACAAATGGTGGACGGCGAGCTGACAGTCGAAGGTCAGCAATGGTAGTTATAGCAAGTGGTGCTACCGGGTACGCCTTGCCGGGACAGAGGCGAGAATTGCGAAAAGGCTTCGTAAGTGAGGGGGGGGGGGGGTGTGAGAATCCGAAATTTTGTCAATTTAGGTCCCACATTAAAATATACTTATTATATAATAATTAAAACATGAATTGTATTAAAGAATATATTAAAGAATTTAATAAATAATATGTATTGAAATGAATTACAGCTACATATATTTATTTAGTACAGAAATTGTTTTACAGCAAGCAGTAACAACATCGAAGTCAAGATGCAAACAACAACAAACACTATGGTATTCCGCAAGCAACAACAGACAGCAAGCAACCGCAAAGAGCAACGGTGTCCGCGCAACAACAAAGCCACAGAAGGACTTGTATATAAGGCGCTGCGCTTATAGGAGAAAGGCAGTCAGCGGCGAGCCATTACAGTGGTGACATCGAGGACTTGTAGTTAGAACCTATTGTGTGAAATACCAATAGTTTACTTAGAATTATTTATACTTTGTAGTTAGAAACTATTGTGTGAAATACCAGTAGTTTATTAAAAGTAAGTTATACAACTATTGTGTGAAATACCAATAGTTTATTAAAATAAGTTATATAACTACTGTGTGAAGTACCAGTAGTTTATTTAAATAAGTTATACAACTATTGTGTGAAATACCAGTAGTTTATTAAAAGTAAGGTATACAACTATTGTGTGAAATACCAATAGTTTATTTAGAATACTTAATACTAGCATTCTTAATCAATTGTATACATAGAATAATCATTAAGAGAATTTAATAAAATCTTGAAAATTTTGCCACGCCCACCTATTACGCTCACAATTTGTAAAACTAAGTTAAAATATTCGATTATTTCGCTAATATTGCTCCTAAAAATTGGTATCTGAGTTTGTATAGAAACTGTTGATAATTTCCCTAAAAATGAGCCAGGTTGGATCAATTGAAAAAACAGAAAATATGCGATAACGTGGCTAATATTGCTCCTTAAATCTGAAATTTGGTGTCTGAGTTTGTATAGACACTGTCGATAACTTCCCCCAAAATGGGCGTGGTTGGATCAATTTAACGTCCACTTTCAAAAGGGTGGATCAATTTTACGCCTAACACCATTGCTCAGAAACTTGATGTGCTATACAGAAAACATGTAACGGGATGCACCGGGAAGAATAACAGGAAATACAAAATTTGCCACGCCTACTTATTACACCCTCAATTTTAGTAAATATAAATAAATTTTTAAGGAAGTTTTTAAGAAAATGTTTACCTTAGATAATAAATAAAAAATGAAATCTAGATGGGTGAAATTATAGATAAAAAGTCTTATGGAAACATATTTTTTTGTTAACCATGGCCGGATCGATTATCTGTAATTTAGTATATAACATATAGTTATCTTTTAAATTTTCAAAGATATCAATGGGTTTATACGAGAAAATGTGTTTTTTTTTTAATTTTTTAATCTGTTTTCTCGTAATATCTCCAAAAATTTAAGAGCTAGGTATATATTGTTATATACCAAATTGTAGGTAATATATCAGACATCAACAAAGTAAGGCTTTTTTCGATATCGGTCAAGGTGGCAAACATTGTTATAACTGATATTATTACCTTTAATTTGACACCTCATTTGACCTAATTTGCCTCTTAGTTTAAAAGATAGTTTTATAAAGCCTATACATAAAATGATGGTGGGGGCAAAAGGGGGAAAGACCGTCTCAATTTGGTTTCATACATACATATTAAATTTGTTTAAAATCTTCTTCGTCTATTTTTCAGGTTAGTGCATGCCATGGCGTATTTTTGCAATACATTTTTTTCTAACCTACATAACCTGAAATTTTTGTTTATGCATTTTAATCTCTTTAAACTTACCCACAAGTGCATCGAAACAATTTGCGCAAAGTTGCGGCTGCGCCGACCGGGCCGTTAGTTGTATCCTTCTTGATCAACTGTTTTATTACTTTTCTTGCGAAATTTAGTTTTTTCTTGTTGTTTATGTTTTTTTATACATTTTATACATATTTGCTTTTCACACTTTTGGACTTGCACACAACTTCAGTATTTCACAATAAAAAGGGTTGACAACATTGAAAATTTCAGATTTTTCAAATAATTTTGACTAATTGTTCCCATCAAAACATCTGAAAATGTCAATGTTGGCAACACTTATTGTTGTGAAATACTGAAGTTGAGTGCAAGTGAGGAAGGTGCATCGGGACAAAATTTAAAGGCGGTTTAGACGGAATGGAACCTTTCTAATTGTTTCGATGCATTTTCGGGTAAGTTTAAAAAGATTAGATACTATAAAAAATATGTAAGGTTATGATGGGTAAAAAAAAATGTATCGCAAAAAGACGCCATGACATACACTAACCTGAAAATTTAATAAAGAAAAATTAAATTTTAAGAATTTTAAACAAATCGTTTGTAAGAAACCAAACTGCGACGGTCTTTCCCCCTTTAGTCCCCACCATCATTTTATGTATATGCTTTATTAAACTAGAACTTTTTAACCAAGAGGCTTCTTTTAGTACATAAATGATATCTCTATTATAAGTGGGCGTTGTTCTAATTGCATCACGCCCATTTTTGGTTAGTAGTTTTGTGTTCCTACAAAAGTATTAAATACCGAATTTAAACTGGCTCACATACCGAATTTCAGCTCTTAAACTACGGCTGTAATCGCTGGGCCATACAGACGGACAGACATCGTTAAATCGACTCAGAATCTGACGCTGATCATTTATATATATTTTGTCATACCTACCACCCCCCCTTCTGGGCGTTCCAAAAGGAAGAACAAACTCAACATACCATTCGGCACGTGCACTTACACGTGGCGAAGGGTATACAAATATAGCAAAAAACACATTTTCTCGTATTAATATCGTATTAATATCTTTGAAAATTTAATAGATAGCTATATAATTTTATATACCAAATTACAGACAATCGATCCGACCTTTTTCGATAAAAGTAAGGTAAGCTAAGGTAAACATTTTCTTAAAAACTTTCTAAAATATTTCTTTATTTTTACTCTAATAGAGAATTCGGAATATCCATCACAATCTTGCGATATTTGAATAAAGCTGTCCTCGAGGCAGTCTTTCCAGAGAAGAGGCAAAATGGTCTGAAAGAAATGCTGCGTGAACAAATTTTTATTTGGAAAACCCAATATGTAAAAAAAAAATTAAAAATATCATATATTTAAATAACATTTTTAAAAACTTTTATTTATCTTTAGTTTCCCGACATCTTGGTTAACGAAATATCTTCTACGCCAAAAGTTTAAAATTGGCTGTCATCAAAAACTGTAATTTTGAACAGAAACCCAACACCTTAGAAACGACGATATAAGAATGAAAAATGAAACAAACACTACATCAAAAAGTGACTCAGATCCTTGAAATTGTACTAAATATATTTATATAAGAATTCGACTTATTCCTCCAACAATATATAAAGAACACAATTATACCATACAAGTATATAATATAACTTAATTTTCAGTAATGAATTTTGTATCATTGAATTGACAATGATTTCCATATATTTTTGATATTCACATTTATGAAGTATCAATTTTAAAGTAAATAATTGTAAATATTACATTAGTAATACATAATACGTAATATCAAAAATACTTTGAATTCATGTATAGGTTGCAGTAAGTATTAATATAGAAAAAACATTTTATTATTAACAAATTTATATTGTCAATATCATCCTTACATGAAAATTATATTTATAAATGTGTGAATGATATTAAAATAATATCAGGATCACGACAATAAAATTCGTAAAAAAATCATATCTTATAATAACATCCACTTAAAAGAATTATTATTTATGTGAGTTACCAATTTTTACTCACGTCCATTTTATATTTGATCCCACCTGAAATCTCCTCCCATTCACAATAAAATTAGCAGTTCATTATGATATGTTTTTGATTAAAAAAAAATAACCGAAAACGAAAAACGTGTGTAAAACTTTTGAAGTCTTACAAGTGTTTTAGTTAAAGAAAAATATAAAAATAAAATACGAAATACCAACATTATACTTAACAAATTAATAAATGTAAGTCTATAAATTATTTAAATTGAACTAAATGAATATGATTCCCTATAAATTAATCGATACAAATAAAACTATATAAACAAAAACAAATTTTACAAAATCGCACATAAAAGTCAACAATAATAATAACAAAAATAAGAAAGAAGAAAAAATCCAAAAAAAAAAGCATTGGCGAAATAGTCCCAAAGGGTTTCTGCAACAACGGTCTTAGAAATTATAGTTCTCACACATCCCTAAATGAGCTCATTGTCGGTTTATGGACAAACAAAAAAAACTTTGCATTTTGGGAACATTTACCCTAGGGACAATTTTGGGCCTTACTCTCACAAAAAAAAATTAAATTTTACTTAAATTAAAAAAGAAAGGTAAATAAATATATATTAAATCTAATTTAATAATAATTTCTGCTTCCAGGATCCATTTAAAAAGCCGCTGGTTACTTTATGCGGAACATCAACAAAAATTGGCAACTACGCCACTGCTTCAGACTTCAAAAAAAAATTACAAATTGCCGCACATAATATCATTCGCTAAGACATTGCTAGATGCAAATTACATAAATCGCTGAGTAGCTCAATTATTGCTCCAAAACCGAAATTCTCTCTTTAGTCTAAAGAGTATTCGCAATAAGGGATGTCGATTCGTGTTTCAAATTTTGGGTTGCACGAGTTTGATTTTTTTACCACATTTAAACTTTAGACTTCCTACCTTATTATAAAGTTCTGTAGTTTTGGGTGGAGTGTGGGGTAAAAATTCACTCGAAAACTCTGGCTGGGTATCTCAAAAAGAAATATTTGCATCCAACAAATCACTTCGCCATAAATCGGTGTGGCCACTTCGGGTAAAGTGGTATGGTGCTTCCGGATGTACTGCCTTCTGCTTTGGTCAAATGTGGCCACAGATAGATACTGCAATTTTTATAATCTTAATATTTCGTACATTTTATTTTGTCTTACAAATTCATACTCACGTCACTAAAGTTAATTGTGTTGCAAACGAAAATGTTTAGCAACTAACTGATTATATTGATTTTATACACCACTGGAACAAAAAATGAAAAAAAAATCTTTGTAACCGCTTTAACAACGTTGCAGTTTTAGTTTAAATTATTTAATTTTATTAATTGTAATCACCTTTATGAAAAAAAATTATGTTGAAACACCAAACAAAATGAAACCAACAAGGATAATTTTTGTATCTGGCGTTTTGGCTATCTGGATATATAAAAAAGAAACATTACTTTATAATATTCTAACATTTAAAAAATTAATGAAAATTTAAAATTACTTATTTTTTTAGTTATTTCAAAATTTAATAATTTATTGAATTTTTATTTTCGATTCAGGTTGTTTAATTTCAAAAAAAAAATAGCTCTAGCGCTGATCGAATCGTACAAAAATTTCCTGTGATTAAATTCTTTGTGCAAAATGAAATCGTACAAAACTCATTAGTTTTTATTCCCCTTTTGACGATTTTCTTGTGCGTTAATTCTACAAAAGATTTTATAGCTACTTTTGAGCGAATCAGAAAGCTTATTTTTTTTTTAAATGTCCCACCAGGAATCTTTACGTCCGTCTCATCTGTCCATTTTCCCGTTTTTAAGTAAATTTTAAATTTTTATATAAAAAAAATGGTTTTCTGACTTTGACAGACATAACTGATGTCGGTATCCAATATATCGGTCATATTTATGAAATATTTGCATCTATTAGACAGATGCAATACCAGGCGCTCATACGCTTCAGCAAGAAACCGACTTGCATTTTTGCAAAACACGAAATATTCAAGACTCAATGAGAATTTGGGCCTGGCAATAACCTTCATTTTTTTAACTATAGTTACTATGAGTCCTGCTATATTCCGCTCACTACTACGGCGAATTAAGATACTTTACTGTTGCCATACTGTAGTACCCATCTAGCTTAAAGTATTCGGTATAAAAATTGTTTTGTTTTTGGATTTGTACCAACCGCAACAGGCTATGCCGAGGCTCATATACCCTCTGCCATTTAAGTAATACCAATAAATGTGCTTCTTTAAGTATTTAAGTGCTACATGTCTCTATTATCAGTAAGCGCTTCAGGCTCCTTTTAAGTTAGTAGTTTTCTATTACTACCAAAGTGTTAAATACCGAATATGAACTGTATATTTTCACAGTAACTATTTTTAACAATATTTTTTTTCGCAAATAAGAGAAATTTGTACGGAAGGTGGGCGTGTTTCTTATCTGATTACGCTTTTATATTTTGAGCAGTTTTGTGTTACCACTAAAGTGCTAAATATTGAATTGAACTGAATTTGGATGGAACTATTTTTGCTAATTTCTCGCATAAAAGGGGTGGTTTTATTTTAGGGGTTGTAGTTTTGATTCGAACTTGCTCATCTTTAAACTTAGCCTCCGCTTGGAGAATAGAAGCTCACATACCAAATGTCAGCTCGATTGCTCTTAAACTACGGATGTAATCGCTGGGACAGGTGGACGGACGGACATTGATGACGCTGATTATATGTACATATATATACTTTGTCTTACCTACCACGCCCCCTTCTGGGCGTTACAAATTGAACAACAACCTCAACATAAGTGCACTAGCACTTGGCGAAGGGTATAAATATATATAAAATACTGGGTTTTGATCTTTTGTGTACCAAAATAATCATTGAAATGTATAAAGACTTAGTTTCAACATATAATACAAAATTGCAAATATGAACTTTCCTAACCTTTTTAAATATTTAAAAATAGCAAACAGGAAATTTTGTACAAAGTTTCAACCCAATATCTATATAGTTTTGATGATATCGTGTTTAAAAGAAATCAAAATAATTATTAGCTCCAAAAAAAGTTTGTCTAGGGCATAAGAGCAAACAGTGTACAACATTCTAGATTTTTATAACTAACGGATCTCTTATTATCGTGTTAACAATAAATAACGATAAAGAATATGTACATTACAAATATTTGAGAGCAAATCCGCCCATGCTTAACTACTCCCACTATTACAAAAATACTGATTTTTTGATAATACGATATCTCGAGAACCATGAAAGATCTTGGATTATATATGTAGTACACAATTTTCTATTCTGCATGAAAATAACCGATACAATTTTTTACAAGATTAAGGTGGTTAAGTTTATATTTTTTTGTAATATATTAAAATAAAGCGCTTATAACTTTAGTTGGCTATTTCGGTAAATCGATATATATAAAAATGAATTCTTCTTTCTTTCTTTATATCTTTCTTTCCATCTTTGTACCAAATGGGCGTTTAGACCATTTATACGGTTAAGATGAAATTTTGGGGAGTTGCTGTGCTCACGCCAACTTAGGCAAAGGAAAATTTGCCACGCCCACCAATTACGCACACAATTTGTAAAACTATGTAAAAATATTCGATTATTTCACTAATATTGCTCCTAAAAATCTGAAATTTAGTATCTAAGTTTGTATAGGCACTGTCTATAACTTCACCAAAAATTGATGTGGTTGGATATACAAAATCTGCCACGCCCACTTATTACGCCCTCAATTTGTATAATTAAAAAAAAATATACGATGATATTGATAATATTGCTACTAAAAATTTGAGCTTTTGTTTCTGAGTTTGTATGGTAACTGCCGATAATTTCACCGTCGTAACCCAGAATCGTTACACCGATGAGTACCGGGAAGTTCCACTAAATAACTGGAGTACCGGGAAGTTCTGCTAACATTTTTGAAAGGCATTGCAACGCATGCCGGGCATTCACTAGTTATAAAAATAAATAAGCATAATAAGGATAATTCATGAATTATAAAATTTGGGTTTTTTGTTAAAAAAAAATTAATGAAATTTTTTTTAACCGTGAACCACCCTAATTTAATTGTGATATTTTTCAATGTGGTGCATTCATTATAGTAGGACCGACTACAATATCTTACATGTTATTTTATTTCAATTTATTGTTTTTCAATATAAATTTGGGCTTGCTAAATCGGAATGTTACACTACTGCAGTACTAAAACCCAAAATTTTAAAATAATTAATTTTAAAAAATTTACAGGCCCTAATATTCATTTATTCTATATATATGATGGAACTTGTTTAATTAGAAATACATTTTTTTTTTTAAACTGCTATCAATTAAATTAAAAATGTTCTTCATTTTAATTTTGTTTATGTTTATTTTTATTTTAATGTTAACTTTTATTAATTTACTAGCGAATGACCGGCATGCGTTGCAATGCCAATAAAAAAAAAAAATGTTAGCAGATCTTCCCGGTACTCCCCGTTAGTGAGCGGAACTTCCCGGTACTCGCAGTTATAGCAATTCTAAATTACGGCGGTGAAATTATTGGCAGTAAACATACAAACTTACGAACACAATTTAAAATTTTAAGGAGCAATATTAGCAATATATTCGTATATTTTCACTTAACTAAACAAATTGTTGGCGTATTAAGTGGGTATGTATATCCTGTAATTCTTCCTAGGGCATCCCGGTACGTATTTTCTATATAGCGCATCAAGTTCCTGAGTAATGGTGGTAGGCGTAAAATTGATCCACACTTTTTTACAAATTGTTTGTGTGGCAAATTTTTTGCACAGCAATTCCCCAAAATTTTAAATTTTGTTTAATTAACATATACAATATGATAACGTCAATTTTACGGTATTTAAAGTTTATATAGTATGTATAGTTATCCTGTCAAATATCCAAGTTTTTTAATATCACGATTTTGATATATATATTTTTTATAATAGTAAGAATAACTTTCAATTTGATATTTCTAATGTTCACCTATCAAATGATGTTTAAATATGAAAAAATTTACAAGGTATTTAAAAATTGAAGCAACTTTAATGTAATTGATAAATTAAATGGATGAATAAAATCATATGATTATGTTAAATATTTTAAATAATTAACTCTTTAATACATACCGTTAACAAAACCACATAGCTGTAGACCAAATATTTGAAACATTTAATTCTTTTTGGTAGTGCCATTTTAAAGAGTATTATATATCGTAGTATGATTATAATAATTCAGATTAACTGTATATGCACATTTCTAGTAAATCAATTTAGTTTTGTTCAAAATACAATTTTTATTTAATTTAAAACAAACAAAAAACTGCACTGCACTGCAAATTTAAATTTTTAGACTAGAAACAAGTCATTAACATTTTTTTTTATTTTATGAATAGTTTTTGATAAGCATGAACATGAGTACTTTATGTACTTAGATATGTTCTTATGTATGAACAACCGCCGAATTAACGATGCACAACACCCGTCTTTTAATCTAAGCAAAACACAATTTAATATGTGTGTATATGTAAATATATTTTGTAGTTAAGTAAACATTGAATTTAATAAAAATAAAAAAATAAGAACTATGCAACTTTAATAGTGTCAGAATTTCTTATTTTCAGACGTTAATAGCACTATCGTCAAAATCAGTTACTTGACTTTTCTGTGCTTGTCCTGTTATACTTATAAATGGCTTACAGTTTTGACATTATCTATAACCACTAGGGTGTCTCACAATAATTATAAACACATGAAAGTGGATGATGATGCAATTAAATTCTCCATTTATGTATTTTATTTAAGAAAAAAATTGTTTTCTTAATTGAACTTTTAAACATTTCTTTTCATTTTCATTTATAGTAATATTCGGTAAGTGCAAAAGCACTTACCGAATATTGAGATTGTTCTTCCATTTGTAACACCCATAGGGGGGCGTAGTAGGTATGACAAAGTCGGATTTTAAGACGACTTAATGATGTCCGTCCGTCCGTCTGACCGTCTGTCTGTCAAAGCGATTACAGCCGTAGTTTAATAGCTATCGAGCTGAAATTTGGGATTTGAGCTCTTATTTTCCAAGCAGAGACTAAGACCCTCCAACGAACCACCCCTTTCCATACGAAAAAAAATTAACTAAAATATTTAGTTCATTTGCAGATATTCAGTTTAAATTTAAATTCAATTTAATTAAAGCGCTTAATTAGTATCACAAAACTGCACACAAAAAATAGGGGATATTAGATACGAACCACGCCCACCTCCCATACACATTACCCTTTTTTGCGATAAGAACATCGCCCACTTATGATATAGACATGTAGCACTTCCTGAAAAGGAACGCGGTAAGTTTTTCTTTAATTATTATTACTATTTCTTGAGATATACTTTAGAATAAAAAAAAAAGAGTTTTGTATTTTAAGACCATATTTAAGGGGAAAAAAGCAGTTTTGAACCATTTTATAGTTTTAAACGTAAATATTGGAAAAAATACTATTCTTTAGAAATTGAAAAGAAATAATTAAAATGGCAAAATGTTCGCAAAATAATCGTATAAAACTAAGATTTCAAAATGTTTTAAAATCTTTTAAGGAAAAGTTAGATGACTTGGGCATAAAAAATCTTATAATTAAGGAATTACATGAGTATTCTGATAGAACAGAGGAGGTATATTTTGATGACGTTAAAATAAATAGTGAATTAGACGAACTGGAAGAGGACTTTTATTGCTTGCAAGAAATCTTCCTAAAAAAAAATCAGATGATTTTAAGTTTTCTATGTCGAGGAATCACTGCGGAGAAAGTAAAAGTGATGGAAAATTATTAGAATTAAATAAATACTTACTGAAAAATAACGAGAAAATTAATTTTTTCAAAATGTGAATTTAAGAACCAGCATTGAGAGATTAGATGGGTTGATAAACGATGTTTGTTTTTTTCCTACAATTAAAAAAATTAATGTTATAATAAAAGTTTGAAAAATGGAGAAGCAAGGGCCAGGATCGTAGTACCAAATAAGTTGACAGACGATTTTTGTTTTATTCCTACCAAAGAAAAATAAAATAATAGAAACTCAATATTTAAAGATATAATATAAAAGATTATTCATTATAAAAGCTTTGAAATATTAATGAAAATAAATAAATAAATATCCTAAAGTGATATATAAAAATTTGTTAAAATTAATAAGAATAAAGAAAGAAATAGATAAGTCAGGAAATTTTGTAAAAAGGCAATGAATGTTGGAAAACACAACGGCATGTGATGATTAACGTATCGGTCGCATGTAACAAATGCTACTAAGTTGGGAAAGAAGAAAGCCGGGCTGGACCCTTTGATACAGCTAGCAAACAATCGGCTGGGGGAAATTCTTGGTTGGTTCTTTCACCAAAATTAATTGTCGCGGTTAAAAATTACTATCAAATATAAGTTTTGTCAAACATTTGTTTAAAAAGAAAAATACTTATATTTTAGGTCACAAGATTGTGACTGGGTTGTGGAGCTCTTGGCGGGATTTCGAAAAACCCACTTTATTTCTTCCAACTGCTCGTGAACGATACTGACAGTCGTGACCAAGTACGAACGGGACAAGGACAAATTTTGTCAAATTATACTTTTAAAAGTTTTGTTTGTTCCCTCGTTTTTATGCCCCTTGTGGAACCAAGAATGACGCCGACCATGCACAGATGCCTCTAAAGTTCATTTTTGATTTGGTGGGAGCGAGGTCTGTATTTTGCCTGAATTTCATAGAAATCCCCATTTTGGGAATTTTCGTACAAGGTTCTTGGCAGGTCACCTCATATTGACTCTGGTTTGCTGTAAACCGTATTCTCTGCATTTAAATGGCTGATAGCCCATTTCTCACTTTTTTTTTTGGGAAATGGAACAAAATCTGCAAGGATAGCAGTTTTGGTCAGTTCAATGTGAACAGCGAGTTTGTGCAAACAAACTTTTTTTAAGTGACGCATGTGTTTTTTTTTTAATTTTTATTAAAGTGACTTGTTTTTTTTTGTTTTATTTGTGGCTGCTGTTTTTTTTTGTTGTGCGACGACGTCCGTGGTCTTGTTGGAGCTTTAGCGTTGGAGGATTAGAATTGTGGTCACGAAGATTTTGAGAAATCTCGTCGGCGAACCCAATTCGGAATTTTTTTGTTTTTTTAAACTCCAAGGGAATATTTTTCTTTGGCGGTAGTGCCATTTGTTTTGTTGTTGTTGCCCGGCAGTTGCGCCGTTGGCTTTTTAGTTTGCAAAATTTATATTTGTTTTATTTTATTTTAGTTTGTTTATTTTCGAGTGTTGTTTTATTTAGATTCTTGTACTCCAATATTTTTCCCATTTGATTTTCTTTCCTATCCACGCTCGAGCTTAGTCCTACTTTTGAGGACAAGTTAAAGCTATGGTCTCTATAATTTTTAGAGCCACAATAGCGTAGGAATATTGCTGTTGATCGGATTCGGGTGGAATCTAGAAGGCAATATTTGTGTGAGAACTTCGGCAGTCGGCCGAGGAGTTCGTTATTCGAGTGTATATTTAAATTATATTTTTTTGTTGTAATTTATAGTAGCTTCGGGATTTTTTTAATCGCGATAATTTTTTTTTTATTTAAATAAATTAATTTTCTTTCGTTATTTTATAATTTTGTCCCACTGTGTGATAAAACTTTAATTAAAGTCTTATCACACACGTTTAGTTTGATTGGGATTAATTAAAAGTCCTTTAATTAATCCCAACAAAAATAACCCACCCCATCTTCGACTGAGTGATTGGCAACCTTGTTGTTGTCATCACCTGTTTTGTTTTGATCCGTCCGTCCGCCGCGAAAAGTAAATTTTGATATTTTAGTTTAATCGCTTTAAACTAAAATAAAACTTAAATTTAAATTCATCGCGACACGATAAAAACGGTGTGACACAATTACAATTAATATTAAAGAGTCCCTAAGAAATTTATTTATTAATAAAACAAAAAACATAATTTGTAAGATGGACTAAGTATGACCATACAAAAAAAACAACAAGAAACCAGCAAGTAAAAATAAAAGAAAAAAAATTCAAATTAACAGCCAAAATATGTATCTTCGATGTAATAAGATACCTGCTTCGACACCCTCCTTACCATGATCCTAAATACCACAATAAGGTATAGGATACCAATGCATTTTGAAACCCTCCCTCAATACCACAAGAAAATTATTATAAAATGTTGACATAGCCAATAATATTTAATCAAAAAAATTAATAAAAACAATGATAACCAATGAGAAAAATTTAGGTGGATAAAAAAAATACTACCAATACTCATAAAATGCAGTTGTATAAATTTCTAAACAACACCAATAAATGTTTGGTGTTGTTTAGTTAGAGCATTATGAGCAAATCGATAGCGGCAGGTTTATTTAGGATACATATCCTAAAAGATTTGTCTGGTCGTTTTTATGATCAGCAAATTTGTTTTGGTATGATTGTTTAGTCTATCGCTTAGTTAAAAGATAAGTAGGTTGTCTTGTTAGTAATAAGTTTAGTTTTCAGAAATGATTTAAATAAAGGGCTTCGGTAAAACGAAGCCAGTGTCTTTTTAGCAGTGAATCAGTGTTATTAATTAATGTGTGTTGAGGAACGCGATTTGAAAGGCTTTCTGGAAAATACATTACTCTTCACATCGATCTGAAAACTACATTGCTGACCCCAGGAAAGGAACGCGGTAATTTTTTTTTTTATTTTTTATTTTTAAATTTTATTTTAAAAGAAAAAAACAATTATTTTGGAAAAGTGAAAATTATAAGTTTTCTTTTCCGAAATAAAAATTTAATATAAAAAGACATTCATTAGTAGTATTTTCTTGAAAGGTTACTCAGAATACAAAATCAGAATTTTTGTATTTTGAGATCATATTCAGGAAAAGATAAAATTTAAAATTTGTAGAATTTTTTTTATCGGGAATTTGCGTAGGAGGGAAATTAAATATTTGAAGTTTTCTTTTCCAAAAGATTAAATAAAATTTAAAAATATTTAATAAAATGACTAAATTACTTAATCAAACTGAGCTACATCAGGTTGTGAGTGCTCAAACTGAACTTAAAAAGTTGACCACTTCGATATTCAACGACCTTTCGAAAGATTTGGATGTTATGTGGGAGGATAAAACAGATACTCAATTAAAAGAGCTGATGTCTGTATATGACGAGTTCAGTAGAAATCACAACAAGTTGAAGCGTCAATAGAATGAAGTAAAAAAGTCGGATTATAGTACAAAGAAATATTTTGCGAAAATTTCTTCCCTGTATTTTGAATGTATTGACAAGATCAAGTCAATACAGATTAAAGGAGAGGATAAGGAAAGTGTTAGTTCGGCAAGCGGAAGTTGAAAAAAGGAACCTCGAGAATAATTAGGAAATTTCAATATGCAGTAAGTACGCTTCAAGGAAAAATTAATTCCTTTTATAGAAATGGAGTTAAGTTTGATGTGGTGGAGAAATTCTTCGAAACTGCGAAACAAATTTATTTTGAGTACATCGACGTACACGAGGACGATGATCTCACGGAAACTATTTATGAGTTACAGAGATTACATATGGAAGCATCGGAATGCTGTACTCATGAGGAACAGAAATCTGTTAATTCAAATTTGCATTTTAAAATGCCATCAGTTGAGATTCCTGTATTTTACGGCTGTTAGATTTCATATCAAACTCAATATTTAAAATTAATTTATATTTCATTCATACCTTTTATTGCATTCCTGTTGATACTATTGTCTGACTTTAACATTACAATCTAAATACATCACTGAATAAATAAATAAATGTCATTCAAAAAAGTTTGTTAAGCGAAACCGAACGTGCTTTTTATTCCAACCAACTTTATCCCAACATTTTTGGCGCCCAACGTGGGGCGAGGATCCACCACAAACTGCCATATTGGAACACTAGCCAATTTTGTAATCATCATCTGGTCGTCATAAGAAGACCACTCAATCGAACATCAGTGACTGCGAAAAAAGGAAAAAAATAAAACGTATACACTCGTTGCTTCGCCCAGAGTCAGTACGAAGCGACAAGTCTTCTGCCGTCATCGTGGGAGCCTTCTGAACAGTTGCCGTCACTTCTGAATATTCGCGGGAGCACCGATTTAAGAAACGCCTGACGCAGTGCATACGTATGTACGAACATATCATTCAAATCACAACAACAAATTAATATCACTGCTCTTTACATATGTACATAACGGCTCATATTCTTAATATTTGTCGCTACTCCAGAGTTGTTAGTACATTAGGCATCTTGGTAGTTGCTGTTCACGAGCCGTCGGGTGGAACTTCGTTTTTTTTTGGTTTGGCTTAGCTGCACTTTATTTTTAGTATCAAAATTAGAATCGCTGCTCACACGCATATCGACGTCGTCAAAAGCTCACTTTGTTTCGTCGATTCTTATTGTGTCGTCGTCGCTCTTAATCCAAGTCTATTAATCCGAGTCAATGTTAATAGTTCTTTCTGCTAAGCTGAGTCGCTGTTAACACATCGTTGCTGTTAAACTGCTGTCGCTGTTTACATACTACTGCTGTTAACTCGCCGTTGCTGTTGCATCATTGTTGATGTTAACACGTCGTTGCTGTTAATCCGCCGTTGCTGCTAACAGATTTTGTTCATATCACAGATACTTTTGATACTTTCTAACCCACAATTTCAATCACATATTTTCGCATAGTTTTCGTTTAAATGGCTGAGTTAGAAACGTTAGCAAAACAACGTGCGTCAGTGAAGGCTAACGTCACGCGTATTAAAAATCTTATTTCTTCGTCGATGTCAACACCAGAGTTAGAATGCCGTTTAGGATTAGTAGAAGCGTATTTCAAGCAACTGATATCGATTCAAACAAATATCGAAATGCTGAATGATGAAGATTCTGCGCGAGTGCAAATCGAAGAATTGTGCATTTTAACAAAAGCTAAAATTATAGATATGTTAGGAGAAAATTTAAAAGCAAATCCTTCGAAAATTCTTTCGCAATACCTATGTCGACGCCAAATAGGCTACCCAATTTGCAAGTACTCTACGTATAGAAACTTTCGAGCATCATTTCAGCAATTAGTTGATAGTGACAATGCATTATCAAAAATAGAAAAGTTTAATCACTTGTTACATTGTTTGTCAGGGCCGGCATTGGATACCGTCAGATCATTCCAAGTTACGGCTGATAACTACGAAAAAGTACGCGCTCGGCTTAAAGAACGCTATGACAATAAGACTTTGATATTTTTGGAACACATTTCAAATCTGCACGATTTACCTGAAGTTAAGGGACCTTCTGCAACTCAGTTGCGAAGCTTAGTCGATAGCGCATCAGCAATATTCAGTTCCCTTAAAAAATTAGGCTCTTCCAATGATATTTGTAACGCAATGATCATACATCTGCTTAGTCAAAATATCGACAGCGAGACTCTGCACAAATGGAAAGAAAACATTAATTTCGAAACTTTACCTACATGGGAAGTATTTTCTAAGCAGTTAGAGCGCAGGGGTCAATTCTTAGAATCGACCGAGACGAACCACACGTCGTCGTCATCGCACCCAAAAGCAATCATTGTTAAACGACATTCTGCGCGCCCGCTACAAAATCGATCTTCGTTTTATACACAACAAAAACTTTGCGCTCTGTGCAAGAGTAACGAGCATTGGCTCAGCGGCTGCTCTACTTTCAAAGCCATGGAAGTTGACTGTAGATTCGACAACATAAAGATACTTGGATTGTGCATAAATTGTTTCTCTGCAGGTCATGGTGTCGCAAAATGCTCATCGAAATATAAATGTAGAACTTGCAATAGATCACACCACACCTTGCTCCATCGCTCTTCAACGAGTGCTGCTAACAGTGACAGCGCAGCCTCGTCGTGTGTCAATGCACATATTGCCAAGTCAGCTGGACAGGCCATACTGGCGACAGCTGTTATTCTCATTTGCGACGGGTCGGGCCAATTCCAGCTTGCTCGCGCACTGCTAGACTCGTGTTCGCAGGTCAACTTAATAACAGCGGACTTTGCCACAATGTTACATTTAGACAAAAAGAATAATTCTGTTAATATCATAGGCGTAGGAGGATCATCGTCTCAAGTAAAATACGAAACGCAAACAACTATCCGCTCTCGTTACAATGAGTCTGAATTCGAAACGGACTTATTAATCACAACGCGGCTTTCTGGATACTAACCAGAATCAGAAGTCGATGTGAGTAATTGGCGTTTACCATCAACAGTTCAGTTTACCGACGAAAACTTTAACAAATCACAACCTATCAATTTACTTCTCGGAGCTGAAAGCCTTTTCAACGTTTTACGTGCTGGTCAGATAAGACTAGGAGAAAACATGCCAACATTGCAAGAAACCCTTTTTGGTTGTGTGGTTTCAGGTCGCATAAAATCTGTAAAAAATCCGAGTGAGCGCAAATGTATGGCATCCACTGTAAACGATGAATACTTAAACTCACAACTCGAATACTTATGGGCACTAGAGAAAGTTGAGACGCCGAAGAACAAATGGACTGAAGAGCAGCAAGCATGCGAAGAATCGTTTGTTAAAAGTGTCGAAGTCGACGATACCGGCCGCATCGTAGTTAAAGAGCATCCGTCAAATCTTTGTCTCTCATACAATATCACTCTAAATAGATTCCTTTCGCTGGAGAGACGCTTAAACAGAGAACCCGAATTGAAAGCGCAATATGTCAAAAACTGAATACTTAAATACACCGCATTACATCATACCCAACCAGTGTGTTCTTAAGCCGAAAAGTACAAGCACCAAACTGCGTGTTGTATTTGGCGCCTCGGCGACCATTCTTTTTACTGGGCCTACTATTCAAGATGAGCTTTTTATATCTATTTTACGTTTTCGTTTGAAACGTTTTGCCTTGACTGGCGACATAGTTAAGATGTACAGAATGATATTGGTCCATCCGTCTCAAAGGCAATTTCAAAAAATTCTTTGGCGCGAAAATGACGAACAACCTGTCGAAACGTACGAGTTAATTACAATAACATATGGTATGTCAGCTTCGCCGTTCTTAGCGATTCGCAGCCTACAGTACCTCGCCGAAAAATATGCTCCCGAATTTCCGATTGGATCAAAGATCGTTAAATCACATTTTTATGTTGACGACTTATTAACAGGCGCTGACAATTTACAAGAACTTACGACAATTTATAACGAAACAACTACACTATTAAAAAAAGGTGGGTTTGAATTATCGAAAATTCAGTCGAACCATCCATCCTTTCAGAACGAAAATACGCAATGTAAAAATATGCAATTAGATGAGTCTACAATAACTAGCGCGCTCGGAATCATATGGGATCCAAGGTCAGACGCTCTTGGATTGATCTCCCCTGTCGTCATTCAGCCTCGAGTACTCCTTCAAGACCTTTGGATTAAGAAAGTTGATTGGGACGAAGAGGTCCCGCATTCAGTGAAGACTAAATTCGAACAATTTATCGAAGAACTACCAAATTTACAAACACACAAAATTCCTCGTTGTGTGATGACATCGTCCACAACAAGCATACAATTACACGGCTTCAGCGATGCATCTAACAGAGCTTATGGATGCTGTTTCTATGTGCGTATTTGCGATGATCAAAAATTTGTTTACAGCAAAATCTCGTGTAGCGCCAACAACAAAACGTTCGATTCCAGAACTAGAACTTTGCGGCGCGTATTTACTCTCAAAATTATACATAAAAATTAAACCTCTGTTTACGACATACAACCCTGAAGTTTTTTATGGACTGATTCGACGATCTTGCTTGGTTGGTTACAACTTCATTCATCTACACTAACAACGTTCGTCGGGAATCGTATTTCGAGCATACAAGAGGCTACAACAAAATGCCATTGGAAACACGTACCCACCAAAAATAATCTCGCTGACATGGTATAACGTAGATGTACTGTTACGGAGTTGCAAGAGTCTATCTGGTTCACAGGTCCAGATTTTCTCATGCTTAATCAGGAACAATGGCCACTAATCAAACTGTCTATAGATCGCAACGACGACTATGAAGCCGCCATTCGCAAAACTATTTTCAAATGCAAAACCAGCAAAAACACCATAACAGAGTTGATCGCGCGAACAAGTTTGTGCACTAAAATTATTCGAATAGTATCCTGGCTCTTCAGATTTTTTCAAATTCTTCGAAAAGATTTTTCCCATCTGAATCAACCAATAATAGCAGATGAACTTCAGCATTCTTTGCACTGTGTTATTTGGAACGTACAGCAGCAGTATTTCACTTCGGAAATTCACGCAGTTAACAACAATATTAAGATTCAAAGTTCACTAAAGTTTCTGGGACTCTTCATAGAAGAAATTGACGGTTTTCCGCTCTTGCGCGTCGGCGGTCGATTGGCAAATGCTAATATTCCAAATGGTCAAAAACATCCGTTCTTATTGCCAAAAAATAGTAACTTTTCACAAAGCTTGGTACTACACCTTCATCTCACGAATTTTCACGCAGGTCCAAAAGCATTGGTCGCCTTTCTACGACAATCATATTAGCTCATCAACGCTAGAGCCTTGACACGCAAAGTAGTCAAATTCGTTATCGACCAAAACTTCTCCAACAAGTCATGGGTAACTTACCTTCAGAGCGAGTCGTTCCTTCTAGACCATTTGAGCGTTGCGGTGTGGACTTTTGCGGTCCAATTAATACATATCTGAAAATTTGTGGAAAACAACATAAATGTTACGTGGATCTTCATTTGTTTTACAACAAAACCCGTTCATATCGAACCAGTGTCCGATTTAACATCAGACGCATTTATTGTTATACTGAAGCGGCTTATAGGACGTCGAGGAGTGCCCACACATGTGTTTTGCGATAACGCTACGAATTTTTTCGGCGCGAATGCCAAACTAGCTGAGTTGCACAAATCCATGTCAAATAAAACGATTCAAAATAATATTATTGATTTTTGTGCATCCAAACTAATTTCTTTTCGTTTTATCCCAGCCAGGGCTCCACACTTTGGAGGAATTTGGGAAGCCGCTGTAAAATCGGCCAAGGGTCATTTATACAGAACTCTAGTTGGTGCAAAATTTACGTAGAATTGGCCATTGCTTTAATTGAGATTGAAGCCATAATGAACTCTCGACCGATTTCACCTTTGTCGACCGACCCGAATGACACCGAGGCGCTTACACCAGGCCACTTCTTGGTTGGCTGCCCGATGAACTCAATTCAAGAGCCAACGATCACCGCCATAGACATAAGTTACTTAGATCGATGGAAACGCATTACGGCAGTAAAGCAACACTTTTGGCGAAGGTGGTCCGTCGAATATCTTAACGAAATGCTACAACGACACCGATGGAACAACGCAGAACCCAATCTTAAGCTTGGCACCTTGGTTTTGATACACGAAGATAATCTACCGCCCCAGAGATGGGTGACTGGCCGTATTATCACATTATTTCCTGGTGCTGACGGTAAGGTCCGAGTGGTGGACGTTCAAACTACAAAGGGCAACTTTCGCCAACCTATACATAAACTTGCAGTTTTGGTTAATTCTTGAAAGCCAAGATTTCAATGCCGCCGGAATGTTAGATTTCATATCAAACTCAATATTTAAAATTAATTTATATTTCATTCATACCTTTTATTGCATTCCTGTTGATACTATTGTCTGACTTTAACATTACAATCTAAATACATCACTGAATAAATAAATGTCATTCAAAAAAGTTTGTTAAGCGAAACCGAACGTGCTTTTTATTCCAACCAACTTTAACCCAACAACGGCGATTACGTTTAATGGAACTCATTTAGGTAACTGTTTATTCAACTAATTGATTCGACAAATATTTCAACTACACAAAAGATGTGTGATTTGAAGTCTAAGTTGAAAGACTCCGCTAGTACAATAGCAAATTTACCTGCAACGGAATCGAACTATCCGATTGCATGGAAATTATTACAGGAAAAATATACAAATCAGCGTGTCACGGCACGGATGCACCTTTTGTTGCATTCAATTCAAATAATGTAAACAAATTTCATGACCTAATCCTGTAAAGTCTACAGACACTTGGGGCAACTAATTTGTCGGCAAACTATTTGCTTCAAGCTTTTGTCTGTTTTATGCTATCAAGAAAAATGGATGATACTTTACGTATGCACTTTGAGAAGTTTTTGACAAATTCAAAAGAAATTCAAAAAATCATTTGTAAAGAACTTAAATCCGATTGACTCTAGTATTTTCGTGAAGAAAGTTGAGAGTTCAATTATAAGAAAATTTCTGATGGGATGTGGAGTTACACATTTTCCATCACAAGGTATGAAATTTAAGGAGTTGTCAGTAAATGCAAAAATTAAAAATGTATTTTAATATAAATTATATGGAAAATGTTTGAATGGTGGCCATTTTAAAAGAAATTATACGTTTTCTGGTTGTTAAAAATGCAACGGAGATCATCATGTACTTCTGCACACAATAAACCGCAAGTGTCTGCCAAAAGTGAAATAGTAAGAAGTGGTAAATACAAATTACAAATTAATAAACAAATTCTTTTGTCAACTGTCATTCTCAAAGTTAAAAATGTCCGAGGTGAGTTTGTTAAAGGCCGTGTGTTATTAGATAATGGATCGCAAGTTAATTTAATAACAACAAGTTAAAAGATTCAGTTGGAAATTAAAGGAAATAATGAATGAGTTAACGTACCAACAAATTATTTGTTGGTTTTGTCAAATTTATTAAATAACTATCGAATGTCCGGCATGCGTTGCAATGCCACTTAAAAAAATGGTAGCAGAACTTCCCGGCACTTCACGGTACTTCCGTAAGTAACGGAACTTCCCGGTACTCCCGTTAGTTAGCGGAACTTCTCGGTATTTACCGTTGTAGCGATTCTGAGTTATGGCTGTGAAATTATCGGCATACAAACTCAGAAACAAAATCCCAAATTTTTAGGAGCAATATTAGCAACGTCATCGTATATTTTTACTTAAATAAATTGAGGGCGTAATAAGTGGGAGTGGACAATTTTGTATATCCTGTTATTCTTCCCGGTGCATCCCGTTACATATTTTCTATTTAGCACATCAAGTTTCTTAGCAAATGGTGGTAGGCGTAAAAATGATCCACCCTTTTTTGGAAAGTGTGCGTTAAATTGATCCAACCACGCCCATTTTTGGGGAAGTTATCGACAGTGCCAATAACAAACTCAGTTACCAAATTTCAGATTTTTTGGAGCAATATTAGCGAAATAATCGCATATTTTAACTTAGTTTTACAAATTTTGGGCGTAATAGGTGGGCGTGGAAAAATTTTCTTTACCGTAAACCTAAGTTGGCGTGAGCACAGTAACTCCCTAAAATTTTATCACAATCGGATGAATGGTTAAGACGCGCATAAGGTACAAAGATAGAAAGGTAGAAAGATAGAAAGATATATTCATTTTTATCTTTATAGATTTATTTTTTGATTATCAAATATATGCAGCGCTGTCGTTATTTTAAAACAGCATAGCCACGCGCATCCGGTGCAGTTGGTATATGCTGTAAAAGCAAAAAAAAAATTAAAGTAAGAAGTTAAACATATTCAATTTACCTGAAGCTTATTCCGTAGGAATTAAGTAATTAAAAAGAAGATTAAAACATATGTAACTTAATTAAATAAATAATACATGCTTAGTAAAGGGTTTTTCAAAAGAGACGCTGCAAAAGTAGACCGATACGGACAGCATACGACGCCATATTTTTCCCCGCTCTCTTGACATTTCTCTTCAGTAAAATTTGCCATTTCAGCATGGAAAGATATACTAGCCAACAACGAGTCGAAATTGTTAAAATTTACTACCGAAATTCGGAGTCAGTGGCCTCATCGTCATAATCGTTCTACCAGATCAACAATTGAGCGTCTAGTGGAAAAATTTGAATCCACAGGGACAGTACAAAATGTTCCCGTGCCAGTGAGATAAAAAAGTGCCCGTAGTGTCGAGAATATTGCTGCCGCTGAGGCTTCAGTTCAAGAAAGTCCAAATGTGTCTCTCACACGTCGTTCTCAAGCGTTGGGCATCTCTGTGATGTCGTTGTGGCGAATTTTGCGTAAAGATCTTGGAATACATCCTTACAAGATCAAATTGACGCAAGAACTGAAGCCCCTTGACCACCAGAAGCGTCGTATGTTTGTGAATTGGGATGAGCAACAACTTGCAAATGATTCGGATTTTCATCGAAAAATCATCTTCGTCAATAAGCAAAATATGCGTTATTGGTCAGGCAGCAATCCACACGTACTTCATGAGTCATGATTGCATCCTGAAAAAATTACGGTTTGGTGCGGTTTATGGGCCTGCGGCGTCATAGGGCCGTACTTCCTCCGTGATGATCAAGACCGGCACCTTTCTGTGAATGGGAATCGCAACCATTCAATGATTACCGAATATTTATGGCCCCAATTGGATGGTATGGACTTTGAAGGATATGTGGTTCCAACAGGACGGTGCCACAAGCCACACAGCGAATGTCACAATCAATTTATTGGAAACCATGTTTGGTAGACGTGTTATCTCACGAAATGGCCCAGTCGATTGGCCGCCTCGGTCGAGCGATTTGACGCCGTTAGACTATTTCTTGTGGGGCTACGTCAAGTCTATGGTCCATGCCAACAAGCCAGCGACGATTGATGAAGTATTGGCAGTATTGGCCGATTCAAGCTTGAAAACCGTCGAAAATTGGGTTCAGCGTCTATACTTCTGCAAGCGTGCCCGTGGTTGCAATGCAAAAGAAATTGAGTTCCATGCATAATAGCATTGAATGTACTTTCACAGAAATAAAGAATTTCAATGATATCCAAAAACGTTTTTGTTTTATTTAAACTTTTCGAGAAATTGCTATTATCAAAACTAACACACTTAATTGATCGTAACATTATACCATCCCATCAATTTGGCTTCCGCAAAAACCATGGAACCATAGAACAGGTGAATCGTATAACTAATGTGATAAGAAAAGCCTTTAAGATTCGAGAATACTGCTCAGCAATTTTTCTTGACAGGCATTTGATAGAGTATGTCATGCTCAGGCATTTGATAGAGTATGGCATGAAGGTCTTGTGTACAAATTAAAGTGTTTGCTTCCTCCTTGCTTTCATAAGATACTGGAATCATACCTAAAAAATCGAACATTCAGAGTAAGAGTCAGTGAATTTATAACGAAAGACAATGTAATTGAAGCGGGTGTTCCTCAAGGAAGCGTTTTTGGGCCCATTCTTTATGTCCTGTTTACCTCAGACATGCCAACAAATCCTGGATTAACTACGTCAACATTTGCTGATGATACTGCTATCCTTTGCAGCAATAAATGCCTAATAAAAGCATCCAGAGACTTAGGTGAACACTTGAAACATGTAGAAATATGGCTGTCGAAATGGCGAATAAAAGTAAATGAGCAAAAGTGTAAACATGTCACATTTACATTAAGAAAGGGTACATGTCCGGCAGTAACTCTTAATAAATCTAAAAAATCGAGTGCTGGGGGTTGTCTTCCTAGTTGAAGCGATCTAAAAAATGCAGCTCGAAATTAAGTGCCGGTTGCGCAAAGTTCCAAAAAGAAGATAAAATAAAAATACAAATTTTTATGGGGCAAAAAAGTGGCTTTTATTTGTGTAAAAGAAAAATTACCAGAAAAAGTTCGGAAAATATGTCCGTTCGGCTTGTATCCAATAACAAAAATACCTCAAAATGGCACTTTCGATCAAAAATGACACATTCGATTAAGAAAATTTCTGTGCGCCCTGTGCATTTCAAAAACGGAATTTTCTCAATCGAACAGTTTACAAAATATCAAAGTGCAAGCGTTTGGCTTAAACATTGCCGCCCGCCTTGCAGAATCGCTGCAATAAAATAAAAATCTAAATACATAGGTGCTGAAAATAAAAAAAAATAGTTATTTTTCTAAAAAATTCATGGGTTACATTTTATTTGTGACTTGCGGTGACAAAGAAATAGTTCAAGAAACTTTGCCAAAGTTCATCTATGAAAAAACGAAATAATCCAAAAAACAAAAAAAAAAAAATTTAACCACAAACAAAAATGTGTTAGAGTGCAGCCAAAAAAAAAACTAGACAGCGCAGGAACCAGACATAATATAGCCGAAAATTGTGCTCTGCCCCAACGGTTGCCCTAGTGTACCACCAATCACTCCATTGAGGACTATTTTTGAGTAGACGTCGACACCAAGAACAAGATCCACTGGCGCAGACTGAAAAAAATCGGGGTCCGCGAGGATAATACCTAAATAATTTTCGCGAATGCGAGAGTCGACGGATTGGAGAGGTGTAACCTTCGAAAGATAAGGCGTTACGTGGACAAGCGTTTCAATATTCCTGTTGAGATCTAAATTCGATCGCATAGAAAGCATGCACACCTCACTATTTCGCATCCTTGTCGTCCGCAGGTTCAGGCGTTGCACCAACTTTTTTGAAACGCACGAAGAATCTGCGCATTGATCGATAAGTGCTCGCATTTTGTGGGATTTCCCATCTATGACCACCTTGACCATCGCGGTGGGCTGAAGCTTAACTACACGCTGCAAATGAAGAGTAGGCGCGGCATTGGTGGTACGTGGCTCTGCAGATCGATGTTGTTGATTGCAAGGTTTGCCAAATCTTGCACGCTTGTTACGTTGGGGCGTAGAGCTCGGAGCCTCAGATCGCTTTCTGACCTGATGTGAATGTGGAGCCACTGACATATCTCGCCGAGACGGACGAGGTCCCATAATTGGCGAATGTCGGCGGGATTTTGACGCTGATTGTCTGGTCTGCGATACTGCGGTAGGCGCGCCTTGAGACGGACGAGGTCCCTTCACATTTCGAGGAGGACTAGGTTCTTTCGGCTGAAAACGATGAGTCGGCCGGGAGGGATCATGCAACAACGTATGATGATCACCCTTACAGTCGCGGCACGTACCTTTGCTACCGCAGTCTTTGCGCATGTGGTTATACTCCAAGCAACAAGTGCAATGACTGTACATAACTGCTCGAAGACGTTTTGCATGCTCCATTCGTAGAAAACTGCGGCAAAAACGTAACGGATGGTCCTCCTTGCAGATACGGCATTCCATCTTTTTGGCAGTGGGGGTTTGGCTGCGACGATCGACGTATATATTTGCCTTAACCATTTTGCTGAAAATCGAAGAAAGAACATAACAAATAAAAAAAATTGAACAGAAAAGAGAAAGCAAATAACAATGATCACGACGACGGGAGAACTACAAGTTTAACGACAGCACGTGTAATGGTGCCTCGTTCTGTTCGGACATCAGCAACTCGGACTCGTCCATCCTTTCCTAGATGCACCTTCATTACGCGTCCTAGTCTCCAATCAGTTGGGGGCAGATTCTCGTCGCGAATCACTACCAAATCGTTTACTTTGACGTCCTCCTTCGGAAACTGCCACTTGTATCTCTTGTGAAGCTCCTTCAGATATTCGGATTTCCAACGATGACAAAATAATTGGGCTACGGCTTTGATCTTTAACCACCTATTAACTATTGTCAGGGGGTTTTCTGAAATTTCAGGTTCAAATGGAGCTAAAAGGGGACCACCGATCAAAAAATGTCCCGGTGTTAGAGGGGAAAGATCAGAAGGATTTTCGGACAGTGGGCTCAGAGGTCGCGAGTTCAGACAACCCTCTATACGATTCAAAAGGGTCGTAAATTCTTCAAAGGTATACCTCAGATTGCCAGCTATTCGACGAAAGTGAAATTTAAAACTTTTGACGCCCGCTTCCCAAAAACCACCCATATGGGGAGATCCAGCCGGGATAAAATGCCACGAAATGTTTTGATGACAGAATTGTGATGTCACTAGATTCTTTGAAGCACAAATAAATCAGACAAAATCCTGCTTTAAAACCTTCGAAGTTCCAACAAAGTTGGTTTCATTATCTGAAAACATTTTTGCTGGACATCCGCGCCGGGCCACAAAACGAGAAAATACGGTTAAAAACGTAGTTGTAGACAAATCACTAGTCGCTTCTAAATGGATTGCCTTAGTCGCGAAACACACAAATATGCAGACTTATCCTTTTGTTATAAGGCAAGAGCGACCAGTATAGTTTTTTATGTCGAAAGGGCCAGCGAAATCTACTCCGGTACAAGAAAATGGCCGAGATAGCGTTACTCGTTCAAGGGGTAAAGTTGCCATGAGTTGAGTTCTTGACGTTTTTCGCTGAACTACGCACGTTTTACAGTTGTGGATAGTGGACCTGATCATTCTTTTCACGTTTGGTACATAAAACTGCATCTTTACCAGATTCAGCATCAGTTGATTTCCTCCATGCAACGATATCTCATGCAAAAAACGAACCAGCAAGCGAGTAAAAATTGTATGGCAAAATATTTGGGTGCCGTTCGTCGTACGATAATCCTGGGGCTGAAGTAATTCTTCCATTACATCAAAGCAATTTTTGGTCATCTAAAAAGGGGTTCGACGAAGCCAGACTACTGGAAGAGTTAATTTGACGTTTCTCAGACAAATCATGATACTCGGACACAAAATGAACCTGTTGGCAAATCAACATAAGACGAATTTTTACAGTTTTTATTTCGTCATTCGAAATATCCAAAGTCTCAAACAATTTACGAGATCGGGAGCGATGTAGAAAACGAAAAACTTAGCACAATACTCGAAGGGCTCGTTGCAACGACGAAAATCTCTCCAGCACTTCTTCAAAATGAACAAAATATGTAAAAAATGATTTTACCGGCTTTTCTGACAAAGCTGTTTCAAAATTTTGGCGCTCAAAAAAGTCTTTAGGAAATTTAGAGATTTCTTCTGGCAACCAAGATGGTCCATTTTCTACGGAGATTATCTCTCATGACCCACTTTTCGAGACATGTTTACGGCTATTTATATTGTAAATGCTCGATTATCTCCTGTCGAAAAACTGTATCATTTGAATCAGAAGACAAGGGGTGAAGCGAAAGACATTGTAAGCAAATCTCCGCTTACGAATGAAGGTTTTGCATCGGCCTGGCAAAATTTATCGGATCGATTTGAAAATAAGCGAATCCTGGTAAATAGCCAGCTTAAAATTCTTTTTAGCTTTCAGTCTATTTCGGTTGAATCTGGTAGTGACATTAAAAAGTTACAACGAGATATCAACAACTGTATTGCGGCGTTAAAAATGCATAGCATCGATATAGGAAACTGGGATGCTATTTTAGTATTTCTTTGTTCTACCCGGTTACCTGGTGCTACTCTAGCGTTGTGGGAGCAGTCTATTGAGATGAGTTCGGAAATTCCTAAATGGTCCATCATGGACTCGTTTCTGACTCGTCGATTCAGGACATTAGAAACAGTGTTAGATCTGCAAGGAGTATTAACTTCTAAACCAGCAGTGAAAAAGACATATGTTTTCAAGTCGTTCAATTCGTCGAATAAGAATGTGAACACTTATCAAATAAACATTTCTAATTTCGATTGTCGGCTTTGCTCTTCCAAACAACAAGTCGTGCCCCAAATTTTCGAATATGAAACCGGTTGATCGTTTTTGGCAAGTCAAAAAATTAAAACTTTGTTTGAATTGTCTTGCCCATTCTCATTTATTGAAAGACTGCAAGAGTAATTGCTCCGTATGTAAGCAGCGACATCATTCACTTTTGCATCGTGGGTCTTCAGATACACCCCCTAGTTCTAACCCCTTTCGAAATGTATCTGAAGGCAATTCTCGCCCCACAACTCCTGTTCGCGCAAACATGCAAAGTCATACAGTCCAAATACATTCAGCTCCAGCTCGAAGGACCAATAAAAAAATAAGGAAAAAACAAAAAATATAAATGCGTGATTATCGGACCGAAAATTAGGTGAGGGAGTTGATCTGGGCGCCTAACCGTCCATTCTGACCCTCGAGCTGCTAGATGGAGGAGTGCGTGCTGGTTCTTGATGCGCATCGATGGTCCTTACTAAGGTTGAGTACTCTCCCATCATTCCAGCACATGCGATGTAAGCCGTGTAACAATTTTGATACACAGACTTCACTCTTGCTACTTCATCTGCTCTATCTGCCATCGGTAAGGCCTTAGCTTCATGCAGATACACCTTAAAAAATGTTTTAAAATTAACCCAAAGTTCGGTTAATTCTTCTTTTTGAAGTTTTAAAGTAAAAACAGAATGGTCGGCTTGAGCTACAAGATTAAACTGCTCTTCAAATTCAATAATTGCTTCTGAAGCGCTTTCAAAGTTTTCTAATGCCGCCATTTTGTTTTTATTCAAATGAAAAACAAAAATTTCAAATTAAACTTGCAAAACAATTATTCAGAAAAAAGGGAAATTCTTAAATGAACGATAAAGTATTTTAAATGTAAGAAAAATACTAAAAGAATTTATTGAAATTGTATGAAAATTATAAAAACAATAAAATTTTCCTCAATTATGAGATATTATTTCGATTTTATGAAATACAACTACAAATTTTTATTCAAAACGGCAAAAAAAAAATTAAAATAAATTTTTGTAATTGGCGGCACCTTTAAAAATATCTCAAATAAATATCCCTTTTAATTCTAAAAAAATATTTCTGTTTGGGTGGCAACTCTTTATGCAGACAATACACAGCTGATAAAGAACGTGATCAAAAGGAAATATAAAAAAAATAAAAACGCCTGCAAAACAATTATTAATTATTTTTGTTTAAATAAATACAAAAAAAATTACAACAGTATAAAAAAAAAGAAAGTGTGTTTGTTGTTTTTTTTTTGCTTCTTCTTAGGATCTTCTGTTCTGCTGTGACTCGTCTTCTGTTGGGCCAAAATGAGGAATGTCCGTCCAAGGATGCTGCTGTGTGTGTGTGTTTCGTTGTTCTTTTTCTTTTTATTTTAATTTATGCACTTTTCCGACGGCTAATCGGACTTTTATTAAATAGCAAATGGGGTTAATTTTGCGCGAATATTAACCACCAATTGCCGAACAAAAGAAGACAAAAATTAACGCGAGAAAAAACTTTGTTTTTGTGAAATTAAAATAGGGGTGGGTTTGCCCAAACGAAATTGCGGAAAATAGCGATAAAAAATTTAATTTCGCAAAAATCAATATGAAAAAAAAAACCACGAGCACTGTCCGAAAACAAAGGCAATAAAAACAACAAAAGGTGGTTGTGTGCCAAATATAGAGAAATTTGGCGCAAAGTGAAAAATTGGCAAAACAAGTTTTGAACTAATAGAATACGAAATCTAACCGCACTAATCAGTCACAAAATAAAAATGTAACGCACCTTATATATTTCAAAATAATCCAAATAAAAGTCGGGCTCCAAATTTGTATTCAGTCTTCTTGAAAATGGCGATCTTCTTTGCACGATCCGGTTCGAAGGACCAATAAAAAATCGAGTGCTGGGGGTTGTCTTCCAAGTTGAAGCGATCTAAAAAATGCAGCTCGAAATTAAGTGCCGGTTGCGCAAAGTTCCAAAAAGAAGATAAAAATAAAAATACAAATTTTTATGGGGCAAAAAAGTGGCTTTTATTTGTGTAAAAGAAAAATTACCAGAAAAAGTTCGGAAAATATGTCCGTTCGGCTTGTATCCAAAATCAAGAGTGTTGTTTGGAAGAGCAAAGCCGACAATCGAAATTAGAAATGTTTGTTTGATAAGTGTTCACATTCTTATTCGACGAATTGAACGACTTGGAAACATATGTCTTTTTCACTGCTGGTTTAGAAGTTGATACTCCTTGCAGATCTAACACTGTTTCTAATGTCCTGAATCGACGAGTCAGAAACGAGTCCATGATGGACCATTTAGGAATTTCCGAACTCATCTCAATAGACTGCTCCCACAACGCTAGAGTAGCACCAGGTAACCGGGTAGAACAAAGAAATACTAAAATAGCATCCCAGTTTCCTATATCGATGCTATGCATTTTTAACGCCGCAATACAGTTGTTGATATCTCGTTGTAACTTTTTAATGTCACTACCAGATTCAACCGAAATAGACTGAAGGCTAAAAAGAATTTTAAGCTGGCTATTTACCAGGATACGCTTATTTTCAAATCGATCCGATAAATTTTGCCAGGCCGATGCAAAACCTTCATTCGTAAGCGGAGATTTGCTTACAATGTCTTTCGCTTCACCCCTTGTCTTCTGATTCAAATGATACAGTTTTTCGACAGGAGATAATCGAGCATTTACAATATAAATAGCCGTAAACATGTCTCGAAAGGTGGGCCATGAGAGATAATCTCCGTAGAAAATTTCTGTATCGCATGGAGGTACACGAATGCCAAAATCGTGGTATGAACCCATAGCCAAATTCGCCGAAGATTGAGATGATGAAGTAGCATGAACGATCGGAGGTGCTGGAGTGAACCTATGTTCTTGGAATACAGGGGGTACTTGCTGAAGAGGAGTTGTCGCGATTTCTGCATGATTATCGGACCGAATATTAGGTGAGGGAGTTGATCTGGGCGCTAAACCGTCCATTCTGACCGTCGAGCTGCTAGGTGGAGGAGTGCGTGCTGGTTCTTGATGCGCATCGATGGTCCTTACTAAGGTTGAGTACTCTCCCATCATTCCAGCACATGCGATGTAAGCCGTGTAACAATTTTGATACACAGACTTCACTCTTGCTACTTCATCTGCTCTATCTGCCATCGGTAAGGCCTTAGCTTCATGCAGATACACCTTAAAAAATGTTTTAAAATTAACCCAAAGTTCGGTTAATTCTTCTTTTTGAAGTTCTAAAGTAAAAACAGAATGGTCGGCTTGAGCTACAAGATTAAACTGCTCTTCAAATTCAATAATTGCTTCTGAAGCGCTTTCAAAGTTTTCTAATGACGCCATTTTGTTTTTATTCAAATGAAAAACAAAAATTTCAAATTAAACTTGCAAAACAATTATTCAGAAAAAAGGGAAATTCTTAAATGAACGATAAAGTATTTTATATGTAAGAAAAATACTAAAAGAATTTATTGAAATTGTATGAAAATTATAAAAACAATAAAATTTTCCTCAATTATTATTTCGATTTTATGAAATACAACTACAAATTTTTATTCAAAACGGCAAAAAAAAAATTAAAATAAATTTTTGTAATTGGCGGCACCTTTAGAAATATCTCAAATAAATATCCCTTTTAATTCTATAAAAATATTTCTGTTTGGGTGGCAACTCTTTATGCAGACAATACACAGCTGATAAAGAACGTGATCAAAAGGAAATTTAAAAAAAAAAAAAAACGCCTGCAAAACAATTATTAATTATTTTTGTTTAAATAAATACAATAAAAATTACAACAGTATAAAAAAAAAGAAAGTGTGTTTGTTGTTTTTTTTTTGCTTCTTCTTAGGATCTTCTGTTCTGCTGTGACTCGTCTTCTGTTGGGCCAAAATGAGGAATGTCCGTCCAAGGATGCTGCTGTGTGGTGCGTTTCGTTGTTCTTTTTCTTTTTATTTTAATTTATGCACTTTTCCGACGGCTAATCGGACTTTTATTAAATAGCAAATGGGGTTAATTTTGCGCGAATATTAACCACCAATTGCCGAACAAAAGAAGACAAAAATTAACGCGAGAAAAAACTTTGTTTTTGTGAAATTAAAATAGAGGTGGGTTTGCCCAAACGAAATTGCGGCAAATAGCGATAAAAAAAATTAATTTCGCAAAAATCAAAATGAAAAAAAAAACCACGAGCACTGTCCGAAAACAAAGGCAATAAAAACAACAAAAGGTGGTTGTGTGCCAAATATAGAGAAATTTGGCGCAAAGTGAAAAATTGGCAAAACAAGTTTTGAACTAATAGAATACGAAATCTAACCGCACTAATCAGTCACAAAATAAAAATGTAACGCACCTTATATATTTCAGCTTCAAACTTCAAAATTTCAAAATAATCCAAATAAAAGTGGGGCTCCAAATTTGTATTTAGTCTTCTTGAAAATGGCGATCTTCTTTGCACGATCCGGCCAATAAAAAATCGAGTGCTGGGGTTGTCTTCCTAGTTGAAGCGATCTAAAAAATGCAGCTCGAAATTAAGTGCCGGTTGCGCAAAGTTCCAAAAAGAAGATAAAATAAAAATACAAATTTTTATGGGGCAAAAAAGTGGCTTTTATTTGTGTAAAAGAAAAATTACCAGAAAAAGTTCGGAAAATATGTCCGTTCGGCTTGTATCCAAAATCAATAGTGTTATTTTTACAATAACAAAAATACCTCAAAATGGCACTTTCGATCAAAAATGACACATTCGTTCCAAAAAGAAGATAAAATAAAAATACAAATTTTTATGGGGCAAAAAAGTGGCTTTTATTTGTGTAAAAGAAAAATTACCAGAAAAAGTTCGGAAAATATGTCCGTTCGGCTTGTATCCAAAATCAATAGTGTTATTTTTACAATAACAAAAATACCTCAAAATGGCACTTTCGATCAAAAATGACACATTCGATTAAGAAAATTTCTGTGCGCCCTGTGCATTTCAAAAACGGAATTTTCTCAATCGAATAGTTTACAAAATATCAAAGTGCAAGCGTTTGGCTTAAACAAATTCCATAATTCCGCAATCAAATGAAGTCACTTACCTTGGTATTCATTTAGACAGACGACTAACGTGGCGGAAGTACATAGAAGCTAAAAGAACACACTTAAGACTTAAAGCAAAAAGCATGCATTGGCTTATTAACCATCGATCTGCACTAAGTTTCGAATACAAAGTACTCCTGTATAGTAGCATTCTAAAGCCCATATGGACTTATGGCATCCCGCTGTGGTGTAACACAAGTAAAACTAATCTCAAACTAATACAGAGGGCTCAGTCCGAAATACTTAGAACGATCACTTTAGCACCATGGTATAATATTCATTAAGATCTTAATTTGCCTATAGTTAAAGATGAAGTCATGCGCATAAAGAAGAGCTACCTGCAGAAACTGACAATTAACCCCAACCCGTTGGCACGATCATTGGTAAATACAATTCAGACATCCCGTCTCCGAAGAAACGATATCCCAGCCATGTAATCTACATCCACATGATGCACCATACAATTGTATACACTTGTATATTATGCTAAGACCCCATGATGCGCTAGGTCGCATTGGTCTGTACATAAATAGCATTTAATTATACAAGGCCCTAAGATGCGCTAGGTCGCATTGGTCTTCTCAGAAAATGTTAACTCATCCACCTAAGGCCCTATGATGCGCTAGGTCGCATTGGCCTTCTCCGAAAATGTTAACTCATTCACCTAAGGCCCCATGATGCGCTAGGTCGCATTGGCCCTCTCCAAAAATACCAACAAGTACAAGTAAAGCCTGGCTTTCTTCGAATATAAATTTGTACAAATCTTCTCCACATGATTCAAGGTCCCATGATGCATTGCATTGACCACGATGTTCGCTGCCTATGCAAATATATATGTAAATTTTTGTCGCAGTCGCAATGAATAGTTATAGTTTTAAAATTTGAAAAATTATTGTTAGTTCTTAAGTCAAGAAGAAGATTCAATAAATAAATAAAAAAATTATATAAAAAAATTTAAAAAAATGTTTGTACCGCTCTTATTGAAAAACCCTTTATAAAGAAAAAAGTTTACATTAATTAATTGAAGAAGTTCCAAGTAAAAAATAACAAACTAAATGTGAAGAGCTTTTCAATAGAATTTTAAAATAGGTAATGATGGGAAATTTACAGTTGCATTACTATTTAAAAATAACTTTGATAAATTAGTTCTTTTCCTTAGAAAGAAAGTTGTATACAAATAGTTAACTAAGTTAAACAATATGATGAATTTTTGCGTCAGTATCTTGCTTTAGGCCACATGAAAGAAATAAAAAATGTGCAAGAATTAAAATCTAAATATTATTTACCCCACCACTGCGTTTTAAGGCCAGAAAGTACGACTAAAAAGTTGAGAGTTGTATTTAATGCTTCTTGTAAAACCTATAATTACATTACATAAATGAAATGTATATTGGGCCGAGATTACAAGAGAACTTATTTGATATTTGTTACGATTTAGAAAACATCGATATGTGTTTTCAGCCGATATTAAAAAAATGTATCGACAGATATGGGTAACAGAAAATCATCAAAAGTTTCAGCTTATCTTTTGGCGTTAAAACCCAAAGGAAAGTATAAAAACCTTTGCACTTAAAACATTATCATAAGGGACATCAGCAGCTCCGTATTTAGCTGTAAAATGTCTGCAAATGATAGCCGACTTAGAAAAAGATAAAAATTCGGAAGTGGCTAAAATAATAAAAAAATATTTTTATAAGGACGACTTAATGACTGGTGGAGATTGTCTAGAGGAGGTGGTGGAATTACAAAAAGTAGTAAATAATACTTTCCGCTAAAAAAAGAGTTACGCAAACTATGTAGAATTACTTAAAAATATTCCAGTTGAAGATCGTGAAGTAAGACTTGATATTGGAATGGATAATGCGAGTTTGGTAAAGGCATTAGGTGTAGTGTGGAATCCTGCTTTAGACGTTTTAGGACTTAAATGCAAGTGGGATGGGGATAAAAAAATGACGAAAAGGAGTAAGTTATCGGATATTTCAAAGCTTTTTGATCCTTTAGGTATAGTAAGTCCAGTAACATTAGAATCAAAAATATTACTGCAAAAATTATGGAAGCTGAATATTGATTGGGATAAAAAGGTTCCCAATGAAATTATATAAACTTGGAATAAAATAAAAAAATAATTACCACTCTTGAATAAATTAAAAATTAAAAGACAAATAGTAATAAAAAATTCCGTAGTGATTGAACTACATGGTTTTGCTAATGCATCAATAGAATATTTGTCCGAGCTTCAAAAAAGATACAAATGGCAAATTCCGTCCGATAATATTGAACCAGGGGCACTTGTTCTTTTAAAAGAAGAAAATATTCCTTCAATGAATTGGAGGAGGGGAGAGTAATAAAGACAACAATTGGAAAAGATGACTTTTGCAAAATGGTAGACGTAAGAACAAGCAATGGAGAGTGATTCACAATGTTTGTCCTTTGTCCTATAGTCATAAAAAATCGAGTGCTGGGGTTGTCTTCCAAGTTGAAGTTATCTACAAAAGGCAGCTCGAGTGTTAATGCCGGTTGCGCAAAGTTCCAAAAGAAAATATAAATAAAAAATACAAATTTTATGTGGCAAAAAAGTGGCTTTTATTTTATAAAATTTACCAAAAAATCAAAAAAATTCGTCCAGCTTTTCTTCCAAATCAAAAGTGTTATTTTTACAAAAACAAAAATACATCAAAATGGCACTTTCGATCAAAAATTACACATTCGATTGAAAATGGCACATTCGATTGAGAAAATTTCTATGCCACATGGACATTGCCGCCCGCCTTGCAGAATCGCTGCAATAAAATATAAAATCTTAATAAATAGGTGCTGAAAATAATAGAAAAAAATAGTTATGTTTTTCTAAAAATTCATGAGTTACATTTTATTTGTGACTTGCGGTGACAAAAAATAATTCAAGAAGCTTTGCCAAAATTCATCTAACAAATAGAATCAAATCCAATAAGAAACTTAATCACAAACAAAATGAATTAGAGTGCAGCCAAAACAAACTGAACAGCGCAGGAACCAGACATAATATAGCCAAAAATAGTGCTCTGCCCCAACGGTTGTCCTAGTGTACCACCAATCACTCCATTGAGAACTATTTTTGCAAGAACAAGATCCACTGGCACAGAAAGAAAATAATCGTGGTCCGCGAGTACAATCCCTAAGTAATTTTCGCGGATGCGAGACATGGACAAGCGCTTCAATGGTCCTGTTGAGTTCTAAATTCGATCGCATATACAGCATCCATACCTCATTATCTCCCATTCAGGCGTTGCAGAAACTTTTTTGAAACGCACGAAGAATCTGTGCATTGATCGATGAGCGCACGCATTTTGTGGAATTTTCCATCGATGACCACCTTGACAATCGCAGTAGGCTGTAGCTTAATGACACGCTGCAAATGAAGAGTAGGCGCGACATTGGTGGTACGTGGCTCTGCAAATCGTTGGTTTTTATGGTCAGGTTTGACAAACCATGTACGCTTGATACGTTGGGGCGTAGAGCTCGGAGCCTCAGATCGCTTTATAACCTAACGTGATTGTGGAGCCACTGACAGAGACGGACGAGGTCCCATAATTGGCGAATGTCGACGGGATGTTGACGCTGACTGTCTGGTCTGCGATACTGTGGTAGGCGCGCCTTGAGACGGACGAGGTCCCTTTTTAGACGCATTTTCAGCCCAACTAGAGCTACTAGCACTCGCGCATGGAGACGGACGAGGTCCCTTCGCAATATAAGAGCTGCTAGAACCTCCTTTACTCCTCCTTTATTCGAGGAGGACTAGGTTCTTTTGGCTGGAAACGATGTGTCGGCCGGGAGGGATCATGCAACAACGTATGATGATCACCCTTACAGTCGCGGCACGTACCTTTGCTACCGCAGTCTTTGCGCATGTGGTTATACTCCAAGCAACAAGTGCAATGACGGTACATAACTGCTCGAAGACGTTTTGCATGCTCCATTCGTAGAAAACTGCGGCAAAAACGAAACGGATGGTCCTCCTTGCAGATACGGCATTCCATTTTATTGGAACTGGGGGTTTGGCTGCGACGCTCGACGTATTTATTTGCCTTGACCATTTTTGCTGAAAATCGAAGAAAGGACATAACAAATATAAAATAGCAGAACAGAAAAGAGAACAAAGTAAAGATTATTACGACAAAGGGAGAACTACAAGTTTGACGACGGCTCGTGTTATGGTGCCTCGTTCTGTTCGGACATCAGCAACTCGGACCCGTCCATCCTTTCCTAGATGCACCTTCATTACGCGTCCTAGTCTCCAATCAGTTGGGGGCAGATTCTCATCGCGAATCACTACCAAATCGTTTACTTTGACGTCCTCCTTCGGAAACTGCCACTTGTATCTCTTATGAAGCTCCTTCAGATATTCGGATTTCCAACGATGACAAAATAATTGGGCTACGGCTTTGATCTTTAACCACCTATTAACTATTGTCAGGGGGTTTTCTGAAATTTCAGGTTCAACAGGAGCTAAAAGGGGACCACCGACCAAAAAGTGTCCCGGTGTTATAGCGATTTAAAAGGGTTGAAAATTTTTCTCATATTGCCAGCTATTTGACGAAAGTGAAATTTAAAACTTTTGACGCCCGCTTCCCACAAACCACCCATATGGGGAGATCCAGCCGGGATAAAATGCCACGAAATGTTTTGATGACAGAATTGTGATGTCACTAGATTCTTTGAAGCACAAATAAATCAGACAAAATCCTGCTTTAAAACCTTCGAAGTTCCAACAAAGTTGGTTCCATTATCTGAAAACATTTTTGCTGGACATCCGCGCCGGGCCACAAAACGAGAAAATACGGTTAAAAACGTAGTTGTAGACAAATCACTAGTCGCTTCTTAATGGATTGCCTTAGTCGCGAAACACACAAATATGCAGTCTTATCCTTTTGTTATAAGGCAAGAGCGACCAGTATAGTTTTTTATGTCGAAAGGGCCAGCGAAATCTACTCCGGTACAAGAAAATGGCCGAGATAGCGTTACTCGTTCAAGGGGTAAAGTTGCCATGAGTTGAGTTCTTGACGTTTTTCGCTGAACTACGCACGTTTTACAGTTGTGGATAGTGGACCTGATCATTCTTTTCACGTTTGGTACATAAAACTGCATCTTTACCAGATTCAGCATCAGTTGATTTCCTCCATGCAACGATATCTCATGCAAAAAACGAACCAGCAAGCGAGTAAAAATTGTATGGCAAAATATTTGGGTGCCGTTCGTCGTACGATAATCCTGGGGCTGAAGTAATTCTTCCATTACATCAAAGCAATTTTTGGTCATCTAAAAAGGGGTTCGACGAAGCCAGACTACTGGAAGAGTTAATTTGACGTTTCTCAGACAAATCATGATACTCGGACACAAAATGAACCTGTTGGCAAATCAACATAAGACGAATTTTTACAGTTTTTATTTCGTCATTCGAAATATCTAAAGTCTCAAACAATTTACGAGATCGGGAGCGATGTAGAAAACGAAAAACTTAGCACAATACTCGAAGGGCTCGTTGCAACGACGAAAATCTCTCCAGCACTTCTTCAAAATGAACAAAATATGTAAAAAATGATTTTACCGGCTTTTCTGACAAAGCTGTTTCAAAATTTTGGCGCTCAAAAAAGTCTTTAGGAAATTTAGAGATTTCTTCTGGCAACCAAGATGGTCCATTTTCTACGGAGATTATCTCTCATGACCCACTTTTCGAGACATGTTTACGGCTATTTATATTGTAAATGCTCGATTATCTCCTGTCGAAAAACTGTATCATTTGAATCAGAAGACAAGGGGTGAAGCGAAAGACATTGTAAGCAAATCTCCGCTTACGAATGAAGGTTTTGCATCGGCCTGGCAAAATTTATCGGATCGATTTGAAAATAAGCGAATCCTGGTAAATAGCCAGCTTAAAATTCTTTTTAGCTTTCAGTCTATTTCGGTTGAATCTGGTAGTGACATTAAAAAGTTACAACGAGATATCAACAACTGTATTGCGGCGTTAAAAATGCATAGCATCGATATAGGAAACTGGGATGCTATTTTAGTATTTCTTTGTTCTACCCGGTTACCTGGTGCTACTCTAGCGTTGTGGGAGCAGTCTATTGAGATGAGTTCGGAAATTCCTAAATGGTCCATCATGGACTCGTTTCTGACTCGTCGATTCAGGACATTAGAAACAGTGTTAGATCTGCAAGGAGTATTAACTTCTAAACCAGCAGTGAAAAAGACATATGTTTTCAAGTCGTTCAATTCGTCGAATAAGAATGTGAACACTTATCAAATAAACATTTCTAATTTCGATTGTCGGCTTTGCTCTTCCAAACAACAAGTCGTGCCCCAAATTTTCGAATATGAAACCGGTTGATCGTTTTTGGCAAGTCAAAAAATTAAAACTTTGTTTGAATTGTCTTGCCCATTCTCATTTATTGAAAGACTGCAAGAGTAATTGCTCCGTATGTAAGCAGCGACATCATTCACTTTTGCATCGTGGGTCTTCAGATACACCCCCTAGTTCTAACCCCTTTCGAAATGTATCTGAAGGCAATTCTCGCCCCACAACTCCTGTTCGCGCAAACATGCAAAGTCATACAGTCCAAATACATTCAGCTCCAGCTCGAAGGACCAATAAAAAAATAAGGAAAAAACAAAAAATATAAATGCGTGATTATCGGACCGAAAATTAGGTGAGGGAGTTGATCTGGGCGCCTAACCGTCCATTCTGACCCTCGAGCTGCTAGATGGAGGAGTGCGTGCTGGTTCTTGATGCGCATCGATGGTCCTTACTAAGGTTGAGTACTCTCCCATCATTCCAGCACATGCGATGTAAGCCGTGTAACAATTTTGATACACAGACTTCACTCTTGCTACTTCATCTGCTCTATCTGCCATCGGTAAGGCCTTAGCTTCATGCAGATACACCTTAAAAAATGTTTTAAAATTAACCCAAAGTTCGGTTAATTCTTCTTTTTGAAGTTTTAAAGTAAAAACAGAATGGTCGGCTTGAGCTACAAGATTAAACTGCTCTTCAAATTCAATAATTGCTTCTGAAGCGCTTTCAAAGTTTTCTAATGCCGCCATTTTGTTTTTATTCAAATGAAAAACAAAAATTTCAAATTAAACTTGCAAAACAATTATTCAGAAAAAAGGGAAATTCTTAAATGAACGATAAAGTATTTTAAATGTAAGAAAAATACTAAAAGAATTTATTGAAATTGTATGAAAATTATAAAAACAATAAAATTTTCCTCAATTATGAGATATTATTTCGATTTTATGAAATACAACTACAAATTTTTATTCAAAACGGCAAAAAAAAAATTAAAATAAATTTTTGTAATTGGCGGCACCTTTAAAAATATCTCAAATAAATATCCCTTTTAATTCTAAAAAAATATTTCTGTTTGGGTGGCAACTCTTTATGCAGACAATACACAGCTGATAAAGAACGTGATCAAAAGGAAATATAAAAAAAATAAAAACGCCTGCAAAACAATTATTAATTATTTTTGTTTAAATAAATACAAAAAAAATTACAACAGTATAAAAAAAAAGAAAGTGTGTTTGTTGTTTTTTTTTTGCTTCTTCTTAGGATCTTCTGTTCTGCTGTGACTCGTCTTCTGTTGGGCCAAAATGAGGAATGTCCGTCCAAGGATGCTGCTGTGTGTGTGTGTTTCGTTGTTCTTTTTCTTTTTATTTTAATTTATGCACTTTTCCGACGGCTAATCGGACTTTTATTAAATAGCAAATGGGGTTAATTTTGCGCGAATATTAACCACCAATTGCCGAACAAAAGAAGACAAAAATTAACGCGAGAAAAAACTTTGTTTTTGTGAAATTAAAATAGGGGTGGGTTTGCCCAAACGAAATTGCGGAAAATAGCGATAAAAAATTTAATTTCGCAAAAATCAATATGAAAAAAAAAACCACGAGCACTGTCCGAAAACAAAGGCAATAAAAACAACAAAAGGTGGTTGTGTGCCAAATATAGAGAAATTTGGCGCAAAGTGAAAAATTGGCAAAACAAGTTTTGAACTAATAGAATACGAAATCTAACCGCACTAATCAGTCACAAAATAAAAATGTAACGCACCTTATATATTTCAAAATAATCCAAATAAAAGTCGGGCTCCAAATTTGTATTCAGTCTTCTTGAAAATGGCGATCTTCTTTGCACGATCCGGTTCGAAGGACCAATAAAAAATCGAGTGCTGGGGGTTGTCTTCCAAGTTGAAGCGATCTAAAAAATGCAGCTCGAAATTAAGTGCCGGTTGCGCAAAGTTCCAAAAAGAAGATAAAAATAAAAATACAAATTTTTATGGGGCAAAAAAGTGGCTTTTATTTGTGTAAAAGAAAAATTACCAGAAAAAGTTCGGAAAATATGTCCGTTCGGCTTGTATCCAAAATCAAGAGTGTTGTTTGGAAGAGCAAAGCCGACAATCGAAATTAGAAATGTTTGTTTGATAAGTGTTCACATTCTTATTCGACGAATTGAACGACTTGGAAACATATGTCTTTTTCACTGCTGGTTTAGAAGTTGATACTCCTTGCAGATCTAACACTGTTTCTAATGTCCTGAATCGACGAGTCAGAAACGAGTCCATGATGGACCATTTAGGAATTTCCGAACTCATCTCAATAGACTGCTCCCACAACGCTAGAGTAGCACCAGGTAACCGGGTAGAACAAAGAAATACTAAAATAGCATCCCAGTTTCCTATATCGATGCTATGCATTTTTAACGCCGCAATACAGTTGTTGATATCTCGTTGTAACTTTTTAATGTCACTACCAGATTCAACCGAAATAGACTGAAGGCTAAAAAGAATTTTAAGCTGGCTATTTACCAGGATACGCTTATTTTCAAATCGATCCGATAAATTTTGCCAGGCCGATGCAAAACCTTCATTCGTAAGCGGAGATTTGCTTACAATGTCTTTCGCTTCACCCCTTGTCTTCTGATTCAAATGATACAGTTTTTCGACAGGAGATAATCGAGCATTTACAATATAAATAGCCGTAAACATGTCTCGAAAGGTGGGCCATGAGAGATAATCTCCGTAGAAAATTTCTGTATCGCATGGAGGTACACGAATGCCAAAATCGTGGTATGAACCCATAGCCAAATTCGCCGAAGATTGAGATGATGAAGTAGCATGAACGATCGGAGGTGCTGGAGTGAACCTATGTTCTTGGAATACAGGGGGTACTTGCTGAAGAGGAGTTGTCGCGATTTCTGCATGATTATCGGACCGAATATTAGGTGAGGGAGTTGATCTGGGCGCTAAACCGTCCATTCTGACCGTCGAGCTGCTAGGTGGAGGAGTGCGTGCTGGTTCTTGATGCGCATCGATGGTCCTTACTAAGGTTGAGTACTCTCCCATCATTCCAGCACATGCGATGTAAGCCGTGTAACAATTTTGATACACAGACTTCACTCTTGCTACTTCATCTGCTCTATCTGCCATCGGTAAGGCCTTAGCTTCATGCAGATACACCTTAAAAAATGTTTTAAAATTAACCCAAAGTTCGGTTAATTCTTCTTTTTGAAGTTCTAAAGTAAAAACAGAATGGTCGGCTTGAGCTACAAGATTAAACTGCTCTTCAAATTCAATAATTGCTTCTGAAGCGCTTTCAAAGTTTTCTAATGACGCCATTTTGTTTTTATTCAAATGAAAAACAAAAATTTCAAATTAAACTTGCAAAACAATTATTCAGAAAAAAGGGAAATTCTTAAATGAACGATAAAGTATTTTATATGTAAGAAAAATACTAAAAGAATTTATTGAAATTGTATGAAAATTATAAAAACAATAAAATTTTCCTCAATTATTATTTCGATTTTATGAAATACAACTACAAATTTTTATTCAAAACGGCAAAAAAAAAATTAAAATAAATTTTTGTAATTGGCGGCACCTTTAGAAATATCTCAAATAAATATCCCTTTTAATTCTATAAAAATATTTCTGTTTGGGTGGCAACTCTTTATGCAGACAATACACAGCTGATAAAGAACGTGATCAAAAGGAAATTTAAAAAAAAAAAAAAACGCCTGCAAAACAATTATTAATTATTTTTGTTTAAATAAATACAATAAAAATTACAACAGTATAAAAAAAAAGAAAGTGTGTTTGTTGTTTTTTTTTTGCTTCTTCTTAGGATCTTCTGTTCTGCTGTGACTCGTCTTCTGTTGGGCCAAAATGAGGAATGTCCGTCCAAGGATGCTGCTGTGTGGTGCGTTTCGTTGTTCTTTTTCTTTTTATTTTAATTTATGCACTTTTCCGACGGCTAATCGGACTTTTATTAAATAGCAAATGGGGTTAATTTTGCGCGAATATTAACCACCAATTGCCGAACAAAAGAAGACAAAAATTAACGCGAGAAAAAACTTTGTTTTTGTGAAATTAAAATAGAGGTGGGTTTGCCCAAACGAAATTGCGGCAAATAGCGATAAAAAAAATTAATTTCGCAAAAATCAAAATGAAAAAAAAAACCACGAGCACTGTCCGAAAACAAAGGCAATAAAAACAACAAAAGGTGGTTGTGTGCCAAATATAGAGAAATTTGGCGCAAAGTGAAAAATTGGCAAAACAAGTTTTGAACTAATAGAATACGAAATCTAACCGCACTAATCAGTCACAAAATAAAAATGTAACGCACCTTATATATTTCAGCTTCAAACTTCAAAATTTCAAAATAATCCAAATAAAAGTGGGGCTCCAAATTTGTATTTAGTCTTCTTGAAAATGGCGATCTTCTTTGCACGATCCGGCCAATAAAAAATCGAGTGCTGGGGTTGTCTTCCTAGTTGAAGCGATCTAAAAAATGCAGCTCGAAATTAAGTGCCGGTTGCGCAAAGTTCCAAAAAGAAGATAAAATAAAAATACAAATTTTTATGGGGCAAAAAAGTGGCTTTTATTTGTGTAAAAGAAAAATTACCAGAAAAAGTTCGGAAAATATGTCCGTTCGGCTTGTATCCAAAATCAATAGTGTTATTTTTACAATAACAAAAATACCTCAAAATGGCACTTTCGATCAAAAATGACACATTCGTTCCAAAAAGAAGATAAAATAAAAATACAAATTTTTATGGGGCAAAAAAGTGGCTTTTATTTGTGTAAAAGAAAAATTACCAGAAAAAGTTCGGAAAATATGTCCGTTCGGCTTGTATCCAAAATCAATAGTGTTATTTTTACAATAACAAAAATACCTCAAAATGGCACTTTCGATCAAAAATGACACATTCGATTAAGAAAATTTCTGTGCGCCCTGTGCATTTCAAAAACGGAATTTTCTCAATCGAATAGTTTACAAAATATCAAAGTGCAAGCGTTTGGCTTAAACAAATTCCATAATTCCGCAATCAAATGAAGTCACTTACCTTGGTATTCATTTAGACAGACGACTAACGTGGCGGAAGTACATAGAAGCTAAAAGAACACACTTAAGACTTAAAGCAAAAAGCATGCATTGGCTTATTAACCATCGATCTGCACTAAGTTTCGAATACAAAGTACTCCTGTATAGTAGCATTCTAAAGCCCATATGGACTTATGGCATCCCGCTGTGGTGTAACACAAGTAAAACTAATCTCAAACTAATACAGAGGGCTCAGTCCGAAATACTTAGAACGATCACTTTAGCACCATGGTATAATATTCATTAAGATCTTAATTTGCCTATAGTTAAAGATGAAGTCATGCGCATAAAGAAGAGCTACCTGCAGAAACTGACAATTAACCCCAACCCGTTGGCACGATCATTGGTAAATACAATTCAGACATCCCGTCTCCGAAGAAACGATATCCCAGCCATGTAATCTACATCCACATGATGCACCATACAATTGTATACACTTGTATATTATGCTAAGACCCCATGATGCGCTAGGTCGCATTGGTCTGTACATAAATAGCATTTAATTATACAAGGCCCTAAGATGCGCTAGGTCGCATTGGTCTTCTCAGAAAATGTTAACTCATCCACCTAAGGCCCTATGATGCGCTAGGTCGCATTGGCCTTCTCCGAAAATGTTAACTCATTCACCTAAGGCCCCATGATGCGCTAGGTCGCATTGGCCCTCTCCAAAAATACCAACAAGTACAAGTAAAGCCTGGCTTTCTTCGAATATAAATTTGTACAAATCTTCTCCACATGATTCAAGGTCCCATGATGCATTGCATTGACCACGATGTTCGCTGCCTATGCAAATATATATGTAAATTTTTGTCGCAGTCGCAATGAATAGTTATAGTTTTAAAATTTGAAAAATTATTGTTAGTTCTTAAGTCAAGAAGAAGATTCAATAAATAAATAAAAAAATTATATAAAAAAATTTAAAAAAATGTTTGTACCGCTCTTATTGAAAAACCCTTTATAAAGAAAAAAGTTTACATTAATTAATTGAAGAAGTTCCAAGTAAAAAATAACAAACTAAATGTGAAGAGCTTTTCAATAGAATTTTAAAATAGGTAATGATGGGAAATTTACAGTTGCATTACTATTTAAAAATAACTTTGATAAATTAGTTCTTTTCCTTAGAAAGAAAGTTGTATACAAATAGTTAACTAAGTTAAACAATATGATGAATTTTTGCGTCAGTATCTTGCTTTAGGCCACATGAAAGAAATAAAAAATGTGCAAGAATTAAAATCTAAATATTATTTACCCCACCACTGCGTTTTAAGGCCAGAAAGTACGACTAAAAAGTTGAGAGTTGTATTTAATGCTTCTTGTAAAACCTATAATTACATTACATAAATGAAATGTATATTGGGCCGAGATTACAAGAGAACTTATTTGATATTTGTTACGATTTAGAAAACATCGATATGTGTTTTCAGCCGATATTAAAAAAATGTATCGACAGATATGGGTAACAGAAAATCATCAAAAGTTTCAGCTTATCTTTTGGCGTTAAAACCCAAAGGAAAGTATAAAAACCTTTGCACTTAAAACATTATCATAAGGGACATCAGCAGCTCCGTATTTAGCTGTAAAATGTCTGCAAATGATAGCCGACTTAGAAAAAGATAAAAATTCGGAAGTGGCTAAAATAATAAAAAAATATTTTTATAAGGACGACTTAATGACTGGTGGAGATTGTCTAGAGGAGGTGGTGGAATTACAAAAAGTAGTAAATAATACTTTCCGCTAAAAAAAGAGTTACGCAAACTATGTAGAATTACTTAAAAATATTCCAGTTGAAGATCGTGAAGTAAGACTTGATATTGGAATGGATAATGCGAGTTTGGTAAAGGCATTAGGTGTAGTGTGGAATCCTGCTTTAGACGTTTTAGGACTTAAATGCAAGTGGGATGGGGATAAAAAAATGACGAAAAGGAGTAAGTTATCGGATATTTCAAAGCTTTTTGATCCTTTAGGTATAGTAAGTCCAGTAACATTAGAATCAAAAATATTACTGCAAAAATTATGGAAGCTGAATATTGATTGGGATAAAAAGGTTCCCAATGAAATTATATAAACTTGGAATAAAATAAAAAAATAATTACCACTCTTGAATAAATTAAAAATTAAAAGACAAATAGTAATAAAAAATTCCGTAGTGATTGAACTACATGGTTTTGCTAATGCATCAATAGAATATTTGTCCGAGCTTCAAAAAAGATACAAATGGCAAATTCCGTCCGATAATATTGAACCAGGGGCACTTGTTCTTTTAAAAGAAGAAAATATTCCTTCAATGAATTGGAGGAGGGGAGAGTAATAAAGACAACAATTGGAAAAGATGACTTTTGCAAAATGGTAGACGTAAGAACAAGCAATGGAGAGTGATTCACAATGTTTGTCCTTTGTCCTATAGTCATAAAAAATCGAGTGCTGGGGTTGTCTTCCAAGTTGAAGTTATCTACAAAAGGCAGCTCGAGTGTTAATGCCGGTTGCGCAAAGTTCCAAAAGAAAATATAAATAAAAAATACAAATTTTATGTGGCAAAAAAGTGGCTTTTATTTTATAAAATTTACCAAAAAATCAAAAACATTCGTCCAGCTTTTCTTCCAAATCAAAAGTGTTATTTTTACAAAAACAAAAATACATCAAAATGGCACTTTCGATCAAAAATTACACATTCGATTGAAAATGGCACATTCGATTGAGAAAATTTCTATGCCACATGGACATTGCCGCCCGCCTTGCAGAATCGCTGCAATAAAATATAAAATCTTAATAAATAGGTGCTGAAAATAATAGAAAAAAATAGTTATGTTTTTCTAAAAATTCATGAGTTACATTTTATTTGTGACTTGCGGTGACAAAAAATAATTCAAGAAGCTTTGCCAAAATTCATCTAACAAATAGAATCAAATCCAATAAGAAACTTAATCACAAACAAAATGAATTAGAGTGCAGCCAAAACAAACTGAACAGCGCAGGAACCAGACATAATATAGCCAAAAATAGTGCTCTGCCCCAACGGTTGTCCTAGTGTACCACCAATCACTCCATTGAGAACTATTTTTGCAAGAACAAGATCCACTGGCACAGAAAGAAAATAATCGTGGTCCGCGAGTACAATCCCTAAGTAATTTTCGCGGATGCGAGACATGGACAAGCGCTTCAATGGTCCTGTTGAGTTCTAAATTCGATCGCATATACAGCATCCATACCTCATTATCTCCCATTCAGGCGTTGCAGAAACTTTTTTGAAACGCACGAAGAATCTGTGCATTGATCGATGAGCGCACGCATTTTGTGGAATTTTCCATCGATGACCACCTTGACAATCGCAGTAGGCTGTAGCTTAATGACACGCTGCAAATGAAGAGTAGGCGCGACATTGGTGGTACGTGGCTCTGCAAATCGTTGGTTTTTATGGTCAGGTTTGACAAACCATGTACGCTTGATACGTTGGGGCGTAGAGCTCGGAGCCTCAGATCGCTTTATAACCTAACGTGATTGTGGAGCCACTGACAGAGACGGACGAGGTCCCATAATTGGCGAATGTCGACGGGATGTTGACGCTGACTGTCTGGTCTGCGATACTGTGGTAGGCGCGCCTTGAGACGGACGAGGTCCCTTTTTAGACGCATTTTCAGCCCAACTAGAGCTACTAGCACTCGCGCATGGAGACGGACGAGGTCCCTTCGCAATATAAGAGCTGCTAGAACCTCCTTTACTCCTCCTTTATTCGAGGAGGACTAGGTTCTTTTGGCTGGAAACGATGTGTCGGCCGGGAGGGATCATGCAACAACGTATGATGATCACCCTTACAGTCGCGGCACGTACCTTTGCTACCGCAGTCTTTGCGCATGTGGTTATACTCCAAGCAACAAGTGCAATGACGGTACATAACTGCTCGAAGACGTTTTGCATGCTCCATTCGTAGAAAACTGCGGCAAAAACGAAACGGATGGTCCTCCTTGCAGATACGGCATTCCATTTTATTGGAACTGGGGGTTTGGCTGCGACGCTCGACGTATTTATTTGCCTTGACCATTTTTGCTGAAAATCGAAGAAAGGACATAACAAATATAAAATAGCAGAACAGAAAAGAGAACAAAGTAAAGATTATTACGACAAAGGGAGAACTACAAGTTTGACGACGGCTCGTGTTATGGTGCCTCGTTCTGTTCGGACATCAGCAACTCGGACCCGTCCATCCTTTCCTAGATGCACCTTCATTACGCGTCCTAGTCTCCAATCAGTTGGGGGCAGATTCTCATCGCGAATCACTACCAAATCGTTTACTTTGACGTCCTCCTTCGGAAACTGCCACTTGTATCTCTTATGAAGCTCCTTCAGATATTCGGATTTCCAACGATGACAAAATAATTGGGCTACGGCTTTGATCTTTAACCACCTATTAACTATTGTCAGGGGGTTTTCTGAAATTTCAGGTTCAACAGGAGCTAAAAGGGGACCACCGACCAAAAAGTGTCCCGGTGTTATAGCGATTTAAAAGGGTTGAAAATTTTTCTCATATTGCCAGCTATTTGACGAAAGTGAAATTTAAAACTTTTGACGCCCGCTTCCCACAAACCACCCATATGGGGAGATCCAGCCGGGATAAAATGCCACGAAATGTTTTGATGACAGAATTGTGATGTCACTAGATTCTTTGAAGCACAAATAAATCAGACAAAATCCTGCTTTAAAACCTTCGAAGTTCCAACAAAGTTGGTTCCATTATCTGAAAACATTTTTGCTGGACATCCGCGCCGGGCCACAAAACGAGAAAATACGGTTAAAAACGTAGTTGTAGACAAATCACTAGTCGCTTCTTAATGGATTGCCTTAGTCGCGAAACACACAAATATGCAGTCTTATCCTTTTGTTATAAGGCAAGAGCGACCAGTATAGTTTTTTATGTCGAAAGGGCCAGCGAAATCTACTCCGGTACAAGAAAATGGCCGAGATAGCGTTACTCGTTCAAGGGGTAAAGTTGCCATGAGTTGAGTTCTTGACGTTTTTCGCTGAACTACGCACGTTTTACAGTTGTGGATAGTGGACCTGATCATTCTTTTCACGTTTGGTACATAAAACTGCATCTTTACCAGATTCAGCATCAGTTGATTTCCTCCATGCAACGATATCTCATGCAAAAAACGAACCAGCAAGCGAGTAAAAATTGTATGGCAAAATATTTGGGTGCCGTTCGTCGTACGATAATCCTGGGGCTGAAGTAATTCTTCCATTACATCAAAGCAATTTTTGGTCATCTAAAAAGGGGTTCGACGAAGCCAGACTACTGGAAGAGTTAATTTGACGTTTCTCAGACAAATCATGATACTCGGACACAAAATGAACCTGTTGGCAAATCAACATAAGACGAATTTTTACAGTTTTTATTTCGTCATTCGAAATATCCAAAGTCTCAAACAATTTACGAGATCGGGAGCGATGTAGAAAACGAAAAACTTAGCACAATACTCGAAGGGCTCGTTGCAACGACGAAAATCTCTCCAGCACTTCTTCAAAATGAACAAAATATGTAAAAAATGATTTTACCGGCTTTTCTGACAAAGCTGTTTCAAAATTTTGACGCTCAAAAAAGTCTTTAGGAACTTGGAGATTTCTTCTGTCAACCAAGATGGTCCAACCACCATTTTCTGTTGCTAACAAGATCCTGCGGTGAGACTCCACGACTATCTAAATCGGCTGGATTATCACCCGAGTCAACGTGATACCAACTTTGTGAACAGATTTCGAAACACGATTAGCAACAAACTGTTGTATATTGACTTATTCGCATGAAGCGGATTGTATAATAATTATTGTCGAATACAATGAACTCAAAAAAATTGCAAGCAATGCGGAATTAGCAATTTTTTGTAAACGAATAAATCGTAACCGACTTATGAATACAATCAGCTGAATATGCATAAGTGAATATGAAGAATTAGGTCAACCAATGCAGAAGCCGCGATCGATTCTCGGTCAAGCTTTTGGTTTTTATTGGCCTAGGTTAGGAGCGGGTTACGAAGAGTAAAACGTAACCGCTGGGCGTTGTCAAAGATAAGTAGGCTTCTTTAGATTTTGGTTTGGATAGAAACCGGAGTCTTCAGTAGTTCGTGTTAAGTGTAGGATCTATGAGCAAGTGAGCTCTTCTATTTTAATTGTAATAAATAGTGATTTTCTTTAAATAAAGTAAAATAAAGTAAAAATAAAAGTGTTTAATAATATAAAATTCGCGGTAGGATTCTTGAAAAATACAACATTGGCGCAGCCGGTTTTCGAACCACAGAAGAGAAGTTTCCAACCACTAGACACGGTCAGTGGCAGCAGCAAAACTAAGGACAAACTAAGGACTTAAGAAACAAAAGTACAATATGACAAAACGATAAACGAAGTAATTTTTAAAGAAGGAGATAGGGTTGTTATGAGAAACAACACCCGGAAAAACTAATTTTCTCCAATTTGGACAGGCCCATATGACGTAGTGTCGATAAAGGGACCTGTCACTACGGTGATAAAAATTAAGTCGAAACTTAAAAAAATTCACAACAATCTATTAAAACTATATCATGAATTAACTGACGGTCAGAATATATAGTAAGACGCGATTAATAAATTAGAAGTAATTACCGCCTCCTCCTGCTATGAATATAAAATTAAACACTCAATTAATCAGAGGGAATGTAGGGTCAGAAAGTATTCGATTACACAAAGTACCTGAATCTGGTTTAGTGAGCCAAATGATAAAGACACTTGATGGAAGACCGACATTCCGGGTACCAAATCATGGAAATTAATTGGTGTAATATATTTGATTAAATGATAAAGCAATCGTTTTCAATTCTGAAAAGTTCAGCAGCACTAATAAGTAAAAAAGCAGTTTTTGTCGAGCAGAGTTTTTATTTAAAAATATAAAAAGTAACAATTATAGTATACTTTTAGGGACAAATTTAATTTAGAGAGTAATTTATTTTATTTTAACAATGATTCATAAATTTTAGAAGTTTAACAAGATACAAGATATGGTAGATTATGTATGATTTTCTAAAAAAGGTGTGTCAAAGCGCACCCAATGGGTTTTAATTTATTTAATTGCAGGTAAATATCAATGACGTTGAGATCTGCAAGCTAGATGATACCAATCATGAAAAACATGGGATGTCGACTCGCTCAAGGACTAGAGCAAGAAACTTAAACTTTGGTTTAAGCCAATAATTATAACAAAAATACAGAGAAAAAAATATATATATAGAAAAAAAAAGGTGAAAAAAAAAATTATAAGAAAAAATATATGAAATAAAAAAAAAAAAAAAAGAGAAAAAGAGAAACAAAAATATAAAAATGAAAAATCTGGCAGCCCACAAAAATATTTCAGCGTTACATACGTTCCAAAACTGACAGACAACATAAAAATGCACGAAACAATAAAACGGGACAACATAAGCTTCGCTCACAAATCGAACGCCACACTCTCCACGATCTTTACAAACACAAAAACTCCAATTGACAAACAACAACAACACAACGTCGTCTACGAAATAGGATGTAACGGAAAAGGCAACGAAACATGCAATCTTGTTTACATAGGAACAACAAAACGAGCACTCGCCGTGAGAATGGGAGAACATCAATCTGACATCAAAAGGGAGAAATTGGGGACAGCATTAGCACAACATATAATCGAAAGTGGACACTCAGCTGATTTTGATAATGTACGAATATTAGACAGAGAAAAGAAACATAATACTAGGTACACATTGGAGAGCTTAAGGATCCAACAAAAACTAACAACAACAATGAACACGAAAGAAGACAAAGACAAAATAAATTTATGCTACGCTGCCGCCATCAAATAAAATAAAATTTTAATTAGTTTTTTTAAATTTGATTTTATTTGTAATTTTAGTTTTATTTATGTTTAAATTTGTGTTTGTGCCGTTCGGAGAGATGCAATATTTATGTATAAATGTAATTTAAAGCAATAATGTAAGTCGAAAGTCAAAAAATTAGTTGAAATTGTCAGTGTTATAATTTTAATTGTATATTCTTCATTATAATAGATTCAATAAACCCCTGAAGAAGTTGAAATAACCTCAACGAAACGTCGGGATAAAAGATGGAATAAAGTTGTTTTTATTCGCATTTTAAAATAATAAGACCGAAAAGCCTACAAAACATAAATAAATACAATTGAACTTGGTCAAATCATAACCTCAAATTTAACTCTCGGAAGGCCTGCCGATATAAGAACTTGAATCACCAACATCATGAAGAATTACTTCGAACACATCAAAATCAAATATGACACAGACACCTGCATCACATTGAAAGATTACTGCAGACAGAAAAAGAGACTGGCAAAACAACAAGAGCGACTAAAATTTTTATTAACATGCAGAGAATACGGAATGGTACCAAAACATCTTACAAACACAACAAGGCAAATATATACACTATTTACAGCACACACCATAAAAATAGAAGCAGAGAAAACTATAAATTTATTCCAAAGAATTTACAACATTTATTCAAAAACAACATTATATGTATGTATACATAATTTCAAAATCTAACATGACACATTCATCCAAATTACAAAATTTAAAAAATTCAAACTTACAAAAGATGGGAATTGTTTACAATGAAAATTGGTTTGTTAACAAAACTAACATTGAATTTGCTGAAGAGAGTAAGTGGTTATTATCATTGGGTAAAAAATTTGCTATCCCTGTTAATGGTAAAAACTTCTCACCCATACACATAATAGCAGACGTTGAACAATGTATACAAACCATAGAAGAAGATAAACATAAAGAAGTTGCCAGATCTACAATAGCTAATAGAGTAGCACAACATAGAAGAAAACTTAAAAATACAACATTAGAAAAATTCATTTTAACAATTTACAACAAGACTAAAACACTTATTAAACAACATAAAGATGAAATTATTGTCACAACAGCAGACAAAGGAAATAAGACAGTTATAATGTACAAAGAGGACTACAACAAAAAATTAATGGAATTATTGAACGATAAAAATACCTACAAAACAATTAGAACAGACCCAACTATTAAACTACAAAAATCGAACAACAGCATCGTAAATAATTTATACAAACAAGGATTCATAGACCTAAAACAAAAATCAGAACTAATGTGTTCTGCAGCAACAGCACCACGTATTTATGGCTTACCAAAAATACACAAAGAAAACTTACCATTGAGACCAATATCATCATCTTTTGGAGTTCCTTGCTATAAACTTTCCAAACACATTGGCGGAATTCTTAAAAATATAATTTCAGACGAATACAACATCAAAAATTCCCTTGAGTTAAAAGAAAAAGTTAAAAATTTAAAATTGGATGAAGATGAAATTTTAGTATCTTTTGACGCAGTTTCATTATTTACTAACATACCTATACATTTAGCTATAAAAAACATAATGAAACAATGGACAACACTAACAAAACAGACAAATATTCAAAAGACAGACTTTCTTAAAATATTGGAATTTTGTTTAAAAGACAATAATTACTTTGAATATGACAACAAACTTTATCACCAGACATTTGGAATGCCAATGGGGAATCCCTTATCCCCAACAATTGCTGATATTGTACTTGACACACTTTTAGACGATACTATAGAAAAACTTAAACAAGAAAACATACAAATAAAACTATTAGTCAAATACGTTGATGATATTTTTGCAATAATTAACAAAAAAGATATAGATATCATACTAAATACACTAAACAAATATCACAATAAACTACAGTTTACAGTTGAAATAGAAAAAAACTTCAGCTTACCGTATTTGAATACAAAACTACACAAACAAAATAATACAATTTTACTCAATTGGTACACAAAACCAACGGCATCAGGAAGAATAATAAATTATCACTCGACTCAACCTATGAAACAAAAAATAAATACAGCAAAAAATTTAATACATACAGTTTTTGAAATCAGCGACAACCGATTTAAAAATGAAAACATAAATAAAATAAAAAACATACTCTACAATAACAGTTTCCCAACATATCTCACAAACAATCTAATCACCAAAAAACTACAAAATCTCCAAATTGAAAATGAAAAATCTGGCAGCCCACAAAAATATTTCAGCGTTACATACGTTCCAAAACTGACAGACAACATAAAAATGCACGAAACAATAAAACGGGACAACATAAGCTTCGCTCACAAATCGAACGCCACACTCTCCACGATCTTTACAAACACAAAAACTCCAATTGACAAACAACAACAACACAACGTCGTCTACGAAATAGGATGTAACGGAAAAGGCAACGAAACATGCAATCTTGTTTACATAGGAACAACAAAACGAGCACTCGCCGTGAGAATGGGAGAACATCAATCTGACATCAAAAGGGAGAAATTGGGGACAGCATTAGCACAACATATAATCGAAAGTGGACACTCAGCTGATTTTGATAATGTACGAATATTAGACAGAGAAAAGAAACATAATACTAGGTACACATTGGAGAGCTTAAGGATCCAACAAAAACTAACAACAACAATGAACACGAAAGAAGACAAAGACAAAATAAATTTATGCTACTCTGCCGCCATCAAATAAAATAAAATTTTAATTAGTTTTTTTAAATTTGATTTTATTTGTAATTTTAGTTTTATTTATGTTTAAATTTGTGTTTGTGCCGTTCGGAGAGATGCAATATTTATGTATAAATGTAATTTAAAGCAATAATGTAAGTCGAAAGTTAAAAAATTAGTTGAAATTGTCAGTGTTATAATGTTAATTGTATATTCTTCATTATAATAGATTCAATAAACCCCTGAAGAAGTTGAAATAACCTCAACGAAACGTCGGGATAAAAGATGGAATAAAGTTGTTTTTATTCGCATTTTAAAATAATAAGACCGAAAAGCCTACAAAACATAAATAAATACAATTGAACTTGGTCAAATCATAACCTCAAATTTAACTCTCGGAAGGCCTGCCGATATAAGAACTTGAATCACCAACATCATGAAGAATTACTTCGAACACATCAAAATCAAATATGACACAGACACCTGCATCACATTGAAAGATTACTGCAGACAGAAAAAGAGACTGGCAAAACAACAAGAGCGACTAAAATTTTTATTAACATGCAGAGAATACGGAATGGTACCAAAACATCTTACAAACACAACAAGGCAAATATATACACTATTTACAGCACACACCATAAAAATAGAAGCAGAGAAAACTATAAATTTATTCCTTTTAAAAATACTAAATTTTGAAATTTCACAAACAAACAAAACTATTAAAACTACCAAAGAATATATATATCAAGCGGAAATTAAAATGAAAACCAGACTTAACGACAAAGAATTTACAACATTTATTCAAAAACAACATTATATGTATGTATACATAATTTCAAAATCTAACATGACACATTCATCCAAATTACAAAATTTAAAAAATTCAAACTTACAAAAGATGGGAATTGTTTACAATGAAAATTGGTTTGTTAACAAAACTAACATTGAATTTGCTGAAGAGAGTAAGTGGTTATTATCATTGGGTAAAAAATTTGCTATCCCTGTTAATGGTAAAAACTTCTCACCCATACACATAATAGCAGACGTTGAACAATGTATACAAACCATAGAAGAAGATAAACATAAAGAAGTTGCCAGATCTACAATAGCTAATAGAGTAGCACAACATAGAAGAAAACTTAAAAATACAACATTAGAAAAATTCATTTTAACAATTTACAACAAGACTAAAACACTTATTAAACAACATAAAGATGAAATTATTGTCACAACAGCAGACAAAGGAAATAAGACAGTTATAATGTACAAAGAGGACTACAACAAAAAATTAATGGAATTATTGAACGATAAAAATACCTACAAAACAATTAGAACAGACCCAAGTATTAAACTACAAAAATCGAACAACAGCATCGTAAATAATTTATACAAACAAGGATTCATAGACCTAAAACAAAAATCAGAACTAATGTGTTCTGCAGCAACAGCACCACGTATTTATGGCTTACCAAAAATACACAAAGAAAACTTACCATTGAGACCAATATCATCATCTTTTGGAGTTCCTTGCTATAAACTTTCCAAACACATTGGCGGAATTCTTAAAAATATAATTTCAGACGAATACAACATCAAAAATTCCCTTGAGTTAAAAGAAAAAGTTAAAAATTTAAAATTGGATGAAGATGAAATTTTAGTATCTTTTGACGCAGTTTCATTATTTACTAACATACCTATACATTTAGCTATAAAAAACATAATGAAACAATGGACAACACTAACAAAACAGACAAATATTCAAAAGACAGACTTTCTTAAAATATTGGAATTTTGTTTAAAAGACAATAATTACTTTGAATATGACAACAAACTTTATCACCAGACATTTGGAATGCCAATGGGGAATCCCTTATCCCCAACAATTGCTGATATTGTACTTGACACACTTTTAGACGATACTATAGAAAAACTTAAACAAGAAAACATACAAATAAAACTATTAGTCAAATACGTTGATGATATTTTTGCAATAATTAACAAAAAAGATATAGATATCATACTAAATACACTAAACAAATATCACAATAAACTACAGTTTACAGTTGAAATAGAAAAAAACTTCAGCTTACCGTATTTGAATACAAAACTACACAAACAAAATAATACAATTTTACTCAATTGGTACACAAAACCAACGGCATCAGGAAGAATAATAAATTATCACTCGACTCAACCTATGAAACAAAAAATAAATACAGCAAAAAATTTAATACATACAGTTTTTGAAATCAGCGACAACCGATTTAAAAATGAAAACATAAATAAAATAAAAAACATACTCTACAATAACAGTTTCCCAACATATCTCACAAACAATCTAATCACCAAAAAACTACAAAATCTCCAAATTGAAAATGAAAAATCTGGCAGCCCACAAAAATATTTCAGCGTTACATACGTTCCAAAACTGACAGACAACATAAAAATGCACGAAACAATAAAACGGGACAACATAAGCTTCGCTCACAAATCGAACGCCACACTCTCCACGATCTTTACAAACACAAAAACTCCAATTGACAAACAACAACAACACAACGTCGTCTACGAAATAGGATGTAACGGAAAAGGCAACGAAACATGCAATCTTGTTTACATAGGAACAACAAAACGAGCACTCGCCGTGAGAATGGGAGAACATCAATCTGACATCAAAAGGGAGAAATTGGGGACAGCATTAGCACAACATATAATCGAAAGTGGACACTCAGCTGATTTTGATAATGTACGAATATTAGACAGAGAAAAGAAACATAATACTAGGTACACATTGGAGAGCTTAAGGATCCAACAAAAACTAACAACAACAATGAACACGAAAGAAGACAAAGACAAAATAAATTTATGCTACGCTGCCGCCATCAAATAAAATAAAATTTTAATTAGTTTTTTTAAATTTGATTTTATTTGTAATTTTAGTTTTATTTATGTTTAAATTTGTGTTTGTGCCGTTCGGAGAGATGCAATATTTATGTATAAATGTAATTTAAAGCAATAATGTAAGTCGAAAGTTAAAAAATTAGTTGAAATTGTCAGTGTTATAATGTTAATTGTATATTCTTCATTATAATAGATTCAATAAACCCCTGAAGAAGTTGAAATAACCTCAACGAAACGTCGGGATAAAAGATGGAATAAAGTTGTTTTTATTCGCATTTTAAAATAATAAGACCGAAAAGCCTACAAAACATAAATAAATACAATTGAACTTGGTCAAATCATAACCTCAAATTTAACTCTCGGAAGGCCTGCCGATATAAGAACTTGAATCACCAACATCATGAAGAATTACTTCGAACACATCAAAATCAAATATGACACAGACACCTGCATCACATTGAAAGATTACTGCAGACAGAAAAAGAGACTGGCAAAACAACAAGAGCGACTAAAATTTTTATTAACATGCAGAGAATACGGAATGGTACCAAAACATCTTACAAACACAACAAGGCAAATATATACACTATTTACAGCACACACCATAAAAATAGAAGCAGAGAAAACTATAAATTTATTCCTTTTAAAAATACTAAATTTTGAAATTTCACAAACAAACAAAACTATTAAAACTACCAAAGAATATATATATCAAGCGGAAATTAAAATGAAAACCAGACTTAACGACAAAGAATTTACAACATTTATTCAAAAACAACATTATATGTATGTATACATAATTTCAAAATCTAACATGACACATTCATCCAAATTACAAAATTTAAAAAATTCAAACTTACAAAAGATGGGAATTGTTTACAATGAAAATTGGTTTGTTAACAAAACTAACATTGAATTTGCTGAAGAGAGTAAGTGGTTATTATCATTGGGTAAAAAATTTGCTATCCCTGTTAATGGTAAAAACTTCTCACCCATACACATAATAGCAGACGTTGAACAATGTATACAAACCATAGAAGAAGATAAACATAAAGAAGTTGCCAGATCTACAATAGCTAATAGAGTAGCACAACATAGAAGAAAACTTAAAAATACAACATTAGAAAAATTCATTTTAACAATTTACAACAAGACTAAAACACTTATTAAACAACATAAAGATGAAATTATTGTCACAACAGCAGACAAAGGAAATAAGACAGTTATAATGTACAAAGAGGACTACAACAAAAAATTAATGGAATTATTGAACGATAAAAATACCTACAAAACAATTAGAACAGACCCAACTATTAAACTACAAAAATCGAACAACAGCATCGTAAATAATTTATACAAACAAGGATTCATAGACCTAAAACAAAAATCAGAACTAATGTGTTCTGCAGCAACAGCACCACGTATTTATGGCTTACCAAAAATACACAAAGAAAACTTACCATTGAGACCAATATCATCATCTTTTGGAGTTCCTTGCTATAAACTTTCCAAACACATTGGCGGAATTCTTAAAAATATAATTTCAGACGAATACAACATCAAAAATTCCCTTGAGTTAAAAGAAAAAGTTAAAAATTTAAAATTGGATGAAGATGAAATTTTAGTATCTTTTGACGCAGTTTCATTATTTACTAACATACCTATACATTTAGCTATAAAAAACATAATGAAACAATGGACAACACTAACAAAACAGACAAATATTCAAAAGACAGACTTTCTTAAAATATTGGAATTTTGTTTAAAAGACAATAATTACTTTGAATATGACAACAAACTTTATCACCAGACATTTGGAATGCCAATGGGGAATCCCTTATCCCCAACAATTGCTGATATTGTACTTGACACACTTTTAGACGATACTATAGAAAAACTTAAACAAGAAAACATACAAATAAAACTATTAGTCAAATACGTTGATGATATTTTTGCAATAATTAACAAAAAAGATATAGATATCATACTAAATACACTAAACAAATATCACAATAAACTACAGTTTACAGTTGAAATAGAAAAAAACTTCAGCTTACCGTATTTGAATACAAAACTACACAAACAAAATAATACAATTTTACTCAATTGGTACACAAAACCAACGGCATCAGGAAGAATAATAAATTATCACTCGACTCAACCTATGAAACAAAAAATAAATACAGCAAAAAATTTAATACATACAGTTTTTGAAATCAGCGACAACCGATTTAAAAATGAAAACATAAATAAAATAAAAAACATACTCTACAATAACAGTTTCCCAACATATCTCACAAACAATCTAATCACCAAAAAACTACAAAATCTCCAAATTGAAAATGAAAAATCTGGCAGCCCACAAAAATATTTCAGCGTTACATACGTTCCAAAACTGACAGACAACATAAAAATGCACGAAACAATAAAACGGGACAACATAAGCTTCGCTCACAAATCGAACGCCACACTCTCCACGATCTTTACAAACACAAAAACTCCAATTGACAAACAACAACAACACAACGTCGTCTACGAAATAGGATGTAACGGAAAAGGCAACGAAACATGCAATCTTGTTTACATAGGAACAACAAAACGAGCACTCGCCGTGAGAATGGGAGAACATCAATCTGACATCAAAAGGGAGAAATTGGGGACAGCATTAGCACAACATATAATCGAAAGTGGACACTCAGCTGATTTTGATAATGTACGAATATTAGACAGAGAAAAGAAACATAATACTAGGTACACATTGGAGAGCTTAAGGATCCAACAAAAACTAACAACAACAACTAACTAACAACAAATAAAATAAAATTTTAATTAGTTTTTTTTAAATTTGATTTTATTTGTAATTTTAGTTTTATTTATGTTTAAATTTGTGTTTGTGCCGTTCGGAGAGATGCAATATTTATGTATAAATGTAATTTAAAGCAATAATGTAAGTCGAAAGTTAAAAAATTAGTTGAAATTGTCAGTGTTATAATGTTAATTGTATATTCTTCATTATAATAGATTCAATAAACCCCTGAAGAAGTTGAAATAACCTCAACGAAACGTCGGGATAAAAGATGGAATAAAGTTGTTTTTATTCGCATTTTAAAATAATAAGACCGAAAAGCCTACAAAACATAAATAAAAAAAAAATATATTTTATAAAGAAAAAATAAGAGAAAAAAAAAATAATAAAAAATAAGTTAAAAGAAAACAAAATTTAAAAAAAAAGGAATAAAAAAATAATAAAAAAAAAAACAAAAGAACAATAGTTTAAAAAAAAAGAGAGAAGAAAAAAATATTGAATTTAAAAAAAAAAAGAAAAGATATATAATATTAAAAATATATGTAGATAAGTTTTTTTTGATGATATATAATTTCAATTCTTAACATTATTTATAAAATGTTTGTAAATTTCGTCGATGGGAAATTTAAATAGAATGCAATTACAATGGCCACACATATGTAAATAAAAAAAAAAGAGGGGGAAGGGTTAGGAACGTAAAGACGTTAGGTTAATAACGCTAGTTTTTTTTTTTTAATTTTAGGCTTTGTGTGAGCATTGAAGTTGCATAAAAGTTTTGCATAAGCAGAATTTTAAAATTTTTGGGATTTGTAGAAGTGTTTATTGTGAGAATAGTGAGATAATTTTTAAATGCAAGTAGTTTTCAGAGTAAAAATTTAACCATTTTTATTTTCATTCGATTTCGTGAGTTTCGTAAAATTAAATCAGATAATGGTTTAGGTAATTTTTTTTTATTTATATTGATTTATATTTTGATTGTATACTATAATTTATATCGTATATTATTTTGACTTATTTAGTATTTTTGAGTAAAAAGTAGAAGCATTTAGTATATTGATTCGTCCGGTTCCCAGCTTGTGAAACGACGTTGGACGACTACGGAGGAAAACGTCAAATGAGAACCGAGACGACTACCCAAGCACGAGAAAACAACTGTACGACGTTGAATACAAAGTAAACAACACTGCGAAGATAATACGAAATAAACATCATCACATACTCATTCCACTGATGTCACTTAACTACTAATGATCGTTTGTCGAATGAACTATATTGACATCCAATTCGAATTTTCACGCATGAAGATGAATCAGAGTGTTCTTACCAATACGCACGATAGCAGCAGAGTTTCCGCCCAGAAGTAACACACGTACCGTTAATATACGTATTTATGGGGCGTTTTATCGAGAATGTACGACTTCAGTATCTAAGTTACACTGATACCTACGTTTGTGTCGCCACAGACTCTTACTCGGGCAGACACCAAAGCACTATGGTTGTTCACACTAGCCTTCATCAACCTGTGCACGAGTACGATACTACGCTCGACGGTTGTTAACGTTAATCATCAACAACCAGTGCAAGAGCAAGATTTATTACTGATGTCTTCAAGAAGAAGATTTCAATCTGATCACAGTTCATCACCAATTTGAGAGGTAATGGTTCAACATTAGGTCACAGCATTGACGGAAGAAAAACTATAGTTGCAGCATGGCAATGAGTTAATCAACTAGCATTAACAATAAACAGTGCTAGGCGGGTTAGTGCCATATTTATTAACGTTTGCGAAAGATGATATCGCTCAAGACTACTTGTTCCGATTGATCACCAATAATATCACCATCACCAGAGAAGAGAAGAAAAACCCCGATGATTGCCAATTTTAAATAAATATTATTACTATAAATGTACGAAAGAGAAAGATTTTAAGAGTAAAGTAAATACAATATTTAATACATAATTTTTATTGTAACAAATTTAAATTTTCATATTTTAATATTCATATTATCGTTTTGCAATGTAAATGAATTTTTGATTTGTAAAGTATTTATATGCAACCTATCCAAACCACTAGTTGTAAAAAAAAAAAAAATCTAAAAAGGAACTAGTTGGAAATCATTTCATGATTTCTTTTAGGGGGGTGAGAAATGTTGTATATTGACTTATTCGCATGAAGCGGATTGTATAATAATTATTGTCGAATACAATGAAATTATAAAATTTTGGGTAATAATAATTATTGTCGAATACAATGAACTCAAAAAAATTGCAAGCAATGCGGAATTAGCAATTTTTTGTAAACGAATAAATCGTAACCGACTTATGAATACAATCAGCTGAATATGCATAAGTGAATATGAAGAATTAGGTCAACCAATGCAGAAGCCGCGATCGATTATCGGTCAAGCTTTTGGTTTTTATTGGCCTAGGTTAGGAGCGGGTTACGAAGAGTGAAACGTAACTGCTGGGCGTTGCCAAAGATAAATAGGCTTCTTTAGATTTTGGTTTGGATAGAAACCGGAGTCTTCAGTAGTTCGTGTTAAGTGTAGGATCTATGAGCAAGTGAGCTCTTCTATTTTAATTGTAATAAATAGTGATTTTCTTTAAATAAAGTAAAATAAAGTAAAAATAAAAGTGTTTAATAATATAAAATTCGCGGTAGGATTTATCAACAAATACAACATTAGGTATCTACATTCGGGTGTCCGCACTTGAAGGATATTACATTGGCGCAGCCGGTAGGATTTAAAATCTGATAATATAATCTGAAAGATACAACAAAACGTAGTCCAATGGCATGGTGGTTTTTGCAACCGGGCTAAAACAATTGTGGAGTCCGACCAGCAGTACATATTATTACGATCGATTGTGATTGATTGAAAAAGTGAATCAACCATATCTGCCAAAAGTGCAACTCCACAAAGTTCCAAATTAGGCAATGCAACAATATTTACTGGTGCCACTTTGGATTTGGCAAATAAAAGATGTGTTGAAAAACTGGAAGAAGATTGCTCTACTCTAATATAAATACATGAACCATATGCAACCTCTGACGCATCACAAAAGGCATGAAATTGAACATCAGAAAAAGGCGAAGAATCTGAATATCTTGAATATAGACATAATCCTTCAAAAATTGATGCCAAATGTGGAGAATACCGACGGGCAGATTATCATCCCAATCAATTTTTGTCATCCAAACTTTCTATTAAAACAAAACTATTAAAACTACCAAAGAATATATATATCAAGCGGAAATTAAAATGAAAACCAGACTTAACGACAAAGAATTTACAACATTTATTCAAAAACAACATTATATGTATGTATACATAATTTCAAAATCTAACATGACACATTCATCCAAATTACAAAATTTAAAAAATTCAAACTTACAAAAGATGGGAATTGTTTACAATGAAAATTGGTTTGTTAACAAAACTAACATTGAATTTGCTGAAGAGAGTAAGTGGTTATTATCATTGGGTAAAAAATTTGCTATCACTGTTAATGGTAAAAACTTCTCACCCATACACATAATAGCAGACGTTGAACAATGTATACAAACCATAGAAGAAGATAAACATAAAGAAGTTGCCAGATCTACAATAGCTAATAGAGTAGCACAACATAGAAGAAAACTTAAAAATACAACATTAGAAAAATTCATTTTAACAATTTACAACAAGACTAAAACACTTATTAAACAACATAAAGATGAAATTATTGTCACAACAGCAGACAAAGGAAATAAGACAGTTATAATGTACAAAGAGGACTACAACAAAAAATTAATGGAATTATTGAACGATAAAAATACCTACAAAACAATTAGAACAGACCCAACTATTAAACTACAAAAATCGAACAACAGCATCGTAAATAATTTATACAAACAAGGATTCATAGACCTAAAACAAAAATCAGAACTAATGTGTTCTGCAGCAACAGCACCACGTATTTATGGCTTACCAAAAATACACAAAGAAAACTTACCATTGAGACCAATATCATCATCTTTTGGAGTTCCTTGCTATAAACTTTCCAAACACATTGGCGGAATTCTTAAAAATATAATTTCAGACGAATACAACATCAAAAATTCCCTTGAGTTAAAAGAAAAAGTTAAAAATTTAAAATTGGATGAAGATGAAATTTTAGTATCTTTTGACGCAGTTTCATTATTTACTAACATACCTATACATTTAGCTATAAAAAACATAATGAAACAATGGACAACACTAACAAAACAGACAAATATTCAAAAGACAGACTTTCTTAAAATATTGGAATTTTGTTTAAAAGACAATAATTACTTTGAATATGACAACAAACTTTATCACCAGACATTTGGAATGCCAATGGGGAATCCCTTATCCCCAACAATTGCTGATATTGTACTTGACACACTTTTAGACGATACTATAGAAAAACTTAAACAAGAAAACATACAAATAAAACTATTAGTCAAATACGTTGATGATATTTTTGCAATAATTAACAAAAAAGATATAGATATCATACTAAATACACTAAACAAATATCACAATAAACTACAGTTTACAGTTGAAATAGAAAAAAACTTCAGCTTACCGTATTTAAATACAAAACTACACAGACAAAATAATACAATTTTACTCAATTGGTACACAAAACCAACGGCATCAGGAAGAATAATAAATTATCACTCGACTCAACCTATGAAACAAAAAATAAATACAGCAAAAAATTTAATACATACAGTTTTTGAAATCAGCGACAACCGATTTAAAAATGAAAACATAAATAAAATAAAAAACATACTCTACAATAACAGTTTCCCAACATATCTCACAAACAATCTAATCACCAAAAAACTACAAAATCTCCAAATTGAAAATGAAAAATCTGGCAGCCCACAAAAATATTTCAGCGTTACATACGTTCCAAAACTGACAGACAACATAAAAATGCACGAAACAATAAAACGGGACAACATAAGCTTCGCTCACAAATCGAACGCCACACTCTCCACGATCTTTACAAACACAAAAACTCCAATTGACAAACAACAACAACACAACGTCGTCTACGAAATAGGATGTAACGGAAAAGGCAACGAAACATGCAATCTTGTTTACATAGGAACAACAAAACGAGCACTCGCCGTGAGAATGGGAGAACATCAATCTGACATCAAAAGGGAGAAATTGGGGACAGCATTAGCACAACATATAATCGAAAGTGGACACTCAGCTGATTTTGATAATGTACGAATATTAGACAGAGAAAAGAAACATAATACTAGGTACACATTGGAGAGCTTAAGGATCCAACAAAAACTAACAACAACAATGAACACGAAAGAAGACAAAGACAAAATAAATTTATGCTACGCTGCCGCCATCAAATAAAATAAAATTTTAATTAGTTTTTTTTAAATTTGATTTTATTTGTAATTTTAGTTTTATTTATGTTTAAATTTGTGTTTGTGCCGTTCGGAGAGATGCAATATTTATGTATAAATGTAATTTAAAGCAATAATGTAAGTCGAAAGTTAAAAAATTAGTTGAAATTGTCAGTGTTATAATGTTAATTGTATATTCTTCATTATAATAGATTCAATAAACCCCTGAAGAAGTTGAAATAACCTCAACGAAACGTCGGGATAAAAGATGGAATAAAGTTGTTTTTATTCGCATTTTAAAATAATAAGACCGAAAAGCCTACAAAACATAAATAAAAAAAAAATATATTTTATAAAGAAAAAATAAGAGAAAAAAAAAAATAATAAAAAATAAGTTAAAAGAAAACAAAATTTAAAAAAAAAGGAAGAAAAAAATAATAAAAAAAAAACAAAAGAACAATAGTTTAAAAAAAAAGAGAGAAGAAAAAAATATTGAATTTAAAAAAAAAAGAAAAGATATATAATATTAAAAATATATGTAGATAAGTTTTTTTTGATGATATATAATTTCAATTCTTAACATTATTTATAAAATGTTTGTAAATTTCGTCGATGGGAAATTTAAATAGAATGCAATTACAATGGCCACACATATGTAAATAAAAAAAAAAGAGGGGGAAGGGTTAGGAACGTAAAGACGTTAGGTTAATAACGCTAGTTTTTTTTTTTAATTTTAGGCTTTGTGTGAGCATTGAAGTTGCATAAAAGTTTTGCATAAGCAGAATTTTAAAATTTTTGGGATTTGTAGAAGTGTTTATTGTGAGAATAGTGAGATAATTTTTAAATGCAAGTAGTTTTCAGAGTAAAAATTTAACCATTTTTATTTTCATTCGATTTCGTGAGTTTCGTAAAATTAAATCAGATAATGGTTTAGGTAATTTTTTTTTATTTATATTGATTTATATTTTGATTGTATACTATAATTTATATCGTATATTATTTTGACTTATTTAGTATTTTTGAGTAAAAAGTAGAAGCATTTAGTATATTGATTCGTCCGGTTCCCAGCTTGTGAAACGACGTTGGACGACTACGGAGGAAAACGTCAAATGAGAACCGAGACGACTACCCAAGCACGAGAAAACAACTGTACGACGTTGAATACAAAGTAAACAACACTGCGAAGATAATACGAAATAAACATCATCACATACTCATTCCACTGATGTCACTTAACTACTAATGATCGTTTGTCGAATGAACTATATTGACATCCAATTCGAATTTTCACGCATGAAGATGAATCAGAGTGTTCTTACCAATACGCACGATAGCAGCAGAGTTTCCGCCCAGAAGTAACACACGTACCGTTAATATACGTATTTATGGGGCGTTTTATCGAGAATGTACGACTTCAGTATCTAAGTTACACTGATACCTACGTTTGTGTCGCCACAGACTCTTACTCGGGCAGACACCAAAGCACTATGGTTGTTCACACTAGCCTTCATCAACCTGTGCACGAGTACGATACTACGCTCGACGGTTGTTAACGTTAATCATCAACAACCAGTGCAAGAGCAAGATTTATTACTGATGTCTTCAAGAAGAAGATTTCAATCTGATCACAGTTCATCACCAATTTGAGAGGTAATGGTTCAACATTGGGTCACAGCATTGACGGAAGAAAAACTATAGTTGCAGCATGGCAATGAGTTAATCCACTAGCATTAACAATAAACAGTGCTAGGCGGGTTAGTGCCATATTTATTAACGTTTGCGAAAGATGATATCGCTCAAGACTACTTGTTCCGATTGATCACCAATAATATCACCATCACCAGAGAAGAGAAGAAAAACCCCGATGATTGCCAATTTTAAATAAATATTATTACTATAAATGTACGAAAGAGAAAGATTTTAAGAGTAAAGTAAATACAATATTTAATACATAATTTTTATTGTAACAAATTTAAATTTTCATATTTTAATATTCATATTATCGTTTTGCAATGTAAATGAATTTTTGATTTGTAAAGTATTTATATGCAACCTATCCAAACCACTAGTTGTAAAAAAAAAAAAAAATATAAAAAGGAACTAGTTGGAAATCATTTCATGATTTCTTTTAGGGGGGTGAGAAATGTTGTATATTGACTTATTCGCATGAAGCGGATTGTATAATAATTATTGTCGAATACAATGAAATTATAAAATTTTGGGTAATAATAATTATTGTCGAATACAATGAACTCAAAAAAATTGCAAGCAATGCGGAATTAGCAATTTTTTGTAAACGAATAAATCGTAACCGACTTATGAATACAATCAGCTGAATATGCATAAGTGAATATGAAGAATTAGGTCAACCAATGCAGAAGCCGCGATCGATTATCGGTCAAGCTTTTGGTTTTTATTGGCCTAGGTTAGGAGCGGGTTACGAAGAGTGAAACGTAACTGCTGGGCGTTGCCAAAGATAAATAGGCTTCTTTAGATTTTGGTTTGGATAGAAACCGGAGTCTTCAGTAGTTCGTGTTAAGTGTAGGATCTATGAGCAAGTGAGCTCTTCTATTTTAATTGTAATAAATAGTGATTTTCTTTAAATAAAGTAAAATAAAGTAAAAATAAAAGTGTTTAATAATATAAAATTCGCGGTAGGATTTATCAACAAATACAACATTAGGTATCTACATTCGGGTGTCCGCACTTGAAGGATATTACATTGGCGCAGCCGGTAGGATTTAAAATCTGATAATATAATCTGAAAGATACAACAAAACGTAGTCCAATGGCATGGTGGTTTTTGCAACCGGGCTAAAACAATTGTGGAGTCCGACCAGCAGTACATATTATTACGATCGATTGTGATTGATTGAAAAAGTGAATCAACCATATCTGCCAAAAGTGCAACTCCACAAAGTTCCAAATTAGGCAATGCAACAATATTTACTGGTGCCACTTTGGATTTGGCAAATAAAAGATGTGTTGAAAAACTGGAAGAAGATTGCTCTACTCTAATATAAATACATGAACCATATGCAACCTCTGACGCATCACAAAAGGCATGAAATTGAACATCAGAAAAAGGCGAAGAATCTGAATATCTTGAATATAGACATAATCCTTCAAAAATTGATGCCAAATGTGGAGAATACCGACGGGCAGATTATCATCCCAATCAATTTTTGTCATCCAAACTTTCTGCATAAAAATTTTTGCAGAAATGACAATTGGTGAAAACCAGTCGACAGGATCAAATAAACGAGCAATTATCGATAAGACTTCTCGTTTAGTGAAAGATTTACGAAGATCGAAAGGAGTGGTAGTGAAATAAAATGTTTGGGTTTTGGCATTCCAACGGATTCCTAGCGTCTTCATGTTACTAGAATCTTCGATTTTAAAAAAATCTTCGTTAAACAGATGATCAGCTGGTAGGCCCTTTAAGAGGTCTTCACAATTTGAAGTCCACTTTCGCATTGAAAAACCAGCCGAATCAAGAGCAGATACAAGCTCATCACGAGAAGCGATAGCGGTTGAAATATCATGGGCTCCAGCTAATGCATCATCAACATACATCATGTGACAAAGAATTTTAGAAGCAAGGGGGAGTTTGTCTTGCACATCATCATAATCATAATTGGTGAAGTGTGAGTATTGCAAGATATGGCGCACTATTAACACCAAATGTTACTGTTTTTAATTCAAAATCACGAATTTTATCTTTAGCTGAATTACGAAATAAAATTTGTTGGTAAGGGGTGTGACTAGAGTCGACCAAAATCTGTCGATACATCTTTTCGATGTCACCATTAAAAACATAACGGAAAAAACGCCACTTTAAAACCAATAGCATTAGATCAGCACCGGACCAGTATAGAGAACATCATTAAAGCCCACACCATTTTACGAACGACTATATGCGTTAAAAACATCACGCACCTTGGTAGAGGTGCTTTCAGGCTGAATCAGAGCGTGGTGTGGTAAATAAAAATGAGTTGGTGTTTGTACAAAAGTTGGTACTGACACTTTTTTTTATATGATTCAAATGCACATACTCATTTACGACTTGAGCTTTAATAAGCTGATTGTGTAGGAGATTCGTTTCGTTTCTAAGAAATTGTTTTTGAGCAATCGAACGAGAATTACCTAAAACAAGATTGTTTTTTGAACTGAGGCTTAAAGGGGAGTGAAACTATATAACGACCGCTAGAATCACGTTTTCTCGTATTTTTTAAATATTTTTCGCAATATTTATCCTCTTCGCTTTAAAATTTATTTTTTGGAAATTCTTCCAGCTCCCAAAAGCGCGCAATCTGCTTATCCAAAGAGATTTCGTTAAAAAATGAAACGCAAATTTTTTTCATAAGGTAGTGGACCGGTAAGAATCCAACCAAACACGGTATCTTGGGCAATTAAAGAACCGAGAATATTCTTTTTGAGAGCCTCAAGAACAATTGATGGATATATATCTCCACCAATCAAAACATCGACTTGATTACTTTTTAAAATAATTGAAATCAGCAAGTTGCATGTCTCGAAATGTGTCGCCAAATGAAAGATCAAGTGAAGTCGTGGGAAGCTTACCAGTAAGATGTGGAATCACCAAAGCTAATGATTCAATTTGTAGCTGAGGATTTGTGGGTGAACTTTAAAAAAAATTGCAAATTTTTTGCACGCGAGCTGAAATAGCGTTATTCAGAACTGAAACTTGCACGTTGACTTTCTTAACTGGTAGCTTAAGTAATTTTTGGATACGCTCAGAAATAAAAGTACCTTCAGAGCCAGAATCGATTAGTGCTCTGGCGGTATATACTGACCCTAAGTGGCAAATGTTAACCATAGCCGTACCCACGAGAACGCTTTTGGCAGAAGATGCATAAGCCGAATTAATACTTTCAATTTCAACCGTAGATGAAGCTGTTTGTATTTGTACTGTATGACTTTGCATGTTTGCGTGAACAGGAGTCGTGGGACGAGAATTAACTTCAGATACATTTCGAAAGGGTTAGAACTAGGGGGTGTATCTGAAGACTCACGATGCAAAAGTGAGTGATGTCGCTGCTTACATACTGAGCAATTGTAAGTACTCTTGCAGTCTTTCAACAAATGCGAATAGGCAAGACAATCCAAACTAAGTTTTAATTTTTTGACTTGCCAAAAACGATCAACCGTTTTCATATTCGAAAATTTGGGGCACGACTTTAAGGAATGTTGTTTGGAAGAGCAATGTCGACAATCGAAATTTAATATATTTGCTTGATAAATTTTCACATTCTTATTCAAAGAATTGAACGACTTGGAGACAGATGTATTTTTCACTGCTGGTTTAGAAGTTGATACACCTTGCAGATCTAACACTGTTTCTAATGTCCTGAATCGACGAGTCAAAAACGAGTCCATGATGGACCATTTAGGAATTTCCGAACTCATCTCAATAGACTGCTCCCACAACGCTAGAGTAGCACCAGGTAACCGGGTAGAACAAAGAAATACTAAAATAGCATCCCAGTTTCCTATATCGATGCTATGCATTTTTAACACCGCAATACAGTTGTTGATATCTCCTTGTAACTTTTTAATGTCACTACCAGATTCAACCGAAATAGATGGAAGGCTAAAAATAATTTTTTGCTGGCTATTTACCAGGATACGCTTATTTTCAAATCGATCCGATAAATTTTGCCAGGCCGAAGCAAAACCTTCATTCGTAAGCGGAGATTTGCTTATAATGTCCTTTGCTTCACCCCTTGTCTTCTGATTCAAATGATACAGATTCTCGACAGGGGCATTTACAATATAAATAGCCGTAAACATGTCTCGAAATGTGGGCCATGAGAGATAATCCCCGTGGAAAATTTCTGTATCGCATGGAGGTACACGAACGCCAAAATCGTGGCATGAACCCATTGCCAAAACCGCAGATGATTGAGCTGTTGAAGTACCATGAGCGTGCGGAGGTGCTGGAGTGAACCTATGTTCTTGAAAAACAGGGGGTACTTGCTGAAAAGGAGTTGTCGCGAGTTCTGCATGATTATCGGACCGAAAATTAGGTTCTTGATGCGCATCGATGGTTCTTACTACGGTTGAGTACTCTTTACAGCCCTATCAACCGCCGGTAAGGCCTTAGCTTCATGCAGATACACCTTAAAAAATGATTTAAAATTAACCCAAAGTTCAAATAATTCTTGTTTTTGAAGTTCTAATGTAAAAACAGAATGGTCGGCTTGAGCTACAAGATTAAACTGCTCTTCAAATTCAACCACCATTTTGTTTTTATTAACGTGTAAACAAAAATTTCAAATCAAAATTCCAAAATAATTCAGAAAAGAAAAATAATATTCTTTAGTGTACGAACAAGTATTTTAAATGTGAAAAAAAATATTAAAAAAATTTATTTAAATTGTACGAAAAATTATAAAAAATAATATATTGTTCTTTAATACTGAGTTATTATTCCAATTTTATACAAATACAAATTAAAAATGTTGATTAAAAACGAATAAATTTTTGTAGATGGCGGCACCTTTAAAATCGTCTCATAAAAATTTCCCTTTTTATTCTATAAGAAAATTTCTGACTAGGTGGCAACTTTCTATGCAGACAACTGCACAGCTGTTATAGAACGTGAACAGAAAGAAATAAAAAAATAAAAACGCCTGCAAAACAATTTTTAAAATATTATTGTTCGAATCAATTTAATAAAAATTACAACAGAATAAAAAAAGTGTGTTTGTTGTTTTTGTAGCTTCTTCTGAGGATCTGATGTTCTGCTGTGACTCGTCTTCTGTTGGCCAAATAATCCAGGAATGTCCGCCCAAGGATGCTGCTGTGTGTGTGCGTTTCGTTGTTCTTTTTCTTTTTATTTTGTTTTATGCACTTTTCCGACGGCTAATCGGACTTTTATTAAATAGCAAATGGGGAAAAAACTTTGTTTTTATATATATATATATATATATATATATATATATATATATATATATATATATATATATATATATATATATATATATATATATATATATATATATATTTAAGCCAAACGCTTGCACTTTTATATTTTGTAAACTGTTCGATTGAGAAAATTCCATTTTTGAAATGCACAGGGCTCATAGAAATTTTCTCAATCGAATGTGTCATTTTTGATCGCAAATGCCATTTTGAGGTATTTTTGTTTTTGTAAAAATAACGCTTTTGAATTTGAAGACAAGCTGCACAGACGTCCTTTTCGATTTTCTGGTAAATTTTATAAAAGAAACTAAAAGCCACTTTTTTTGCCCCATAAAAATTTGTATATTTTATTTGTTTTTGTAAAAATAAAGCTTTTGAAATTGAAGACACGCTGCACAGACGTTCTTTTCGATTTTCTGGTAAATTTTATAAAAGAAAATAAAAGCCACTTTTTTTGCACCATAAAAATTTGTATATTTTATTTGTTTTCTTTTTGAAACTTTGCGCAACCGGCACTAACTTTCGAGCTGCCTTTTTTAGACATCTTCAACTCGGAAGACAACCCCAGCACTCGATTTTTTTTATTGGTCCTTCGAGCTGGAGCTGTGCAAAGAAGTTAGCCATTTTTAAGAAAAAAGGATACAAATTTGGAGCCCCACTTTTATTTGGAAATCTTTTAGAATTTTGTAGCCGAATTCAATAAATAAGGTGCATTACATTTTATTATTGTGAAAAAAACAAGTGCGGTAGAAATATTTGATTTCATTTAAAACTTGTTTTGCCAATTTTCATTCTGCGCCCAATTTCTATATATTTGGCACACAAACGCCTTTCGTTGTTTTTATTGCTTTTGTTTTCGGACAGTGCTCGTGGTTTTTTGGTTTTTTTTTCCATTTTATTTTTGCGAAATTAAAGTTTTTTTTATCGCTTTTTGCCGCAATTTCGTTTGGGCACACCCACCCCTATTTTAATTTCACAAAAACAAAGTTTTTTCCCCATTTGCTATTTAATAAAAGTCCGATTAGCCGTCGGAAAAGTGCATAAAACAAAATAAAAAGAAAAAGAACAACGAAACGCACACACACAGCAGCATCCTTGGGCGGACATTCCTGGATTATTTGGCCAACAGAAGACGAGTCACAGCAGAACATCAGATCCTCAGAAGAAGCTACAAAAACAACAAACACACTTTTTTTATTCTGTTGTAATTTTTATTAAATTGATTCGAACAATAATATTTTAAAAATTGTTTTGCAGGCGTTTTTATTTTTTTATTTCTTTCTGTTCACGTTCTATAACAGCTGTGCAGTTGTCTACATAGAAAGTTGCCACCTAGTCAGAAATTTTCTTATAGAATAAAAAGGGAAATTTTTATGAGACGATTTTAAAGGTGCCACCATCTACAAAAATTTATTCGTTTTTAATCAACATTTTTAATTTGTATTTGTATAAAATTGGAATAATAACTCAGTATTAAAGAACAATTTATTATTGTTTATAATTTTTCGTACAATTTAAATAAATTTTTTTAATATTTTTTTTCACATTTAAAATACTTGTTCGTACACTAAAGAATATTATTTTATTTTTTTCTGAATTATTTTGGAATTTTGATTTGAAATTTTTGTTTACACGTTAATAAAAACAAAATGGTGGTTGAATTTGAAGAGCAGTTTAATCTTGTAGCTCAAGCCGACCATTCTGTTTTTACATTAGAACTTCAAAAACAAGAATTATTTGAACTTTGGGTTAGTTTTAAATCATTTTTTAAGGTGTATCTGCATGAAGCTAAGGCCTTACCGGCGGTTGATAGGGCTGATAAAGTAGCAAGAGTGAAGTCTGTGTATCAAAAAAGAGTACTCAACCGTAGTAAGAACCATCGATGCGCATCAAGAACCAGCACGCAGTCCTCCATCTAGCTGCTCGACGGTCAGAATGGACGGTTTGGTGCCCAGATCAACTCCCTCACCTAATTTTCGGTCCGATAATCATGCAGAACTCGCGACAACTCCTTTTCAGCAAGTACCCCCTGTTTTTCAAGAACATAGGTTCACTCCAGCACCTCCGCACGCTCATGGTACTTCAACAGCTCAATCATCTGCGGTTTTGGCAATGGGTTCATGCCACGATTTTGGCGTTCGTGTACCTCCATGCGATACAGAAATTTTCCACGGGGATTATCTCTCATGGCCCACATTTCGAGACATGTTTACGGCTATTTATATTGTAAATGCCCCTGTCGAGAATCTGTATCATTTGAATCAGAAGACAAGGGGTGAAGCAAAGGACATTATAAGCAAATCTCCGCTTACGAATGAAGGTTTTGCTTCGGCCTGGCAAAATTTATCGGATCGATTTGAAAATAAGCGTATCCTGGTAAATAGCCAGCAAAAAATTATTTTTAGCCTTCCATCTATTTCGGTTGAATCTGGTAGTGACATTAAAAAGTTACAAGGAGATATCAACAACTGTATTGCGGTGTTAAAAATGCATAGCATCGATATAGGAAACTGGGATGCTATTTTAGTATTTCTTTGTTCTACCCGGTTACCTGGTGCTACTCTAGCGTTGTGGGAGCAGTCTATTGAGATGAGTTCGGAAATTCCTAAATGGTCCATCATGGACTCGTTTTTGACTCGTCGATTCAGGACATTAGAAACAGTGTTAGATCTGCAAGGTGTATCAACTTCTAAACCAGCAGTGAAAAATACATCTGTCTCCAAGTCGTTCAATTCTTTGAATAAGAATGTGAAAATTTATCAAGCAAATATATTAAATTTCGATTGTCGACATTGCTCTTCCAAACAACATTCCTTAAAGTCGTGCCCCAAATTTTCGAATATGAAAACGGCTGATCGTTTTTGGCAAGTCAAAAAATTAAAACTTAGTTTGGATTGTCTTGCCTATTCGCATTTGTTGAAAGACTGCAAGAGTACTTACAATTGCTCAGTATGTAAGCAGCGACATCACTCACTTTTGCATCGTGAGTCTTCAGATACACCCCCTAGTTCTAACCCTTTCGAAATGTATCTGAAGTTAATTCTCGTCCCACGACTCCTGTTCACGCAAACATGCAAAGTCATACAGTACAAATACAAACAGCTTCATCTACGGTTGAAATTGAAAGTATTAATTCGGCTTTTGCATCTTCTGCCAAAAGCGTTCTCGTGGGTACGGCTATGGTTAACATTTGCCACTTAGGGTCAGTATATACCGCCAGAGCACTAATCGATTCTGGCTCTGAAGGTACTTTTATTTCTGAGCGTATCCAAAAATTACTTAAGCTACCAGTTAAGAAAGTCAACGTGCAAGTTTCAGTTCTGAATAACGCTATTTTAGCTCGCGTGCAAAAAATTTGTAATTTTGTTTAAAGTTCACCCACAAATCCTCAGCTACAAATTGAATCATTAGCTTTGGTGATTCCACATCTTACTGGTAAGCTTCCCACGACTTCACTTGATCTTTCATTTGGCGACACATTTCGAGACATGCAAATTGCTGATTTCAATTATTTTAAAAAGTAATCAAGTCGATGTTTTGATTGGTGGAGATATATATCCATCAATTGTTCTTGAGGCTCTCAAAAAGAATATTCTCGGTTCTTTAATTGCCCAAGATACCGTGTTTGGTTGGATTCTTACCGGTCCACTACCATATGAAAAAATTTGCGTTTCATTTTTTAACGAAATCTCTTTGGATAAGCAGATTGCGCGCTTTTGGGAGCTGGAAGAATTTCCAAAAAATAAATTTTAAAGCGAAGAGGATATATATTGCGAAAAATATTTAAAAAATACGAGAAAACGTGATTCTAGCGGTCGTTATATAGTTTCACTCCCCTTTAAGCCTCAGTTCAAAAAACAACCTTGTTTTAGGTAATTCTCGTTCGATTGCTCAAAAACAATTTCTTAGAAACGAAACGAATCTCCTACACAATCCGCTTATTAAAGCTCAAGTCGTAAATGAGTATGTGCATTTGATCATATAAAAAAAGTGTCAGTACCAACTTTTGTACAAACACCAACTCATTTTTATTTACCACACCACGCTGTGATTAAGCCTGAAAGCACCTCTACCAAGGTGCGTGTTGTTTTTAACGCATCTAGTCGTTCGTAAAATGGTGTGGGCTTTAATGATGTTCTCTATACTGGTCCGGTGCTGATCTAATGCTATTGGTTTTAAAGTGGCGTTTTTTCCGTTATGTTTTTAATGGTGACATCGAAAAGATGTATCGACAGATTTTGGTCGACTCTAGTCACACCCCTTACCAACAAATTTTATTTCGTAATTCAGCTAAAGATGAAATTCGTGATTTTGAATTAAAAACAGTAACATTTGGTGTTAATAGTGCGCCATATCTTGCAATACTCACACTTCACCAATTATGATTATGATGATGTGCAAGACAAACTCCCCCTTGCTTCTAAAATTCTTTGTCACATGATGTATGTTGATGATGCATTAGCTGGAGCCCATGATATTTCAACCGCTATCGCTTCTCGTGATGAGCTTGTATCTGCTCTTGATTCGGCTGGTTTTTCAATGCGAAAGTGGACTTCAAATTGTGAAGACCTCTTAAAGGGCCTACCAGCTGATCATCTGTTTAACGAAGATTTTTTAAAAATCGAAGATTCTAGTAACATGAAGACGCTAGGAATCCGTTGGAATGCCAAAACCCAAACATTTTATTTCACTACCACTCCTTTCGATCTTCGTAAATCTTTCACTAAACGAGAAGTCTTATCGATAATTGCTCGTTTATTTGATCCTGTCGACTGGTTTTCACCAATTGTCATTTCTGCAAAAAATTTTATGCAGAAAGTTTGGATGACAAAAATTGATTGGGATGATAATCTGCCCGTCGGTATTCTCCACATTTGGCAACAATTTTTGAAGGATTATGTCTATATTCAAGATATTCAGATTCTTCGCCTTTTTCTGATGTTCAATTTCATGCCTTTTGTGATGCGTCAGAGGTTGCATATGGTTCATGTATTTATATTAGAGTAGAGCAATCTTCTTCCAGTTTTTCAACACATCTTTTATTTGCCAAATCCAAAGTGGCACCAGTAAATATTGTTGCATTGCCTAATTTGGAACTTTGTGGAGCTGCACTTTTGGCAGGTATGGTTGATTCACTTTTTCAATCAATCACAATCGATCGTAATAATATGTACTGCTGGTCGGACTCCACAATTGTTTTAGCCCGGTTGCAAAAACCACCATGCCATTGGACTACGTTTTGTTGTATCTTTCAGATTATATTATCAAATTTTAAATCCTACCGGCTGCGCCAATGTTATATCCTTCAAGTGCGGACACCCGAATGTAGATACCTAATGTTGTATTTGTTGATAAATCCTACCGCGAATTTTATATTATTAAACACTTTTATTTTTACTTTATTTTTCTTTATTTAAAGAAAATCACTATTTATTACAATTAAAATAGAAGAGCTCACTTGCTCATAGATCCTACACTTAACACGAACTACTGAAGACTCCGGTTTCTATCCAAACCAAAATCTAAAGAAGCCTACTTATCTTTGGCAACGCCCAGCGGTTACGTTTCACTCTTCGTAACCCGCTCCTAACCTAGGCCAATAAAAACCAAAAGCTTGACCGATAATCGATCGCGGCTTCTGCATTGGTTGACCTAATTCTTCATATTCACTTATGCATATTCAGCTGATTGTATTCATAAGTCGGTTACGATTTATTCGTTTACAAAAAATTGCTAATTCCGCATTGCTTGCAATTTTTTTAGAGTTCATTGTATTCGACAATAATTATTATTACAAAAAATTGCTAATTCCGCACTGCTTGCAATTTTTTTTAATTTCATTGTATTCGACAATAATTATTATACAATCCGCTTCATGCGAATAAGTCAATATACAACATTCCTCACCCCCCTAAAAGAAATCATGAAATGATTTCCAACTAGTTCCTTTTTAGATTTTTTTTTTTTTTACAACTAGTGGTTTGGATAGGTTGCATATAAATACTTTACAAATCAAAAATTCATTTACATTGCAAAACGATAATATGAATATTAAAATATGAAAATTTAAATTTGTTACAATAAAAATTATGTATTAAATATTGTATTTACTTTACTCTTAAAATCTTTCTCTTTCGTACATTTATAGTAATAATATTTATTTAAAATTGGCAATCATCGGGGTTTTTCTTCTCTTCTCTGGTGATGGTGATATTATTGGTGATCAATCGGAACAAGTAGTCTTGAGCGATATCATCTTTCGCAAACGTTAATAAATATGGCACTAACCCGCCTAGCACTGTTTATTGTTAATGCTAGTGGATTAACTCATTGCCATGCTGCAACTATAGTTTTTCTTCCGTCAATGCTGTGACCCAATGTTGAACCATTACCTCTCAAATTGGTGATGAACTGTGATCAGATTGAAATCTTCTTCTTGAAGACATCAGTAATAAATCTTGCTCTTGCACTGGTTGTTGATGATTAACGTTAACAACCGTCGAGCGTAGTATCGTACTCGTGCACAGGTTGATGAAGGCTAGTGTGAACAACCATAGTGCTTTGGTGTCTGCCCGAGTAAGAGTCTGTGGCGACACAAACGTAGGTATCAGTGTAACTTAGATACTGAAGTCGTACATTCTCGATAAAACGCCCCATAAATACGTATATTAACGGTACGTGTGTTACTTCTGGGCGGAAACTCTGCTGCTATCGTGCGTATTGGTAAGAACACTCTGATTCATCTTCATGCGTGAAAATTCGAATTGGATGTCAATATAGTTCATTCGACAAACGATCATTAGTAGTTAAGTGACATCAGTGGAATGAGTATGTGATGATGTTTATTTCGTATTATCTTCGCAGTGTTGTTTACTTTGTATTCAACGTCGTACAGTTGTTTTCTCGTGCTTGGGTAGTCGTCTCGGTTCTCATTTGACGTTTTCCTCCGTAGTCGTCCAACGTCGTTTCACAAGCTGGGAACCGGACGAATCAATATACTAAATGCTTCTACTTTTTACTCAAAAATACTAAATAAGTCAAAATAATATACGATATAAATTATAGTATACAATCAAAATATAAATCAATATAAATAAAAAAAAATTACCTAAACCATTATCTGATTTAATTTTACGAAACTCACGAAATCGAATGAAAATAAAAATGGTTAAATTTTTACTCTGAAAACTACTTGCATTTAAAAATTATCTCACTATTCTCACAATAAACACTTCTACAAATCCCAAAAATTTTAAAATTCTGCTTATGCAAAACTTTTATGCAACTTCAATGCTCACACAAAGCCTAAAATTAAAAAAAAAAACTAGCGTTATTAACCTAACGTCTTTACGTTCCTAACCCTTCCCCCTCTTTTTTTTTTATTTACATATGTGTGGCCATTGTAATTGCATTCTATTTAAATTTCCCATCGACGAAATTTACAAACATTTTATAAATAATGTTAAGAATTGAAATTATATATCATCAAAAAAAACTTATCTACATATATTTTTAATATTATATATCTTTTCTTTTTTTTTTAAATTCAATATTTTTTTCTTCTCTCTTTTTTTTTAAACTATTGTTCTTTTGTTTTTTTTTTATTATTTTTTTCTTCCTTTTTTTTTAAATTTTGTTTTCTTTTAACTTATTTTTTATTATTTTTTTTTTTCTCTTATTTTTTCTTTATAAAATATATTTTTTTTTTATTTATGTTTTGTAGGCTTTTCGGTCTTATTATTTTAAAATGCGAATAAAAACAACTTTATTCCATCTTTTATCCCGACGTTTCGTTGAGGTTATTTCAACTTCTTCAGGGGTTTATTGAATCTATTATAATGAAGAATATACAATTAACATTATAACACTGACAATTTCAACTAATTTTTTAACTTTCGACTTACATTATTGCTTTAAATTACATTTATACATAAATATTGCATCTCTCCGAACGGCACAAACACAAATTTAAACATAAATAAAACTAAAATTACAAATAAAATCAAATTTAAAAAAAACTAATTAAAATTTTATTTTATTTGATGGCGGCAGCGTAGCATAAATTTATTTTGTCTTTGTCTTCTTTCGTGTTCATTGTTGTTGTTAGTTTTTGTTGGATCCTTAAGCTCTCCAATGTGTACCTAGTATTATGTTTCTTTTCTCTGTCTAATATTCGTACATTATCAAAATCAGCTGAGTGTCCACTTTCGATTATATGTTGTGCTAATGCTGTCCCCAATTTCTCCCTTTTGATGTCAGATTGATGTTCTCCCATTCTCACGGCGAGTGCTCGTTTTGTTGTTCCTATGTAAACAAGATTGCATGTTTCGTTGCCTTTTCCGTTACATCCTATTTCGTAGACGACGTTGTGTTGTTGTTGTTTGTCAATTGGAGTTTTTGTGTTTGTAAAGATCGTGGAGAGTGTGGCGTTCGATTTGTGAGCGAAGCTTATGTTGTCCCGTTTTATTGTTTCGTGCATTTTTATGTTGTCTGTCAGTTTTGGAACGTATGTAACGCTGAAATATTTTTGTGGGCTGCCAGATTTTTCATTTTCAATTTGGAGATTTTGTAGTTTTTTGGTGATTAGATTGTTTGTGAGATATGTTGGGAAACTGTTATTGTAGAGTATGTTTTTTATTTTATTTATGTTTTCATTTTTAAATCGGTTGTCGCTGATTTCAAAAACTGTATGTATTAAATTTTTTGCTGTATTTATTTTTTGTTTCATAGGTTGAGTCGAGTGATAATTTATTATTCTTCCTGATGCCGTTGGTTTTGTGTACCAATTGAGTAAAATTGTATTATTTTGTTTGTGTAGTTTTGTATTCAAATACGGTAAGCTGAAGTTTTTTTCTATTTCAACTGTAAACTGTAGTTTATTGTGATATTTGTTTAGTGTATTTAGTATGATATCTATATCTTTTTTGTTAATTATTGCAAAAATATCATCAACGTATTTGACTAATAGTTTTATTTGTATGTTTTCTTGTTTAAGTTTTTCTATAGTATCGTCTAAAAGTGTGTCAAGTACAATATCAGCAATTGTTGGGGATAAGGGATTCCCCATTGGCATTCCAAATGTCTGGTGATAAAGTTTGTTGTCATATTCAAAGTAATTATTGTCTTTTAAACAAAATTCCAATATTTTAAGAAAGTCTGTCTTTTGAATATTTGTCTGTTTTGTTAGTGTTGTCCATTGTTTCATTATGTTTTTTATAGCTAAATGTATAGGTATGTTAGTAAATAATGAAACTGCGTCAAAAGATACTAAAATTTCATCTTCATCCAATTTTAAATTTTTAACTTTTTCTTTTAACTCAAGGGAATTTTTGATGTTGTATTCGTCTGAAATTATATTTTTAAGAATTCCGCCAATGTGTTTGGAAAGTTTATAGCAAGGAACTCCAAAAGATGATGATATTGGTCTCAATGGTAAGTTTTCTTTGTGTATTTTTGGTAAGCCATAAATACGTGGTGCTGTTGCTGCAGAACACATTAGTTCTGATTTTTGTTTTAGGTCTATGAATCCTTGTTTGTATAAATTATTTACGATGCTGTTGTTCGATTTTTGTAGTTTAATAGTTGGGTCTGTTCTAATTGTTTTGTAGGTATTTTTATCGTTCAATAATTCCATTAATTTTTTGTTGTAGTCCTCTTTGTACATTATAACTGTCTTATTTCCTTTGTCTGCTGTTGTGACAATAATTTCATCTTTATGTTGTTTAATAAGTGTTTTAGTCTTGTTGTAAATTGTTAAAATGAATTTTTCTAATGTTGTATTTTTAAGTTTTCTTCTATGTTGTGCTACTCTATTAGCTATTGTAGATCTGGCAACTTCTTTATGTTTATCTTCTTCTATGGTTTGTATACATTGTTCAACGTCTGCTATTATGTGTATGGGTGAGAAGTTTTTACCATTAACAGTGATAGCAAATTTTTTACCCAATGATAATAACCACTTACTCTCTTCAGCAAATTCAATGTTAGTTTTGTTAACAAACCAATTTTCATTGTAAACAATTCCCATCTTTTGTAAGTTTGAATTTTTTAAATTTTGTAATTTGGATGAATGTGTCATGTTAGATTTTGAAATTATGTATACATACATATAATGTTGTTTTTGAATAAATGTTGTAAATTCTTTGTCGTTAAGTCTGGTTTTCATTTTAATTTCCGCTTGATATATATATTCTTTGGTAGTTTTAATAGTTTTGTTTTAATAGAAAGTTTGGATGACAAAAATTGATTGGGATGATAATCTGCCCGTCGGTATTCTCCACATTTGGCATCAATTTTTGAAGGATTATGTCTATATTCAAGATATTCAGATTCTTCGCCTTTTTCTGATGTTCAATTTCATGCCTTTTGTGATGCGTCAGAGGTTGCATATGGTTCATGTATTTATATTAGAGTAGAGCAATCTTCTTCCAGTTTTTCAACACATCTTTTATTTGCCAAATCCAAAGTGGCACCAGTAAATATTGTTGCATTGCCTAATTTGGAACTTTGTGGAGTTGCACTTTTGGCAGATATGGTTGATTCACTTTTTCAATCAATCACAATCGATCGTAATAATATGTACTGCTGGTCGGACTCCACAATTGTTTTAGCCCGGTTGCAAAAACCACCATGCCATTGGACTACGTTTTGTTGTATCTTTCAGATTATATTATCAGATTTTAAATCCTACCGGCTGCGCCAATGTAATATCCTTCAAGTGCGGACACCCGAATGTAGATACCTAATGTTGTATTTGTTGATAAATCCTACCGCTAATTTTATATTATTAAACACTTTTATTTTTACTTTATTTTACTTTATTTAAAGAAAATCACTATTTATTACAATTAAAATAGAAGAGCTCACTTGCTCATAGATCCTACACTTAACACGAACTACTGAAGACTCCGGTTTCTATCCAAACCAAAATCTAAAGAAGCCTATTTATCTTTGGCAACGCCCAGCAGTTACGTTTCACTCTTCGTAACCCGCTCCTAACCTAGGCCAATAAAAACCAAAAGCTTGACCGATAATCGATCGCGGCTTCTGCATTGGTTGACCTAATTCTTCATATTCACTTATGCATATTCAGCTGATTGTATTCATAAGTCGGTTACGATTTATTCGTTTACAAAAAATTGCTAATTCCGCATTGCTTGCAATTTTTTTGAGTTCATTGTATTCGACAATAATTATTATTACCCAAAATTTTATAATTTCATTGTATTCGACAATAATTATTATACAATCCGCTTCATGCGAATAAGTCAATATACAACATTTCTCACCCCCCTAAAAGAAATCATGAAATGATTTCCAACTAGTTCCTTTTTAGATTTTTTTTTTTTTTTACAACTAGTGGTTTGGATAGGTTGCATATAAATACTTTACAAATCAAAAATTCATTTACATTGCAAAACGATAATATGAATATTAAAATATGAAAATTTAAATTTGTTACAATAAAAATTATGTATTAAATATTGTATTTACTTTACTCTTAAAATCTTTCTCTTTCGTACATTTATAGTAATAATATTTATTTAAAATTGGCAATCATCGGGGTTTTTCTTCTCTTCTCTGGTGATGGTGATATTATTGGTGATCAATCGGAACAAGTAGTCTTGAGCGATATCATCTTTCGCAAACGTTAATAAATATGGCACTAACCCGCCTAGCACTGTTTATTGTTAATGCTAGTGGATTAACTCATTGCCATGCTGCAACTATAGTTTTTCTTCCGTCAATGCTGTGACCCAATGTTGAACCATTACCTCTCAAATTGGTGATGAACTGTGATCAGATTGAAATCTTCTTCTTGAAGACATCAGTAATAAATCTTGCTCTTGCACTGGTTGTTGATGATTAACGTTAACAACCGTCGAGCGTAGTATCGTACTCGTGCACAGGTTGATGAAGGCTAGTGTGAACAACCATAGTGCTTTGGTGTCTGCCCGAGTAAGAGTCTGTGGCGACACAAACGTAGGTATCAGTGTAACTTAGATACTGAAGTCGTACATTCTCGATAAAACGCCCCATAAATACGTATATTAACGGTACGTGTGTTACTTCTGGGCGGAAACTCTGCTGCTATCGTGCGTATTGGTAAGAACACTCTGATTCATCTTCATGCGTGAAAATTCGAATTGGATGTCAATATAGTTCATTCGACAAACGATCATTAGTAGTTAAGTGACATCAGTGGAATGAGTATGTGATGATGTTTATTTCGTATTATCTTCGCAGTGTTGTTTACTTTGTATTCAACGTCGTACAGTTGTTTTCTCGTGCTTGGGTAGTCGTCTCGGTTCTCATTTGACGTTTTCCTCCGTAGTCGTCCAACGTCGTTTCACAAGCTGGGAACCGGACGAATCAATATACTAAATGCTTCTACTTTTTACTCAAAAATACTAAATAAGTCAAAATAATATACGATATAAATTATAGTATACAATCAAAATATAAATCAATATAAATAAAAAAAAAATTACCTAAACCATTATCTGATTTAATTTTACGAAACTCACGAAATCGAATGAAAATAAAAATGGTTAAATTTTTACTCTGAAAACTACTTGCATTTAAAAATTATCTCACTATTCTCACAATAAACACTTCTACAAATCCCAAAAATTTTAAAATTCTGCTTATGCAAAACTTTTATGCAACTTCAATGCTCACACAAAGCCTAAAATTTCAAAAAAAAAAAACTAGCGTTATTAACCTAACGTCTTTACGTTCCTAACCCTTCCCTCTCTTTTTTTTTTTTATTTACTTATGTGTGGCCATTGTAATTGCATTCTATTTAAATTTCCCATCGACGAAATTTACAAACATTTTATAATTAATGTTAAGAATTGAAATTATATATCATCAAAAAAAACTTATCTACAAATATTTTTAATATTATATATCTTTTCATTTTTTTTTTTAATTCAATATTTTTTTCTTCTCTCTTTTTTTTAAACTATTGTTCTTTTGTTTATTTTTTATTATTTTTTTCTTCTTTTTTTTTTAAATTTTGTTTTCTTTTAACTTATTTTTTATTATATTTTTTTTCTCTTATTTTTTCTTTATAAAATATATTTTTGTTTCTCTTTTTCTCTTTTCTTTTTTTTTTATTTCATATATTTTTTCTTATAATTTTTTTTTTCACCTTTTTTTTCTTTATATATATTTTTTTCTCTGTATTTTTGTTATAATTATTGGCTTAAACCAAAGTTTAAGTTTCTTGCTCTAGTCCTTGAGCGAGTCGACATCCCACGTTTTTCATGATTGGTATCATCTAGCTTGCAGATCTCAACGTCATTGATATTTACCTGCAATTAAATAAATTAAAACCCATTGGGTGCGCTTTGACACACCTTTTATAGAAAATCATACATAATCTACCATATCTTGTATCTTGTTAAACTTCTAAAATTTATGAATCATTGTTAAAATAAAATAAATTACTCTCTAAATTAAATTTGTCCCTAAAAGTATACTATAATTGTTACTTTTTATATTTTTAAATAAAAACTCTGCTCGACAAAAACTGCTTATATATAGCATAAGTCATGAACTTGACATTGAAAATTAAATAACTACATATATACATACATATGGGTATGTTTACTTCTTTCGCTAGCTATATATATATATATATATATATATATATATATATATATATATATATATATAATATATATATATATATATATATATATATATATATATATATATATATATATATATATATAATATATATATATATATATATATATATATATATATATATATATATATATATATATATATATATATATATATATATATATATATATATATATATATATATATATATATATATATATATATATATATATTGCTTGCACTTTTATATTTTGTAAACTGTTCGATTGAGAAAATTCCATTTTTGAAATGCACAGGGCGCATATATATATATAAATATATATATATATATATATATATATATATATATATATATATATATATATATATATATATATATATATATATATATATATATATATATATATATATATATATATATGTGCGATTTAGACATGGACAGACATTAACAGACTGACAACGGACATAATTAGTTACAATATACACTTGTTAGATAAATACTGTTGAGAAATGCATTATGTTTATTTGTTGTTTATGAAGTAACCATTAAAAATGTTAATAGAAGAATATGTCATAATTGGAAAATACTTGATACGAGAAACAAAAACTTTTTCTTGTTCTCTGCAATAAAAATCAGAATTCAAATAAAATACGATATTTTATTTACCGAAAAACACAAATATCACAAAATCTACATTTTTGGGGCTCAACTAAACAAGAAATTTGTAAATTGGACTACAAATTTCGAGAAGAAAAGAAGTTTGAGAAAATTTTGGAGAACACGTTCGAGATACGTGTTTGGAGGGCACGTTCGAAATACGTGCCAGAAGAAAAAAGAATATTGAAGAGACTAAACAAGACGGCTGTACGAGAGGATCGAAAAGAAATAAAAAATATTCAAGGAAATTAGGGTTGAACTGCTGAATGAGCAAAAGAGAAATTTGAGTGAGTTGTATGCGTTGAGTTGATGCGAAATTAAGATGCAAAAGAGCGTATCACTGAATTTATAGATTGATTGAGCGCTAATTGTATTATACACTACACAACACATATTTGTAACAAAGTTCAATAAAACAGTGTTAAATCGTTTCGTTTTTAAAAATTGTTATAAATTATTGTTTAAAAATGGACATTCGGACGATATTGACTATGAACTTAGACGGACTGAAGAGAAAACTTGGAGAATTGACCTTGAATATCGTTGGGCGGAAACATGAACTTCAAGAACGGCTTTTACGATACTTTGCCGCCTCGAATTCATCGACTTCCGCCGTACAACCGGTCGATTTAAATGATGATGACAATTCAGAATATGAAGATGCAGTGCTTCAACCTGCTCCGCGTGAATGTGTCACTAGACAATTCACTTTGAACGGCCTACTGAAAGTTATAACGAGTATCTTTATTCCCTTCTTGAGATTGCAAAACCAATTGCACTTGATGAAGAGAGTATTATAGACTACTTTGTTGAGGGCATTCCTGATTCAAAATTTAATAAAATAGTATTATACCAAGCAAAATCTATTAGTCAGTTAAAAGATCAAATAGACGTGTATGCGAAAGTTCGTGGACCTCTAACACAATCATGCAGGAATACAATTCAGCCAACACGTGATCAAGTGGATTATCGTCAAGGAAGTGGACGGCGATGCTTTAAATGTGGTAACGAATCCCACATAGCTAGAGATTGTCCAACTAGTGAAGTGAAGTGTTACAAATGTGGTCAAGTTGGACACAAATCGTTTGCATGTACAACAAATGGAGATAACCAACAACCAAAAAATGGAAATACAAATTTTAATACCGTTGCGGATCAGAATTCTAAGACTGAACAACAATTTGCTTTGGACTCTGGTCTAATTTTCATGGACATCGAGGTTCAAAATTTGAAGTTAATGCTTTGGTAGATACAGGTTGCGAATTGTGTCTCATGCGACGTGATAAATGGGTACAAATAGGTAAAAATAAATTAAATCCTGATAAGAGAAATATAGTTGGAATTGGTGGTTACATATTCACAACCATGGGTGGTTTTTCAGCAGAAGTCAAAATTGATAATATGTTTTTAGAAATGAAATTCCAAGTTGTCAAAGAGTGTGATTTACAATTTGAAACAATAATTGGCAGTAGTGTTTTGAAAGATGTTGAAATGATTATTCGAGCAGATGGCGCTAAGTTTAAACGGATCGAGATTAAACAAGAAGAAGAATTAAAAAAAGATGTCTTACAAGAAGAATTTCAAAGAATTTGTTTGTCTGCAGAAGAATTGAGTGATGATAAGAAACCGGAATTAGATTTAAATCATCTAGGAAAAGAAGAAGCTGAGACTATTGTCACTATGGTAACCAAATACAAACCTAAATATGATTCAAAATGTCCGGTTGAAATGAAGATTATACTGACAGATGACGTTCCAATTTTTCAAAGGCCACGAAGATTATCACATGCAGATAGGTGTGATCTGGACGCTCAAGTTAAAGGATGGCTAAGCGATAATGTTATACTTCTGAATATCCTTCGCCAGTTGTATTAGTGTCCAAGAAAGATGGCACTAAAAGACTTTGTGGTGATTTTAGAAAACTAAACGACAAAATGGTGAGAGATAACTTTCCAATGATATAAATTGATGATGTTCTCGAGAAGCTGCAGGGCGCAAATGTATTTACTACATTGGATTTAAAGAACGGATTTTTTCATGTTCCAGTAGAACCGAATTCGAGAAAATACACTTCGTTTGTAATTCACAACGGTCAATATGAATTTTTGAAGGTACATTTTGAAATATCGAATTCGCCGGCTGTATTTGCAAGATTTGTTTCACCAGTACTCAGAGACTTAATAAATGATGGAACAGTAATGGTCTATGTCGATAATATAATTATTCCTTCTAAGGATGAATCTGAAGGCATAGAGAAGCTCAAATTGTTGATTAAAGTAGCAGCAGCGAATGGGCTGAACATTAAAGAAAAGAAATGTCAATTTTTAAAAAGAAAAGTTGAATTTCTAGGATATATTGTAGAAAAAGAAACAACAATCAAACCATCGGAGGATAAAATGAAAGCAGTCAAGAACTATGCTTTCCTGAAAATCAGAAGTCGCTTCAACGGTTTATCGGTTTAACATCGTACTTCAGAAGATTTATCAAGGACTACGCAGCAATAGCAAAGCCACTATCGGACATGTTACGAAAGAATGTTAAGTTTCAAATTAAGGAAGCGCAACTAATTGCTTTTCAACACTTAAAGAAAGCTCTTATAAATGCGCCTGTTTTAAAATTATACAATCCAAGGGCTCAAACTGAAATTCATACTGATGCTAGTATGCTTGGCTATGGTGCGGTGCTGTTACAGAAAGATGTCGATGATCAAGAATTTCATCCGATACAATATATGAGTCGCAAAACCAGTCTAGCTGAAGAAAAGTACCATTCGTATGAGCTTGAAGTACTAGCGATCATTGAAGCGCTAAAGAAGTGGCGCGTATGCGTCGGAAAGTCTAAAAAATCATAAGAAGCTGCGTGGAATGCATTGTAATGGAGAGTAAAATTGGCAAGAAAGAAGGTTTGTTATCTCCCATAGATAAGGAAGATAGACCACTACAAACAACTCGAAAGAAATACAATTATATTTTGGTAGTAGTGGATGCTTTTTCGAAATTTGTGTGGTTATATCCAACCAAGAACACTGGTGCAGAGGAGGTGGTAGATAGGCTTAAGAAGCAAGCGACGGTCTTCGGCAATCCGAGACGAGTAATTACCGACAGAGGAGCAGCTTTCACATCAAACTTATTTAAAGAATACTGTGTCAGTACGTTCAACATTTATTAATATCGACAGGTGTTCCGCGAGGCAATGGACAAGTAGAACGGATCCACAAAATTGTTGTACTTATGGTATCAAAGTTATATTATGAGAATCCGGTTAATTGGTATAAGCACGTAGAACGAGTTCAGCAAGTTATTAACAATACTTCCCCACGTAGTACTAACACGTCACCATTTAAAATTTTGACTGGGTTAGAGATGAGGATAAAAGAAAATTCGAATATACGATCAATTTTAGAAGAAGAAATTATTGAAGAGCTCGAGAAAATATTATGGCAATTCAACAAGAAAATCGCAAAATTTTTAACAAAAACGAGTTTTAGATCATCAATATAATCTGAACGAGTTAGTCGCCATTAAGCGTACGCAGTTCGGTTCTGGATTAAAATTGAATTCGAAATTCTATGGTCCATATAAAATTACTCAGCAACTTAATCACGGACGGTATGCGGTAGAAAAAATTGGCGATCATGAAGGGCCGAAACACACTACAACGGTCGCTGAAAATATGAAGGAATGGATATTCGAGGGCGAATAAAATCTCAGGATGGCCGAATGTGGGATTTAGACATGGACAGACATTAACAGACTGACTACGGACATAATTAGTTACAATATACACTTGTTAGATAAATACTGTTAAGAAATGCATTATGTTTATTTGTTGTTTATGAAGTAATCATTGAAATGTTAATAGAAGAATATGTCATAATTGAAAAATACTTGATACGAGAAACAAGAACTTTTTCTTGTTCTCTGGAATAAAAATCAAAATTCAAATAAAATACGATATTTTATTTACCGAAAAACACAAATATCACAAAACCTACATATGTACATATGTTGTTTAATTTTTTCTCTTTATTCAAATGCGTGTGTCTTACACGAAAGTTGACAGCAAACAGGAAGAGATTATCTTAAAGTTGGTTGCAGTTGCCCCTCCATCCTGCTTATTCGCCATTTGTGCAAAAGCAAAATGTCAACAAGGCCAGGCATTGCCACATTAATAAATTAAATTAAAAATAAAATGATTACAACTTGGCCCTCCTGACCTTCTTGATCGACCTCGATCAACTTATTACATAATATCTTAATACTATTTCTAAATTACAATGATTAACTTATATCTAAGGGTCAGTGCTGCTTTCCAGGTTATTTTCTTCTTGTGGCAATTCCTGTATAGGGGTAAGCCACAGTCGCAGTCAATTCGATTCAACCACCCCATCATATGGCATTTGGGTTACCTGACAGTTATCGATGTCCTTCAGCACTTAACGATCATTCGGAAGTTTTTTTACTAATCTCATAAGGACCTCTGTATTTAGGCAGAAATTTCTTATTGAGCCCCACAGTGGTATCCACATTTTTCATGACTACAAAGTCTCCAACCTGATAAGTTTTTGCCGGTAAGCTATGCTTTAAGAAATACTTCAAATTATACCCTTGTGACTTTTCAATGGACTCCAAGGCTTCAGCTCGAATTTTTTTTATATCACCTACACTTTCCTCTACTTTTTCCTCTAAATATTCAGTTAACTCGTCTATCACTCTTCCTCGTTGTTGGACACCAAAAAGTAATACACTAGGAGTTTTACGCGTCGAGGAGTGGATAGTATTGTTTATAGCATATTCAACATCAGGTAACTTACTCACCCAATCAGCGTGCTCTAATGATTCGGACAATTTGGCTAGCATTGCTTTAAGGACTCTATTTACCCGTTCTACCTACCCATTCGCTTGAGGGGAGGCCACCGCAACCTTTACATGTTCAATATTATTCTTAAGGATACAATTCTCTTAATTCTCCAGAGGTAAAGCAGGTTCCCCGGTCACTAATAATTAGCCTAGGTCTACTATAATTATCGAAATATCTTTGCAAAGACGCACATACCTCTCTAGTACTGGTTGTCTTGACTGCATACAATTTAACATATTTCGTCAATCCATCCACCACTACTAAGATATGTTTTTTTTTTTATTTTACTGAAGGCAACGGGCCAAAATGGTCAATGTGCACTGTATCAAAAGGTATCGGTTTCTTCGTTATGTTGTATAAATTATGTTGGTTACTTCGGGCCGCAGGAGAGTATATGATGCACTTAACACAATTCTTTATGTACCGGTCCACTTTCTTTTTAAATTTTGGAAACCAATATTTTTTTCTAATTTCGTCGGAAGTCTTATCTACTCCCATGTGCCCAATCTTTTCGTGCAATAAACGAATAATGTTTAATTCCATTTCCTTCGGAACAAACAATAGATAATGATTTCCCTTTCCGATTTTAAACACTAAACCATCCTTAAGTTCAAAATGTTGGACTAAACCTTCTTCAAGTTTTGACTTAAGCGAATTGATAGTCTCATCTCTAAATAGTACGCATAAGCCGATTCAAGAACAGAAGGTGCAGGTGCAGGAAGTGATGACTCACCACAGGCGAGCACGTGCCAAAACCGCAAAACTACAAAACCGCAAAACCACAGGCGAGCACGTGCCAAAACCGCAAAACTACAAAACCGCAAAACCACAGGCGAGCACGTGCCAAAACCGCAAAACCACAGGCGAGCACGTGCCAAAACCGCAAGACCACAGGCGAGCACGTACCAAAACCGCAAAACTACAAAACCACAGGTGAGCACGTGCCAAAACCGCAAACATAAAAAAAGTGACGTTGCGTTTAGCGCCACCACAATGAGCACACGACAACGCCTAACCACCAAGTCGCAGGGCCAGCGCACTGACGCACGGGCCTGTCGCGGGACTGAACTTGTGTGCGATAAAACTTAACATATGCAAACCACATAGATTAGAGAAATTACGAAATATTAAAAAATATAGAACATGTTGAGTTCTGTTTATGCTTCAATATTGTGTGATATAATTATTTCATAACAAATTCCTGTAGTTAAAAATGTTAAAATTCGATTTAGTTGTAATTCAGAAATTGCCTTAGGATGTCAGCACACCAAATTCAAGCGTTTCTCAACAAATTCGGTGAAGTTCTCATCGAAGAACATTGGCAATTCTTCACAAACGCGTTAATTCATGCAACAAATGTTGAACAGATTGGTATGTGTTCATCAATATATGGAACACATATCAAGAGCTGTCAATGGAGTGATAATGATTGTACAAGTGGGCCAGATACGTGTATCTGCTTTTCGTATGCTGTCAAATGTGTGGAAATCGAAAAATTAATCAGGAAATACGAACTACTTGAACAAAGAATGTTAAATAAAGAATAAAAATTTGATAAGAAATAAAAATACAAGTATTTTAAACCTAAAAAAGTTTATAAAGTTGAATTTTATTTTTTACTACTTCATTAGTATTTTTAACTTTTACAAGCAAACATTAAATCATGCAGGAATTTTATAAAATGATTCTAAGATTATTCTTAATAATATCATGTATATGTTTTATTAAAGGACTTCCTATTCCAATTTCACTCTCTAATTTAAAAGATAATAAAGGAAGTTTAGAATTTTCACTTCGGTTACCCAACAATGAGGTAGTTGCAATTGATGTTAGATTTGAATTAATGAAAACATCACAATATAGCAATATTACTGAATTAAATGGAATAAGCAAATATCCTGAATTGGATACTTCAACATCATCAACATTAACATCATCAACAACATCAACAACAGTTACATCAACAACAGAGAGAAGCACATTAAATGATGACTCATCAAATTACTTTACATTAACCGAAGCTATTGAAGCGTTTAGGCAAGATCTACTTAAAAAAGAAAAGGATATAGCTGGAATAATAGAGAGTTCTCGTTCATTTTACAGGCATTTTGAATTAGACTATGACGAAATGAAAGTTAGAATTCGTTGTACCTATAATAGTAATTATGCTAAGCGAACACTCAATATATCATGTTATGAGTATCATGAATATGAAGAAGAACGAATTCTAAGCAATGGCGAAATTGAAAAAATTAAATGTGGTGAAATAAGTGAAGCTATAAATTATCAAGTAATCAACATTGGAAAATATAAACAAAATTTAAAAATGGAAATTTTCTAAATTATAAACATTCATTTTTGTATGTATACTCAAAAATATATTATTAAATAAAACCCAAATTTAATTTTTTACTTTTTATTCAATAAATTTATATAAAAATTTGAGACATAAGTGTCCACAATTAACTGAATTATAGTTTTGAATTTGTTTATAGTTATATGTTAGATTACGATTTCCAAGATATTTGATGATTTCTTTCGGTGGTGGTAAGTTACCAAAGCTATCAAAGTATTCCTTTCGATTCATGTCTTTGTAATATGCTACCCAATGTGTTCCCAATCCATTGGTTGAATCAAGATTAACAATACCACTTTCGATTCGATGTACACTTTTCGGTAATTTATCACGCATAAATACCCCTCGAAAGTGCGGTATATATACAGCAAATTTTTTTAAATCAACGTTAGTTAATGCCCTGTTGGGTAGCATACTTAAAAGTTTTTTGGATAGGGTTTATTATAAAATCCCAAATCTTTTTTGTATGGTTTAAGAAAAAATCCTTTACCAATTGCAATTGATTCCATTGTTTTATTATGACGAAGGGCTTCATGCAATTGATCTTTTGCTGTTTTTGCTTGATTTATAACTTTTGCAATAGATGCACCACCTGTTGCCAATCCACCGATTGCACTGAGAGCTGTTAGTATTGGTACGAGCGGTAAAAAACCTCCTACTTTAGGTACAGCAATTACACGGGGTATTGTTATATCATTTGTTTTTTTATTACCAATAGATGACTTAATCGATTTTTGAGCAATTTTAATAGCGTCTTCAATATTGTCTGGTTTAACTTTCTTTAACATTTGTGTTGCATTTTTTAGAACTGAAGCAAAATTTTTTATTTTTTATTTTTTTAGCTTTTGATGGTTTACGTTCTTTTCGCATCTTTGTTCTACAACCCATACCAAATTTCGTTTTTGCTTTCATAGCATTTGTTATGAGCCAACCAGCGGCACGTTCACCAGTATTACTATCTTTAGATTTCACTCGTTCCCAAGCTTTTTCAGTTAATAACTTATCAGCTGAATGTCTTTGATGTAAGTCCTTAGTTTTTGAGTAGGTTATATCGTGAACTCTACAAGCGGCATCAAGTGGATTAATACCTTGTTCTCCACGTTGTATTCGTTTTTGTAATTTTGTTCCTGGGCCACAAAACTGATACCCTGGAATATGTAATTCTATAGGCAACTTGTTAATAAATGTGTTAAGATAACCATTACCGCTCACATCTTTTCTTTTACTAACCCTTTTAAAGGGAATCAAAACCATTTAATTTATTTTATTCTATGTTATTAACAACATTTTAAATTAACGTTTGATATTCAACTGAAATTAAAATAAAAGATGATACTTTTTATATTACATTTTAGTAGTTGAAAAGATGCGTTTCACAAAGCAACAAAAACATATTGTTATAAATAATTTGGATACTAAGGTAATTCCACACTTAACACAACAACAAAGACATGGTTCACTGCTACCAAATACATTGAGAACTTTAATTGTTGGACCATCGAATTGTGGGAAGACTAATATAATGTTAAGTTTAATAGAGAGTCCTAATGGTTTAAAATTTGAAAACATTTACTTATATTCAAAATCCTTATATCAACCGAAATATCAATATTTAAAGAACTTAGTGAAACCAATTAAAGGAATGGGCTTTTATACATTTTCTGAAAACGATGAAGTTTTATCACCAGAAAAAGCTAAAAGTAATTCAATAATAATATTTGATGATGTTGCATGCGAAAAACAAAATAACATGCGAAACTATTTTTGTATGGGTCGTCATAAAAATATTGATAGCTTTTATTTATGTCAAACATATACACGCATTCCCAAACATTTAATACGAGACAATGCTAATATGATTGTAATGTTCAAACATTATGAAATGAATATCAAACATGTATTCAACGATCATACAGGGTGGCGTAAAATTAATCACCATATTGGAAGATGCTCTCATTTTTGCAAATGGCCGCCAATGTCAAATCTGTTTTGACATTTGTGGACTAGACAGATACAGAATACAAGTGAATAAGCCATGGAGCGATACACTCCCCAAGAACGCGGAATAATTGTGTCTATTTTTTTGCGTAACAATTCGTCTGTGGTGTTGGCAAAAATCATAATGAGCGATAAGGCTCATTTTCACCTCAGCGGGTACGTGAACAAGCAAAATTATCGCTTCTGGGGAACCGAAAATCCGCGAGTGATGCACGAGAAACCATTACACCCGCTCAAAGTGACTGCGTGGTGCGCTGTTCACGCTGGAGGAGTCATCGGGCCATTTTTTTTTCGAGAACGCCGCGGGTCAAACGACAACAGTGGACGGTGCGCGCTATAGGGCAATGTTGACCGAGTTTTTTCTGCCCGAATTGGACGAATTAGGACTGGTGGACATGTGGGTTCAACAGGACGGAGTAACAGCACACACTGCACGAGCCACAACCGACATTCTGAAGGCCGCGTTTCCGGGTCGCTTAATTTCGCGTTTTGGCGATTTGCACTGGCCCGCCAGATCGCCCGATTTAACGGTCCCGGACTTCTTTTTATGGGGTTTTTTGAAGTCTCGTGTTTACATCAACAAGCCTGAGACCTTGGAAGCCCTCAAGGAAAATATCCGACACGAATGCGAGAATTTATCGCCCGAAACTCTCGCCGAAGTGATGGAAAATGCCATAAAACGAGCCCGTTTGGCAATCAATTGTGACGGCGCCCATTTATCCGATATCATCTTCTCGACTTAACACAATTAATTCTAAAGGTCTAAATAAACATAATCAAAAAACAGAATCGAAGTTTTTTATTTAGAAAAAAAATAAGAGCCAAACAACATCGGATGACTTCTTTTGCGCCACCTTGTATAAGTACAGACTTGAGTTAGAAAAACTTTGTGGAAATGTGTGCTGAATGTTGGAAAGATAAACATGGATTTCTAGTTATAAGTAAAGATGATTCTATTGAAAATGGTCGTTATCGTAAAGGATTTGATATATTTATTCAACCATAAAAAGATTATATTAAGAAATGAATACTTCAGTAAGATTTTAAACTTTGATCAGAACGGATATATATTATCTGATCAGTTACTCATTTTTATTGTTTTTTTTTTTTTCATCTGATCTGATCTGATGTGAAATAATCTGTTATATTACTTAATATATGATCTGAATTTAGAACATTAAACTTAATTAGAAGCAATGGATGAAAAAATGATAAAAAACGTTATAAGCGCAAGAAATGTATTAAAAAGAAAATTTAAGAGTATAAAGACTGGGGAATTAGCAGTAATGGATAACCTGGAAAAAACATTTTCACCAATAACAAATCCATTAAAGAAATTAATAGATACAAATATACCGTCAGATTATAATATTAAAAATGAAAATATAAAGTCCGAAAAGAATATTCATAGTAATAAAACACTAACTAATTACGATGATTATGATGATGATGAATCATTCAAATCTATTAATTTAGCTTCCAGTTCACCAATTCATCGAAAAAATGTTTTGTCCTCTAGTTCACCGATTAAAAGAATACGAACACAATACTTGAAATCAGAAAATTCTAGTATAGAAGATAAAGAATCTAGTGATAATAACTCTAAATTGATCACAGACTTATCATTATTAAAACGTCAGAATAAATTAGATACTTTATATGGAGCAAACAAAGATATATATGGTACTTGGCGATTTGGGGATTCACCACTTAAAATAATTGATGACAAAATAAAAATTGGAATTCAAAGTTGGGATTTAACCCCAGGATTATTTAATTTGTTATTTCATAAAAAACCTATTAAGAATTATGATGAAACTGAATTACAGATCTATAAAAAAATATTATTAAAAACGAATGCACACAAAAGAAATTTTAAAGAAAATAACCAAATAAAAGGAACTAAAGCTTATAAATATCAAGAAATTATTAAAAAATTGTTTAATAACCAATTGTCAACATCATCATCAACAACGAGCGAGACTTCACATATAGGATCTGGTTTAATGAAATTAAATTCAACAAAAACAAACTACGTATACTGGGATAATCCTAATGAACTCGTTAATCGTTTACGATTATTAATTTCATCACAGTTAGCAGGTCACAATAATCATAATAACGAAATAGTATCGATTATTGAAGAATTAAAAAAGGGGAATATAATATTATAAGAATAGTAACATGAGTGTTGATAAATTTGGACGATATTCACATAATTCTAAACGTAATAATCAAAAGGTAAAAAAATTAATTGTGAAGGATTTAAGATTTTTATTAGATCGAGAACATAATATGAATTTGGCTTTTAAACGTATTAAAAATGTTGCTTTACCTATAGATTCTAATGATGTAACAACTAAAATATTTGTTGATAACCTCTTGCATGATCACTTTAATTCTATAAAAACCCAATTAGATCGTATTGATAATGATATAGAACAAACTAGGAAACAAATAATAACAATGAATAATAGTATAAGAAAAGATATGAAAATTTTTGAAGATGATATAATTGGTAATTTGGATAGTTTTACGAATTTTATTGCACTAGAGAAATAACGGAATTGAAGACCATTTGTATAAAACACTCACTCATAAATTATCAGTAAACATCCAACATCAATAACAGCAACAAGAATATTAATATAGAGAATGAGCAAAAAACACCTTGTGTCAGAACTACATACACAGTCTCGAAGAAATTTTGAACGACGAAAAGTTATAATGAAGGGTATTGATGATCTTTGGCAAGCTGATCTTGTAGAAATGGGAACATACTCATCATATAATAATGGTTTCCGCTTCTTGCTTATAGTTATAGATACTTTTTCTAAATTTGCATGGGGAGTAGCTTTGAAATCAAAAAAAGCTAATGATGTTACAAAAGCTATGAAAAGTATATTTATGCAAGGACGTATCCCATATAACCTTCAAACTGATGATGGTAAAGAGTTTTTCAACAACGAATTTCACAACAATAAAGTACATAGAACTATTAAGTTAGCACCCAGTAATGTTAACAAATCAAATGAAAAAGAAATATTACACACTGCATATAATAATTTAAAAATTTTTCGAAAGCCAAAATTTAATATTAACGACACTGTTCGTATTAGTAAGTATAAACATGTTTTTGAAAAAGGATATACACCAAACTGGACAACTGAAATATTTAAAATTCATCGCATTCAAAATACGAATCCTACTACATATATATTAAAAGATTATGAAGGACATGTGATCAAAGGAGGATTTTATGAACAAGAAATATTAAGAAGTCGTTTTACTGACACATATTTGGTGGAAAAGATTCTTAAAACAAAAGGAAATAATGTTTTTGTTAAATGGTTAGGTTTTTCAAATGTTTATAATTCTTGGATAAGTAAGAAGGATATCTTAAATAATAATACGTGATACATAATTCATAAAATTCAAAAAATAAATAAACATTTAAATAATATATAATTTTGTTTTTTATTGTTAGTATATAATTTACGTTCAAGATGTCAATAACATTAAATTTAAGTGGAAATACATAAATTCTAACTGCAAATTATTTTCCGCCAATTCAATTAAATAAAGATTATCAATGTGCACTTATAGACTTTTATACATACAACTCAATACCCAGTGTTGATAAAGAAACAAAGTTATTTCATATAGGGGATCATGTTGTTGAATTACCTATTGGATCATATGAATTTGATGACATAGCAGAATATATTATAGAACAGTATGAGAAGCTTACTAACAAATTTGATGGGCTTCAAATAGATGCTAATAATAATACAATGCAATTACAAATATTTTCTAAATATAATGATATTTTTTTCGATAGAGAACGAACGGTTCGTTGTTAGGATTTGATGAAATTGTTTTAAAAAATAATAAAGTATACACTTCAAATAAAGCTTTGATGATAACAAAAGATAATTCAGTTTGTCTTGAATGCAATATAGTTAGCGGTTCATACTTAAATGGTGTGCCAGCACATACACTACATCAGTTTTCAATTGGAGTTGAACCTGGTTATAGAATAGATGAGATTCCAAATAATCTTATATATCTACCAGTTAATACTAGAGAAATAAGTTTTATTACAATCAGAGTTGTTAATCAAGATAGACAAATAATTAATTTTCGTTTTGAAACAATTTCACTTAGACTTCATTTAAAACCTATAGAGTAGAGCAAATAAATGATTCTATACAATAAAAAAACGTTAAGTGGATCTTCAATGATCAGTAACATACAATCACTTGTCCAACGTGGACATGAAAAGTATCATCGAAAACAACTAAATCATTTACAACGAAAACAAAAAATATCTCTTACAACTAAGAACAAGGAGTACTTGAAATACTTAGGTTTTCAATTACAATAATAATAAATTGTTATAATATCAAAATGAGTGAAATAATTGATATATTACAAAAACCAATTAATGATGATCGAATTACTAAGAAAGAATATCACAGCTATTCACCATATATGCAATCTTTTAATAATAATGATGAAATACGTATCACGATTCAAAATCAAGATCTTTATATTCTTCCTAATGAAAGTTTACTTGATATTGAAGGAAATGTTTTCATCGAAGAAAATACGGTTTCCCACAACATTCGATTTGTGAATAATTGTATGTCACATTTATTTGATGAAATTCGTTATGAACTAAATGGTATAGAAATTGATCGCACACGTTACTTAGGAATGTCTACTACACTTAAAAATTTTGTTTCATTAAATCTTAACGAAAGTTCTATAAAATTGCCGGATGGTCACCAGGAAGTGATTTACTACCTCTTAATTCATACTTTAATTTTTGTATTCCACTTAAGATGTTATTAGGTTTCGCTGAAGATTATAATAAAGTGTTATTAAACGCTAAACATGAATTAATATTATTACGTGCTAAATCAGATATGAAAGTTGCATATTCAACTGAAAAAACAGAGAATTTTGAGTTGAAGTTACAAATATCACATATCACTTGAAAGGTCCCACATATACAATTAGCTGATTCAACGAAATTACAGATTTTTAAAATTATACAAAGTAAACAACCTATTTCACTTTCATTTCGCAGTTGGGATTGTTATTTTAACCCTATATTGAATAATAGTACAAATCATTTATGGAATGTTAAATTAGAACCTCAAAACGAAAGGCCGCGCTTTGTATTGTTGGCTTTTGAAAATAAATCAAAACTAATACATTGTAATATAAGTGATATTAAGATTCATCTAAATTCTGAATCATATCCATATGATGATCTAAATATTAACTTTGATCGTCAACGGTAAGCTCTGATATATGAAATGTATTCAAAGTTTCCACAAAGTTATTACACACGTGACCCACAGCCCTTACTAAATTGTGAAGAATACGTAAAAAATCCAATAATTGTTGTTGATATATCACATCAAAATGAGCAAGTTAAAACTGGACCTCTTGATATTCGTATTGAATTTAAAACAACGAAAAAAGTTGAAGAAAATACATCTGCTTATTGCTTACTTATTAGTGATCGTGTTATTGAATATATACCTCAGATTGGTGAAATAAGAAGATATACTTGAAAAAAGAATAAGAATGAAATTTAGTTTAACAGAACACATCATTATGAATGAACGTATGAATATCGCTGTAATTGATATTCAGGGCTTCAAAAGTCTTAACAACACATTTATTGTGAAAGAGTTAGCAATTTGTTATGATGAAAACTGTTACACGAAATTTATGATCAAACCTCCATACAAATTCAATCAGTTAAATAAAGAATATCAGAAACAAAATAATTGGTTATCGTTTTATAAACATGGACTTAAATGGAGTACTGGAAATTTTTCATTTAAAGAGGTACAACATTTTCTTCATGCGGATACATATTTTCATAAAATTTATCTGAAGGGTGTTGAAAAGAAAAAATGGCTCAAGGAGTTTTTTTAAATAATAATCAAATATATGATTTAGACGAATATTGTTTTGAAAATTTAAATCAAATAAATTATAAATTGATAGTGAATATAAAATGTGATGAACATTCAGCGATTAGAGTAAAACAATATTCATGTGCATTGAAAAATGCAGTTGTTTTAAGAAAATATATTGATTTAGAATTAAAAGACATTGTTTAATATATATTTAAAATATTTAATTTTTATTTAATTATTTTAAATATTACATAAAACAAATATATTGATTAAATTAAAATTTTATATACTAATTTTTAATATAATTTTATAATAATAAATTTTAATATTATATTGAATATATATTTATTTGTAATATAATAAAAAAAATAAAAATGTAATTAATTCATATTTTCGTTTATTTTATAATGACCCGAAGCATAGGTATTTATACCATCTTCTCTTATAAATCGTTTATTATCATCACAGCTTAAAACTATTTTTGATATTTGTTGTGTATAAATTTCATGAACAATTGATTTGAATACATGCATTTTATCATATATTTATATTTTTTTGTCTAACAAACATGTTCGATAATCACTTATATTTAATTTTTCTAAAGCACATCTTTTAACACCTTTCGATTTTTTAATTTCTTTACTTCCAATAACATCTATTGAATACATTTTTGATCGAAGACCAATGAATTCTCTCATTATACTACCATTGTTTTCATCTTTCATCATTCCTAATACTTTTTTATTTCGCAAAGGGAAATTGAAAATATTATTTATTGGATAATCTGAGGTATCAAATTTAAGATGAAGATCATGATAAATATCTTTATAAAAATCATCTGTCTTAATTGAATAAATAAATGAGTCTGTATCCATATAATTTAAATTTAAGTTTTCATTAAATTTTGGTTTCATATATTGATAGTGGAAATCATACATTTTAAATTTCGATAATTCACGAACTGTGAAACCTAAGTAAATTGGTTTATTGTATGTAACATTATCAATATTTAGTTGAATTGCTACCATTTTATTTGTAAAACTTTTTAAACTATGAAAATTAGGTTTTGCTATTAGTGCACGAGCACCCAATCTTTTATATCTATTCTCCCACTGAACAACGATTTTTATTTTTTTTCTTTTATCAACATTTTCCATGGTTTTTCCATATACAGCATTATTTAAGAGTTTAAAAAAAAAATTTTCAAAATCGTTTTTAGCATTGGTTCGATGAAAATTATTTAAGTCAATATACTGTTTTAACCAAGTTGATTGTTTAAACTTAAGTATTCTATATATGTTAGTCAATTTTAAACCATTTTTTATACATTGTTGGAGATTTCGATAGTGAATTATTAAGTGTACAAATAAGTTTCCGCCGTTTTTTGTTAATAAAATAATATTTAAACGATTTTAAACGATGTGAGACTGCTTGCTGAGTGACTTCTAAACTAAGTGCAAGTTCCCAATAATTTCTCCAAATCTGCATCCTTGTAAATTTTCGGCCTTCCACTGGATCTTTGTCTTTTATGTCAAAATCACCGTTTTTAAATTTTTGAAACCACTCATGACATGTTCTCTCACTCAAAGCATCCTCATTATATGCTTCTACGAGCAATCGACGCGATTCAGCAGCAGATTTTTTTAAATTAAAAAAATAAATTAAAACTTATTTGTACACCTAATATATATATTTTTTTATTAGTTAAGTCAGGAATTAATTTTTTAATATTATGATGATTAATTGGCGCACTTTTAAATTCTGGACAGAATGGTAAATCATTATGATAATCATGAATCTCATAAGGATAATCTAAATCAACTTCTAAAATAAATCCAAAATCACTGTTTTGAAAAAATATCAAATCCATTTATATCTTAAAGTCATTCAAATTCACCTTGAGGTAAGTGTTCAGACATTGCCCAACCATATAAATTATTTGCATCTAAATACATTAAATATTCGGAGGGTTTATTATTGTCGTATGTTTCAAGATATTTATGATTGGCAATTGATTGTCTTTTTGCACATTAAACTAATCCACCTCTTATTCCGTTTTTCATGAAATTATGCATATTTATATCGGTGAACAATTCTAATTTTACTTTAGTTAATTTCAACATAGCATCCCATGACAAACCAGGGGTCGTGTAGTAATGACATGGATCGAGTTTGTGTATGGATTTACAAACCTCACGAAAACATCAGTTAACAAAAGTACATCTGTTTTTAAATATAGCATCATATAATCATTTAAAGTTTTACAGTTAAATGTATTCCAAACGGCTAACGCTTGTTCATAATCAACAACAGAACATTCTTTATTGTTAAATGTAGAAAAAAAATGTTCACGAGATGGTAAACTATTTTCATTTAATTTTTCAAATGAATTGATATACTCATAAGGAAATATTCCTTTCTTTTTTAAAAGATTATATTCTAAAGGAATTTTGTATTGTGATTTTAATATTTTAAAACCATCATCATGTAAATTTTTAGCTAAACTATCTAAACCAGAAGGCATAAACCTAAAGGAGTCGAGAAAGCGTAAATTAAAATATTTACAATCAATTGGAATACATTTGGTAAGTGAAATATATAGTTCTTTATTAAGTGGTAAAACCTCTATGTTACCAGGATGTTTTTCAAGAGCTTTAATAAATAAATGACAATCATATCCAGAAAAATTATGAAAAATAACAGGTAGAAAATTAGGAATTTTATAATTCAAATTACAACTATAATGGGCTGGTCCACGATATTTGCCAGTTAAATGACAATGATCATGACATCTATAAGAATCTAAAAAATTATTACAAATATGACATTCTGTACTAGAATTATGCCTTTCTATTTCATGAGGTAAAAGAGGAAACATTGGTTTTACCACATTAATATATTCAGTATACAAGAAACGTGCATCATTGATTAAGTTATCAATAAAAACTTCAACCACATCTTTTCCAGAATAAGTCACAAATTTGTTTAGTTCAGAATTAAATGAACATTTAATATAATAACTAAACGCAATCGGAATATGATGTTGCACACTTGTAACATTGTCAGAATTTTTATTTTGTATTTCACTTAAAATACATTCGAAATCTGCATAGATTACAAAAGGGACAACTAATTGTTTTTTTAAAATTCACAAACTTTAAAATATTGTCATCATTGTTACCACTAGGCATATTTGTAACAATTTTATTACATTCATCCTTATGTTTTGTTAATAAAGAATCACTAGAAAAATGTTGTAAACAAAAGTTGCAAAAATATTGCGAATGTCCGTGATTTGAAACTTGTGAAGATAATAAACGACTGATATGTTTTATCCAAACATAGTGTGAAATAGTTCCAGTGTTATTTTCAAAATATAAAAGGTTTATATGGTTAATTTTAACCTCATTAGTTTTGTAGTATGGACCAACAACTCTTTCAATAATGTCATCGCAGCCAAACACATTAACACTAATATTTAAATTTTGATTTTCAAATAATTTGATATCTTGCATAGCAAGAGAAAAAACTAAGTTTTGAAAATTTATAATCATATTATTTGATAATGTTATTACATTATCATTAATAATTTGATTATAATAGAAAAATGATGATCTAAGATCATCATTTTCTAGAGCTGAAATAATAGCCCATTTAAAACAAAATTCATCATCATTGTTTTTGATATTGATGCAAGCATGTTTTTTTTTTTAATGTAAGATGGAAGTTCTATAAATTTTGATCCTTTAATTGGACGATATTTATTAATATTTACTTACATTTTTATTAAGCGGACAAGAGACCATCCGCTATCTCTTTCCTGGAATTCATCCATTTTTTTTCAAGATGTGTAGACAATGGTTTTCAAACAAGTCTAACACTTCAGACACATTTTGAATAATAGTCATTTTTATTTGAAACGATTAAATGCTTATTTCAGCAATATCGTCATTTTCATGATTATTATTTTTAGTAAATTTGATATATTCAGCAAATAATTCAAAATTTATTTTAACAATTTGATGTTTGATAATTACTTTCTTTATCGCACCAATAATTGCATCTTTTGCTTTTTCAAATAACATACTTGGTAATAGTATGTTTTCGTTTTTGTTTTCATAAGCAAAAGTTTGAACACGAGAATTGAACAAACTTTTTACTATGTGAAAATTATCGCTAATTTCGATATAACTTTTATTTTTATGTTCGTTGGTTCTCAAATGATGAGACCAAGAACTTTTATTAATATTAATATTACAAATTTCACAATGAAAATAACTACATGATGGATTATCATCATCATTAGTTGTATTTCATCATCATTAGTTGTATTGGATATGTTTGTCAAGATATTCTTGACGAGTAAATGACTTATTACAATATCTACAACAATATTTAACCATTAAATGGATAGTCTTAATATGTCTATTCTTAACATATTTAGTTTTAAATAACTTACTGCAAATATTACAGGTAAACATGTTGATGGTCCTTCTGATATTGTGTTTGTTGATATAGTTGATGTTGTTGTTGTTCCTTTTGTTTTTGTTGTTGATTTTTATTGCACGTCTTGTGATTTGAGATGATGATGATATCTGAATATTAAATTTTGCTGAAAATTAAAAAGAATATTAATTAAATAATGTATTTTATTAATTTGAAAAATTAATGTTTTTCAATTTTTATTATTGATGATGATACTAATATTTTATGTTGAGTGTGTATATATAATTTTACTGAAAATTTATAGCAAAATATATTACTTAAATAATATATTTTTTAAATTTTTAAATTTTCGTTCATACCTTTCAACTGTTGTTAACGTTTATGTTGTTGTATTTGCTTTCGATGATGGTCCTTATGATATAGTTGATGTTGTTGTTGTTCCTTTTGTTTTTGTTGTTGATTTTTATTGCACGTCTTGTGATTTGAGATGATTATGATATCTGAATATAAAATTTTGCTGAAAATTTAAAACAATATTAATTAAATAATGTATTCTATTAATTTGAAAAATTAATGACCATACCTTTCATCTGTTGTGGTTGTTTTTGGTTTTTCAATTTTTATTATTGATGATACTAATATTTTATGTTGAGTGTGTATATATAATTTTATTGAAAACTTATAACAAAATATATTACTTAAATAATTTATCTTCACTGTTGTTAACGTTTATGTTGTTGTATTTGCTTTCGATGATTAAATTTCGTCTGCTTCCAAGTGACTCTGTTGACAGTTTGTTTGTTTTAACATATAGTACTGTTATTCATACAATTAAATCAACATATTAAAAAAATTGTGGTCTCATTTTTCCTGTTTATAATTCAATTGGATTTCGCTGAAGTTAAACATACTACTTATCTAAGTATCAAAACGTGTACTTATGAGTTATTTTTACTTTTAATAAAAATTAAAACCACAAGATTTTTTTTTCCCACACTTTGTCATAGAACATTTATAATACCCAAAATTGAAATGTAATCAGAACCTAACATACTTGGTTTGCCTATGTTAAGTCTTAGCAAAAATTTAAGAACATTTTTAACCACAGGAATTTGTTATGAAATAATTATATCACACAATATTGAAGCATAAACAGAACTCAACATGTTCTATATTTTTTAATATTTCGTAATTTCTCTAATCTATGTGGTTTGCATATGTTAAGTCTTACATGTATAACAAATTAAAAAATTATTGTTGCATGCTTCCTGTTTCTAACCAAAATAAATGATATAAATACTATAGTAATTCACTAGGTTCTTCACAGTTTTAATTTGTACTCCAGCTTATGAAATACAAAAAGAAAATCATCATGGATAAAGTTTTAAAAGGATTCGAAGAAACCAGCTATGAAAGGGATATTCTCATATCAGAAGATATGTTGCCAGGTAAGTTGGTTTATGATTTATTTATTTTATATATATATTTTTATTTTTTAAATAAAGTAGAAGGAAATTTTAATAATTTTCATTTCTATTTTTTCTTTGCAGATAAAGAATATGCAATTTTAAATGCATCAAGAAAGAACACTAAATACGGGCCGAGAATAATGTTAGAGCTGCGAAGAAAAGTCTTCTTTCTTCCAAGCAGGTATACAACTATGAATAAGGATGTTATCATTGGTTTAAATACCGGAAATTATAAAATCGTGAAGCGCATTCTCCCAGGAGATAGCTATAAATATGAGTTAATTAAATAGCCTCAGCAGCTACTGACTATTACATGTAATAAAATTACTCTTAATTATATTTCTTAAATAAATAAATTTTTTTTTTAATTTTTAAAATTGATTATTTTTTATTGGTTTTTGTTGGACAAATGAATATAAATACTTTTTAGAACAAATTAATATAGATTTAAAAAATAGACATTTTCAGATTTTGTTTATAGTTTCCAATGTTGATTACTGGATAATTTCTAATTTTTTTTATTTTTTTCCCACTTTTAATTTTTTCAATTTCGCCATTGCTTAGAATTCGTTCTTCTTCATATTATTGATACTCATAACATGATATATTGAGAATCCGTTTAGTATAATTACTATTATAGGTACAACGAATTCTTATTATTAAATCATCATATACTAATTCAAAATGTCTGTAAAATGAATGAGAACTCTCTATTATTACAGCTATATCCAGTTCTTTTTTAAGTAGATCTTGTCTAAACGCTTCAATCGCTTTGGTTACTGTAAAGGACATTGATGATACATTTTTAAGTGTATTTCTCTCTGTTGTTGTTATCTCAAACAATTCATCAGAATTGTTATCTTGTGTTGGTTTCATTAATTCAAAACTAACATCAATTGCAATTATGTTATTGTTGGGTAATCGAAGCGAAAATTCTAAACTTCCTTTATTATCCTTTATGTTAATTAGAGATAATGGCACAGTAAATCCATTGCTATAACATAAATATATCAGTATTAAGAAAAATATTGAAGACATTTAAAACTATTAATAAAAAAAAAAAAAAAAAAACAAAACAAAAAGTATATATGCTTTGCTTCGATGTATGCTGACAAAAGTTAAAAATATTACTGAAGAAAAGAAAATTAAATTCTATCTTTATAAGCTTTTTTGAAGTTCAGTCCCGCGACTGGACTAGCGCATCAAGCCCAGATACGCGACCAGGCCCGTGCGTCAGTGCGCTGGCCCTGCGGCTTGGTGGTTAGGCGTTGTCGTGTGCTCATTGTGGTGGCGCTAAACGCAACGTCACTTTTTTTATGTTTGCGGTTTTGGCACGTGCTCACCTGTGGTTTTGTAGTTTTGCGGTTTTGGTACGTGCTCGCCTGTGGTTTTGCGGTTTTGGCACGTGCTCGCCTGTGGTTTTGCGGTTTTGTAGTTTTGCGGTTTTGGCACGTGCTCGCCTGTAGTGAGTCATCACTTCCTGCACCTGCACCTTCTGTTCTTGAATCGGCTTATACATACTACTTCTCTATTCTGGGTAATTTGTATGTTCAGATCCGTTTCAGGTATACCATCTTCATTAACTATATGGCAACGGCTTAATCCATCAACATGGCCCATAGCTTCACCCCTCCGATGCTTCACCTTATAGTCATAATTTTCAAAATTAAAAACCCACCTGGCAATGCGTTGGTTAACTTGCTTTTTTCCCATTGCTTGAGCAAGAGCGTTACAATCAGTAATCATAGTAAAAGGTATACCCTGTAATTGTGTCTTAAATCGTTCAACCGCATAAACTAAAGCCAAAGTTTCAAGTTCAAAACTATGCAACTTTGACTCATTTTCAGTAGCATTTTTTGAAAAGAAAGCTACTGGATGGAATTTATCATCATCCTGCTTTTGCATCAACACTGCCCCAAAACCCAACTTACTAGCATCCGTATGCAACTCTGTTTCTCTCTAAGAGCTATATATCGCCAAAATTGGCGAGGACAGAAGTTTATCTTTAAGCACGTTAAACGCCTGCAAACAACTATCATCAAAATCAAAATTAACATTCTTTTTCAATAAATTAGTCAGCGGTTTTGCAATGGAAGGAAAAGAAGGAACGAATCTTCTGAAATAGGAAAAAAGGCCCAAACATTGCTGAAGCTGTTTGAAATTCTGTGGGCTCGGAAATTCTCGAATAGCTTTGAGATGCGACTCATTTGGTTTAATACCTTCTGAATTTACAGTATAACCCAAAAAATTTATAACAAAATACCCGAACTTGCACTTGCTCATTTTTAGTTCTAAAACCCTTTTGTACAATCGACTCAATACTTCTAACAGTCTCTAAATGACTCTCAAAGTCATCTGTGGCAATTGTGATATCATCCATGAATACCACTATTTTCCGTGAATGTATTAAATCTTTAAAAATTTCATAAATAAATCTTTGGAAAAAAGCAGGAGCGTTCTTCAAACCAAAGGGCATTTTGGTATATTCATATTGCCCCCCAGGTGTTACAAATGAAGTGTATTTAATTGAATCCTTATGCATCTGCAAATTATTTTCCGCCAAGTCAATTAAATAATGGTTATCAATGTGCACTTATAGACTTTTATACATACAACTCAATACCCAATGTTGATAAAGAAACAAATTTATTTCATATAGGGGATCATGTTGTTGAATTACCTATTGGATCATATGAATTTGATGACATAGCAGAATATATTATAGAACAGTATGAGAAGCTTACTAACAAATTTGATGGGCTTTAAATAGATGCTAATAATAATACAATACAAATACAAATATTTTCTAAATACAATGATATTTTTTTCGATAGAGAACGAAGCATCGGTTCGTTGTTAGGATTTGATGAAATTGTTTTAAAAAAGAATAAAGTATACACTTCAAATAAAGCTTTGATGATAACAAAAGATAATTCAGTTTGTCTTGAATGCAATATAGTTCGCGGTTCATACTTAAATGGTGTGCCAGCACATACACTTCATCAGTTTTCAATTGGAGTTGAACCTGGTTATAGAATAGATGAGATTCCAAATAATCTTATATATCTACCAGTTAATCAAGATAGACAAATAATTAATTTTCGTTTAGAAACAATTTCACTTAGACTTCATTTAAAACCTATAGAGTAGAGCAAATGAATGATTCTATACAATAAAAAAACGTTAAGTGGATCTTCAATGATCAGTAACATACAATCACTTGTCCAACGTGGACATGAAAAGTATCATCGAAAACAACTAAATCATTTACAACGAAAACAAAAAATATCTCTTTCAACTAAGAACAAGGAGTACTTGAAATACTTAGGTTTTCAATTACAATAATAATAAATTGTTATAATATCAAAATGAGTGAAATAATTGATATATTACAAAAACCAATTAATGATGATCGAATTACTAAGAAAGAATATCACAGCTATTCACCATATATGCAATCTTTTAATAATAATGATGAAATACGTATCACGATTCAAAATCAAGATCTTTATATTCTTCCTAATGAAAGTTTACTTGATATTGAAGGAAATGTTTTCATCGAAGAAAATACGGTTTCCCACAACATTCGATTTGTGAATAATTGTATGTCACATTTATTTGATGAAATTCGTTATGAACTAAATGGTATAGAAATTGATCACACACGTTACTTAGGAATGTCTACTACACTTAAAAATTTTGTTTCATTAAATCTTAACGAAAGTTCTATGTTTAAAAATGCCGGATGGTCACCAGGAAGTGATTTACTACCTCTTAATTCATACTTTAATTTTTGTATTCCACTTAAGATGTTATTAGGTTTCGCTGAAGATTATAATAAAGTGTTATTAAACGCTAAACATGAATTAATATTATTACGTGCTAAATCAGATGTGAAAGTTGCATATTCAACTGAAAAAACAGAGAATCTTGAGTTGAAGTTACAAATATCACATATCACTTGAAAGGTCCCACATACACAATTAGCTGATTCAACGAAATTACAGATTTTTAAAATTATACAAAGTAAACACCTATTTCACTTTCATTTCGCAGTTGGGATTGTTATTTTAACCCTATATTGAATAATAGTACAAATCATTTATGGAATGTTAAATTAGAACCTCAAAACGAAAGGCCGCGCTTTGTATTGTTGGCTTTTGAAAATAAATCAAAACTAATACATTGTAATATTAGTGATATTAAGATTCATCTAAATTCTGAATCATATCCATATGATGATCTAAATATTAACTTTGATCGTCAACGGTAAGCTCTGATATATGAAATGTATTCAAAGTTTCAACAAAGTTATTACACACGTGACCCACAGCCCTTACTAAATTGTGAAGAATACGTAAAAAATCCAATAATCGTTGTTGATATATCACATCAAAATGAGCAAGTTAAAACTGGACCTCTTGATATTCGTATTGAATTTAAAACAACGAAAAAAGTTGAAGAAAATACATCTGCTTATTGCTTACTTATTAGTGATCGTGTTATTGAATATATACCTCTGACTGGTGAAATAAGAAGATATACTTGAAAAAAGAATAAGAATGAAATTTAGTTTAACAGAACACATCATTATGAATGAACGTATGAATATCGTTGTAATTGATATTCAGGGCTTCAAAAGTCTTAACAACACATTTATTGTGAAAGAGTTAGCAATTTGTTATGATGAAAACTATTACACGAAATTTATGATCAAACCTCCATACAAATTCAATCAGTTAAATAAAGAATATCAGAAACAAAATAATTGGTTATCGTTTTATAAACATGGACTTAAATAGAGTACTGGAAATTTTTCATTTAAAGAGGTACAACATTTTCTTCATGCGGATACATATTTTCATAAAATTTATGTGAAGGGTGTTGAAAAGAAAAAATGGCTCAAGGAGTTTTTTTTAAATCAAATATATGATTTAGACGAATATTGTTTTGAAAATTTAAATCAAATAAATAATAAATTGATAGTGAATATAATATGTGATGAACATTCAGCGATTAGAGTAAAACAATATTCATGTGCATTGAAAAATGCAGTTGTTTTAAGAAAATATATTGATTTAGAATTAAAAGACATTGTTTAATATATATTTTAAATATTTAATTTTTATTTAATTATTTTAAATATTACATAAAACAAATATATTGATTAAATTAAAATTTTATATACTAATTTTTAATATAATTTTATAATAATAAATTTTAATATTATATTGAATATATATTTATTTGTAATATAATAAAAAAAATAAAAATGTAATTAATTCATATTTTCGTTTATTTTATAATGACCCCAAGCATAGGTATTTATACCATCTTCTCTTATAAATCGTTAATTATCATCACAGCTTAAAACTATTTTTGATATTTGTTGTGTATAAATTTCATGAACAATTGATTTGAATACATGCATTTTATCATATATTTATATTTTTTTGTCTAACAAACATGTTCGATAATCACTTATATTTAATTTTTCTAAAGCACATCTTTTAACACCTTTCGATTTTTTAATTTCTTTACTTCCAATAACATCTATTGAATACATTTTTGATCGAAGACCAATGAATTCTCTCATTATACTACCATTGTTTTCATCTTTCATCATTCCTAATACTTTTTTATTTCGCAAAGGGAAATTGAAAATATTATTTATTGGATAATCTGAGGTATCAAATTTAAGATGAAGATCATGATAAATATCTTTATAAAAATCATCTGTCTTCATTGAATAAATAAATGAGTCTGTATCCATATAATTTAAATTTAAGTTTTCATTAAATTTTGGTTTCATATATTGATAGTGGAAATCATACATTTTAAATTTCGATAATTCAAGAACTGTGAAACCTAAGTAAATTGGTTTATTGTATGTAACATTATCAATATTTAGTTGAATTGCTACCATTTTATTTGTAAAACTTTTTAAACTATGAAAATTAGGTTTTGCTATTAGTGCACGAGCACCCAATCTTTTATATCTATTCTCCCACTGAACAACGATTTTTCTTTTTTTTCTTTTATCAACATTTTCCATGGTTTTTCCATATACAGCATTATTTAAGAGTTTAAAAAAAAAATTTTCAAAATCGTTTTTAGCATTGGTTCGATGAAAATTATTTAAGTCAATATACTGTTTTAACCAAGTTGATTGTTTAAACTTAAGTATTCTTTATATGTTAGTCAATTTTAAACCATTTTTTATACATTGTTGGAGATTTCGATAGTGAATTATTAAGTGTACAACTAAGTTTCCGCCGTTTTTTGTTAATAAAATAATATTTAAACGATTTTAAACGATGTGAGACTGCTTGCTGAGTGACTTCTAAACTAAGTGCAAGTTCCTTTTGTGTTTGAGACGAATCTTCACCTAATAATTTCTCCAAATCTGCATCCTTGTAAATTTTCGGCCTTCCACTGGATCTTTGTCTTTTATGTCAAAATCACCTTTTTTAAATTTTTGAAACCACTCACGACATGTTCTCTCACTCAAAGCATCCTCATTATATGCTTCTACGAGCAATCGATGCGATTCAGCAGCAGATTTTTTTAAATTAAAAAAATAAATTAAAAGTTCCCGCAAATGACACTTAGTTGGCTCAAATTGAGACATTTTTAGATGAAGAAAAATATATGATGCTAATGCGAACTTAATAACATGATAAGGTTATGTTGTTCTGGAATAAACAAACTAATTTTCAAGTAGGTTACCATCTGCGAATTCCAACGTAAACCTCGTGCCACGCCATCTTTCTCAAAACGGCGAAAACTTATTTGTACACCTAATATATATTTTTTTTTATTAGTTAAGTCAGGAATTAATTTTTTAATATTATGATGATTAATTGGCGCACTTTTAAATTCTGGACAGAATGGTAAATCATTATGATAATCATGAATCTCATAAGGATAATCTAAATCAACTTATAAAAATTCAAATTCACCTTGAGGTAAGTGTTCAGACATTGCCCAACCATATAAATTATTTGCATCTAAATACATTAAATATTCGGAGGGTTTATTATTGACGTATGTTTCAAGATATTTATGATTGGCAATTGATTGTCTTTTTGCACATTGAACTAATCCACCTCTAATTCCGTTTTTCATGAAATTATGCATATTTATATCGGTGAACAATTATAATTTTACTTTAGTTAATTTCAACATAGCATCCCATGACAAACCAGGGGTCGTGTAGTAATGACATGGATCGAGTTTGTGTATGGATTTACAAACCTCACGAAAATTTTCAAAAACATCAGTTAACAAAAGTACATCTGTTTTTAAATATAGCATCATATAATCATTTAAAGTTTTACAGTTAAATGTATTCCAAACGGCTAACGCTTGTTCATAATCAACAACAGAACATTCTTTATTGTTAAATGTAGAAAAAAAATGTTCACGAGATGGTAAACTATTTTCATTTAATTTTTCAAATGAATTGATATACTCATAAGGAAATATTCCTTTCTTTTTTAAAAGATTATATTCTAAAGGAATTTTGTATTGTGATTTTAATATTTTAAAACCATCATCATGTAAATTTTTAGCTAAACTATCTAAACCAGAAGGCATAAACCTAAAGGAGTCGAGAAAGCGTAAATTAAAATATTTACAATCAATTGGAATACATTTGGTAAGTGAAATATATAGTTCTTTACTAAGTGGTAAAACCTCTATGTTACCAGCATGTTTTTCAAGAGCTTTAATAAATAAATGACAATCATATCCAGAAAAATTATGAAAAATAACAGGTAGAAAATTAGGAATTTTATAATTCAAATTACAACTATAATGGGCTGGTCCACGATATTTGCCAGTTAAATGACAATGATCATGACATCTATAAGAATCTAAAAAATTATTACAAATATGACATTCTGTACTAGAATTATGCCTTTCTATTTCATGAGGTAAAAGAGGAAACATTGGTTTTACCACATTAATATATTCAGTATACAAGAAACGTGCATCATTGATTAAGTTATCAATAAAAACTTCAACCACATCTTTTCCAGAATAAGTCACAAATTTGTTTAGTTCAGAATTAAATGAACATTTAATATAATAACTAAACGCAATCGGAATATGATGTTGCACACTTGTAACATTGTCAGAATTTTTATTTTGTATTTCACTTAAAATACATTCGAAATCTGCATAGATTACAAAAGGGACAACTAATTGTTTTTTAAAATTCACAAACTTTAAAATATTGTCATCATTGTTACCACTAGGCATATTTGTAACAATTTTATTACATTCATCCTTATGTTTTGTTAATAAAGAATCACTAGAAAAATGTTGTAAACAAAAGTTGCAAAAATATTGCGAATGTCCGTGATTTGAAACTTGTGAAGATAATAAACGACTGATATGTTTTATCCAAAAATAGTGTGAAATAGTTCCAGTGTTATTTTCAAAATATAAAAGGTTTATATGGTTAATTTTAAGCTCATTAGTTTTGTAGTATGGACCAACAACTCTTTCAATAATGTCATCGCAGCCAAACACATTAACACTAATATTTAAATTTTGATTTTAAATAATTTGATATCTTGCATAGCAAGAGAAAAAACTAAGTTTTGAAAATTTATAATCATATTATTTGATAATGTTATTACATTATCATTAATAATTTGATTATAATAGAAAAATGATGATCTAAGATCATCATTTTCTAGAGCTGAAATAATAGCCCATTTAAAACAAAATTCATCATCATTGTTTTTGATATTGATGCAAGCATGTTTTTTTTTATGTAAGATGGAAGTTCTATAAATTTTGATCCTTTAATTGGACGATATTTATTAATATTTATTTACATTTTTATTAAGCGGACAAGAGACCATCCGCTATCTCTTTCCTGGAATTCATCCATTTTTTTCAAGATGTGTAGACAATGGTTTTCAAACAAGTCTAACACTTCAGACACATTTTGAATAATAGTCATTTTTATTTGAAACGATTTAATACTTATTTCAGCAATATCGTCATTTTCATGATTATTATTTTTAGTAAATTTGATATATTCAGCAAATAATTCAAAATTTATTTTAACAATTTGATGTTTGATAATTACTTTCTTTATCGCACCAATAATTGCATCTTTTGCTTTTTCAAATAACATACTTGGTAATAGTATGTTTTCGTTTTTGTTTTCATAAGCAAAAGTTTGAACACGAGAATTGAACAAACTTTTTACTATGTGAAAATTATCGCTAATTTCGATATAACTTTTATTTTTATGTTCGTTGGTTCTCAAATGATGAGACCAAGAACTTTTATTAATATTAATATTACAAATTTCACAATGAAAATAACTACATGATGGATTATCATCATCATTAGTTGTATTTCATCATCATTAGTTGTATTGGATATGTTTGTCAAGATATTCTTGACGAGTAAATGACTTATTACAATATCTACAACAATATTTAACCATTAAATGGATAGTCTTAATATGTCTATTCTTAACATATTTAGTTTTAAATAACTTACTGCAAATATTACAGGTAAACATGTTGATGGTCCTTCTGATATTGTGTTTGTTGATATAGTTGATGTTGTTGTTGTTCCTTTTGTTTTTGTTGTTGATTTTTATTGCACGTCTTGTGATTTGAGATGATGATGATATCTGAATATTAAATTTTGCTGAAAATTAAAAAGAATATTAATTAAATAATGTATTTTATTAATTTGAAAAATTAATGTTTTTCAATTTTTATTATTGATGATGATACTAATATTTTATGTTGAGTGTGTATATATAATTTTACTGAAAATTTATAGCAAAATATATTACTTAAATAATATATTTTTTAAATTTTTAAATTTTCGTTCATACCTTTCAACTGTTGTTAACGTTTATGTTGTTGTATTTGCTTTCGATGATGGTCCTTATGATATAGTTGATGTTGTTGTTGTTCCTTTTGTTTTTGTTGTTGATTTTTATTGCACGTCTTGTGATTTGAGATGATTATGATATCTGAATATAAAATTTTGCTGAAAATTTAAAACAATATTAATTAAATAATGTATTCTATTAATTTGAAAAATTAATGACCATACCTTTCATCTGTTGTGGTTGTTTTTGGTTTTTCAATTTTTATTATTGATGATACTAATATTTTATGTTGAGTGTGTATATATAATTTTATTGAAAACTTATAACAAAATATATTACTTAAATAATTTATCTTCACTGTTGTTAACGTTTATGTTGTTGTATTTGCTTTCGATGATTAAATTTCGTCTGCTTCCAAGTGACTCTGTTGACAGTTTGTTTGTTTTAACATATAGTACTGTTATTCATACAATTAAATCAACATATTAAAAAAATTGTGGTCTCATTTTTCCTGTTTATAATTCAATTGGATTTCGCTGAAGTTAAACATACTACTTATCTAAGTATCAAAACGTGTACTTATGAGTTATTTTTACTTTTAATAAAAATTAAAACCACAAGATTTTTTTTTCCCACACTTTGTCATAGAACATTTATAATACCCAAAATTGAAATGTAATCAGAACCTAACATACTTGGTTTGCCTATGTTAAGTCTTAGCAAAAATTTAAGAACATTTTTAACCACAGGAATTTGTTATGAAATAATTATATCACACAATATTGAAGCATAAACAGAACTCAACATGTTCTATATTTTTTAATATTTCGTAATTTCTCTAATCTATGTGGTTTGCATATGTTAAGTCTTACATGTATAACAAATTAAAAAATTATTGTTGCATGCTTCCTGTTTCTAACCAAAATAAATGATATAAATACTATAGTAATTCACTAGGTTCTTCACAGTTTTAATTTGTACTCCAGCTTATAAAATACAAAAAGAAAATCATCATGGATAAAGTTTTAAAAGGATTCGAAGAAACCAGCTATGAAAGGGATATTCTCATATCAGAAGATATGTTGCCAGGTAAGTTGGTTTATGATTTATTTATTTTATATATATATTTTTATTTTTTAAATAAAGTAGAAGGAAATTTTAATAATTTTCATTTCTATTTTTTCTTTGCAGATAAAGAATATGCAATTTTAAATGCATCAAGAAAGAACACTAAATACAGGCCGAGAATAATGTTAGAGCTGCGAAGAAAAGTCTTCTTTCTTCCAAGCAGGTATACAACTATGAATAAGGATGTTATCATTGGTTTAAATACCGGAAATTATAAAATCGTGAAGCGTATTCTCCCAGGAGATAGCTATAAATATGAGTTAATTAAATAGCCTCAGCAGCTACTGACTATTACATGTAATAAAATTACTCTTAATTATATTTCTTAAATAAATAAATTTTTTTTTTAATTTTTAAAATTGATTATTTTTTATTGGTTTTTGTTGGACAAATGAATATAAATACTTTTTAGAACAAATTAATATAGATTTAAAAAATAGACATTTTCAGATTTTGTTTATAGTTTCCAATGTTGATTACTGGATAATTTCAAATTTTTTTTATTTTTTTCCCACTTTTAATTTTTTCAATTTCGCCATTGCTTAGAATTCGTTCTTCTTCATATTATTGATACTCATAACATGATATATTGAGAATCCGTTTAGTATAATTACTATTATAGGTACAACGAATTCTTATTATTAAATCATCATATACTAATTCAAAATGTCTGTAAAATGAATGAGAACTCTCTATTATTCCAGCTATATCCAGTTCTTTTTTAAGTAGATCTTGTCTAAACGCTTCAATCGCTTTGGTTACTGTAAAGGACATTGATGATACATTTTTAAGTGTATTTCTCTCTGTTGTTGTTATCTCAAACAATTAATCAGAATTGTTATCTTGTGTTGGTTTCATTAATTCAAACCTAACATCAATTGCAATTATGTTATTGTTGGGTAATCGAAGCGAAAATTCTAAACTTCCTTTATTATCCTTTATGTTAATTAGAAATAATGGAACAGTAAATCCATTGATATAACATAAATATATCAGTATTAAGAAAAATATTGAAGACATTTAAAACTATTAATAAAAAAAAAAAAAAAAAAAACAAAACAAAAAGTATATATGCTTTGCTTCGATGTATGCTGACAAAAGTTAAAAATATTAATGAAGAAAAAAAAATTAAATTCTATCTTTATAAGCTTTTTTGAAGTTCAGTCCTGCGACTGGACTAGCGCATCAAGCCCAGATACGCGACCAGGCCCGTGCGTCAGTGCGCTGGCCCTGCGGCTTGGTGGTTAGGCGTTGTCGTGTGCTCATTGTGGTGGCGCAAAACGCAACGTCACTTTTTTATGTTTGCGGTTTTGGCACGTGCTCACCTGTGGTTTTGTAGTTTTGCGGTTTTGGTACGTGCTCGCCTGTAGTGAGTCATCACTTCCTGCACCTGCACCTTCTGTTCTTGAATCGGCTTATACATACTACTTCTCTATTCTGGGTAATTTGTATGTTCAGATCCGTTTCAGGTATACCATCTTCATTAACTATATGGCAACGACTTAATCCATCAACATGGCCCATAGCTGCGTAGGTTAACTTTGCTTTTTTCCCATTGCTTGGGCAAGAGCGTTACAATCAGTAATCATAGTAAAAGGTATACCCTGTAATTGTGTCTTAAATCGTTCAACCGCATAAACTATAGCCAAAGTTTCAAGTTCAAAACTATGCAACTTTGACTCATTTCAGTAGCATTTTTTGAAAAGAAAGCTACTGGATGGAATTTATCATCATCCTGCTTTTGCATCAACACTGCCCCAAAACCCAACTTACTAGCATCCGTATGCAACTCTGTTTCTCTCTTAGAGCTATATATCGCCAAAATTGGCGAGGACAGAAGTTTATCTTTAAGCACGTTAAACGCCTGCAAACAACTATCATCAAAATCAAAATTAACATTCTTTTTCAATAAATTAGTCAGCGGTTTTGCAATGGAAGGAAAAGAAGGAACGAATCTTCTGAAATAGGAAAAAAGGCCCAAACATTGCTGAAGCTGTTTGAAATTCTGTGGGCTCGGAAATTCTCGAATAGCTTTGAGATGCGACTCATTTGGTTTAATACCTTCTGAATTTACAGTATAACCCAAAAAATTTATAACAAAATACCCGAACTTGCACTTGCTCATTTTTAGTTCTAAACCCCTTTTGTACAATCGACTCAATACTTCTAACAGTCTCTAAATGACTCTCAAAGTCATCTGTGGCAATTGTGATATCATCCATGAATACCACTATTTTCCGTGAATGTATTAAATCTTTAAAAATTTCATAAATAAATCTTTGGAAAAAAGCAGGAGCGTTCTTCAAACCAAAGGGCATTTTGGTATATTCATATTGCCCCCCAGGTGTTACAAATGAAGTGTATTTAATTGAATCCTTATGCATCTGCAAATTATTTTCCGCCAATTCAATTAAATAAAGATTATCAATGTGCACTTATTGACTTTTATACATACAACTCAATACATACAACTCAATACTTTTATACATACAACTCAATACCCAATGTTGATAAAGAAACAAAGTTATTTCATATAGGGGATCATGTTGTTGAATAACCTATTGGATCAAATGAATTTGATGACATAGCAGAATATATTATAGAACAGTATGAGAAGCTTACTAACAAATTTGATGGGCTTCAAATAGATGCTAATAATAATACTATGCAAATACAAATATTTTCTAAATATAATGATATTTTTTTCGATAGAGAACGAAGCATCGGTTCGTTGTTAGGATTTGATGAAATTGTTTTAAAAAAGAATAAAGTATACACTTCAAATAAAGCTTTGATGATAACAAAAGATAATTCAGTTTGTCTTGAATGCAATATAGTTAGCGGTTCATACTTAAATGGTGTGCCAGCACATACACTTCATCAGTTTTCAATTGGAGTTGAACCTGGTTATAGAATAGATGAGATTCCAAATAATCTTATATATCTACCAGTTAATACTAGAGAAATAAGTTTTATTTCAATCAGAGTTGTTAATCAAGATAGACAAATAATTAATTTTCGTGGAGAAACAATTTCACTTAGACTTCATTTAAAACCTATAGAGTAGAGCAAATAAATGATTCTATACAATAAAAAAACGTTAAGTGGATCTTCAATGATCAGTAACATACAATCACTTGTCCAACGTGGACATGAAAAGTATCATTGAAAACAACTAAATCATTTACAACGAAAACAAAAAATATCTCTTTCAACTAAGAACAAGGAGTACTTGAAATACTTAGGTTTTCAATTACAATAATAATAAATTGTTATAATATCAAAATGAGTGAAATAATTGATATATTACAAAAACCAATTAATGATGATCGAATTACTAAGAAAGAATATCACAGCTATTCACCATATATGCAATCTTTTAATAATAATGATGAAATACGTATCACGATTCAAAATCAAGATCTTTATATTCTTCCTAATGAAAGTTTACTTGATATTGAAGGAAATGTTTTCATCGAAGAAAATACGGTTTCCCACAACATTCGATTTGTGAATAATTGTATGTCACATTTATTTGATGAAATTCGTTATGAACTAAATGGTATAGAAATTGATCACACACGTTACTTAGGAATGTCTACTACACTTAAAAATTTTGTTTCATTAAATCTTAACGAAAGTTCTATGTTGAAAAATGCCGGATGGTCACCAGGAAGTGATTTACTACCTGTTAATTCATACTTTAATTTTTGTATTCCACTTATGATGTTATTAGGTTTCGCTGAAGATTATAATAAAGTGTTATTAAACGCTAAACATGAATTAATATTATTACGTGCTAAATCAGATGTGAAAGTTGCATATTCAACTGAAAAAACAGAGAATTTTGAGTTGAAGTTACAAATATCACATATCACTTGAAAGGTCCCACATATACAATTAGCTGATTCAACGAAATTACAGATTTTTAAAATTATACAAAGTAAACAACCTATTTCACTTTCATTTCGCAGTTGGGATTGTTATTTTAACCCTATATTGAATAATAGTACAAATCATTTATGGAATGTTAAATTAGAACCTCAAAACGAAAGGCCGCGCTTTGTATTGTTGACTTTTGAAAATAAATCAAAACTAATACATTGTAATATTAGTGATATTAAGATTCATCTAAATTCTGAATCATATCCATATGATGATCTAAATATTAACTTTGATCGTCAACGGTAAGCTCTGATATATGAAATGTATTCAAAGTTTCAACAAAGTTATTACACACGTGACCCACAGCCCTTACTAAATTGTGAAGAATACGTAAAAAATCCAATAATTGTTGTTGATATATCACATCAAAATGAGCAAGTTAAAACTGGACCTCTTGATATTCGTATTGAATTTAAAGCAACGAAAAAAGTTGAAGAAAATACATCTGCTTATTGCTTACTTATTAGTGATCGTGTTATTGAATATATACCTCAGACTGGTGAAATAAGAAGATATACTTGAAAAAAGAATAAGAATAAAATTTAGTTTAACAGAACACATCATTATGAATGAACGTATGAATATCGCTGTAATTGATATTCAGGGCTTCAAAAGTCTTAACAACACATTTATTGTGAAAGAGTTAGCAATTTGTTATGATGAAAACTATTACACGAAATTTATGATCAAACCTCCGTACAAATTCAATCAGTTAAATAAAGAATATCAGAAACAAAATAATTGGTTATCGTTTTATAAACATGGACTTAAATGGAGTACTGGAAATTTTTCATTTAAAGAGGTACAACATTTTCTTCATGCGGATACATATTTTCATAAAATTTATCTCAAGGGTGTTGAAAAGAAAAAATGGCTCAAGGAGTTTTTTTAAATAATAATCAAATATATGATTTAGACGAATATTGTTTTGAAAATTTAAATCAAATAAATTATAAATTGATAGTGAATATAAAATGTGATGAACATTCAGCGATTAGAGTAAAACAATATTCATGTGCATTGAAAAATGCAGTTGTTTTAAGAAAATATATTGATTTATAATTAAAAGACATTGTTTAATATATATTTAAAATATTTAATTTTTATTTAATTATTTTAAATATTACATAAAACAAATATATTGATTAAATTAAAATTTTATATACTAATTTTTAATATAATTTTATAATAATAAATTTTAATATTATATTGAATATATATTTATTTGTAATATAATAAAAAAAATAAAAATGTAATTAATTCATATTTTCGTTTATTTTATAATGACCCCAAGCATAGGTATTTATACCATCTTCTCTTATAAATCGTTTATTATCATCACAGCTTAAAACTATTTTTGATATTTGTTGTGTATAAATTTCATGAACAATTGATTTGAATACATGCATTTTATCATATATTTATATTTTTTTGTCTAACAAACATGTTCAATAATCACTTATATTTAGTTTTTCTAAAGCACATCTTTTAACACCTTTCGATTTTTTAATTTCTTTACTTCCAATAACATCTATTGAATACATTTTTGATCGAAGACCAATGAATTCTCTCATTATACTACCATTGTTTTCATCTTTCATCATTCGTAATACTTTTTTATTTCGCAAAGGGAAATTAAAAATATTATTTATTGGATAATCTGAGGTATCAAATTTAAGATGAAGATCATGATAAATATCTTTATAAAAATCATCTGTCTTAATTGAATAAATAAATGAGTCTGTATCCATATAATTTAAATTTAAGTTTTCATTAAATTTTGGTTTCATATATTGATAGTGGAAATCATACATTTTAAATTTCGATAATTCACGAACTGTGAAACCTAAGTAAATTGGTTTATTGTATGTAACATTATCAATATTTAGTTGAATTGCTACCATTTTATTTGTAAAACTTTTTAAACTATGAAAATTAGGTTTTGCTATTAGTGCACGAGCACCCAATCTTTTATATCTATTCTCCCACTGAACAACGATTTTTATTTTTTTTCTTTTATCAACATTTTCCATGGTTTTTCCATATACAGCATTATTTAAGAGTTTAAAAAAAAAATTTTCAAAATCGTTTTTAGCATTGGTTCGATGAAAATTATTTAAGTCAATATACTGTTTTAACCAAGTTGATTGTTTAAACTTAAGTATTCTATATATGTTAGTCAATTTTAAACCATTTTTTATACATTGTTGGAGATTTCGATAGTGAATTATTAAGTGTACAACTAAGTTTCCGCCGTTTTTTGTTAATAAAATAATATTTAAACGATTTTAAACGATGTGAGACTGCTTGCTGAGTGACTTCTAAACTAAGTGCAAGTTCCTTTTGTGTTTGAGACCTCCTTCACCTAATAATTTCTCCAAATCTGCATCCTTGTAAATTTTCGGCCTTCCACTGGATCTTTGTCTTTTATGTCAAAATAACCTTTTTTAAATTTTTGAAACCACTCACGACATGTTCTCTCACTCAAAGCATCCTCATTATATGCTTCTACGAGCAATCGATGCGATTCAGCAGCAGATTTTTTTAAATTAAAAAAATAAATTAAAAGTTCCCGCAAATGACACTTAGTTGGCTCAAATTGAGACATTTTTAGATGAAGAAAAATATATGATGCTAATGCGAACTTAATAACATGATAAGGTTATGTTGTTCTGGAATAATCAAACTAATTTTCAAGTAGGTTACCATCTGCGAATTCCAACGTAAACCTCGTGCCACGCCATCTTTCTCAAAACGGCGGAAACTTATTTATACACCTAATATATATTTTTTTTTATTAGTTAAGTCAGGAATTAATTTTTTAATATTATGATGATTAATTGGCGCACTTTTAAATTCTGGACAGAATGGTAAATCATTATGATAATCATGAATCTCATAAGGATAATCTAAATCAACTTCTAAAATAAATCCAAAATCACTGTTTTGAAAAAATATCAAATCCATTTATATCTTCAAGCCATTCAAATTCACCTTGAGGTAAGTGTTCAGACATTGCCCAACCATATAAATTATTTGCATCTAAATACATTAAATATTCGGAGGGTTTATTATTGTCGTATGTTTCAAGATATTTATGATTGGCAATTGATTGTCTTTTTGCACATTAAACTAATCCACCTCTTATTCCGTTTTTCATGAAATTATGCATATTTATATCGGTGAACAATTCTAATTTTACTTTAGTTAATTTCAACATAGCATCCCATGACAAACCAGGGGTCGTGTAGTAATGACATGGATCGAGTTTGTGTATGGATTTACAAACCTCACGAAAATTTTCAAAAACATCAGTTAACAAAAGTACATCTGTTTTTAAATATAGCATCATATAATCATTTAAAGTTTTACAGTTAAATGTATTCCAAACGGCTAACGCTTGTTCATAATCAACAACAGAACATTCTTTATTGTTAAATGTAGAAAAAAAATGTTCACGAGATGGTAAACTATTTTCATTTAATTTTTCAAATGAATTGATATACTCATAAGGAAATATTCCTTTCTTTTTTAAAAGATTATATTCTAAAGGAATTTTGTATTGTGATTTTAATATTTTAAAACCATCATCATGTAAATTTTTAGCTAAACTATCTAAACCAGAAGGCATAAACCTAAAGGAGTCGAGAAAGCGTAAATTAAAATATTTACAATCAATTGGAATACATTTGGTAAGTGAAATATATAGTTCTTTATTAAGTGGTAAAACCTCTATGTTACCAGGATGTTTTTCAAGAGCTTTAATAAATAAATGACAATCATATCCAGAAAAATTATGAAAAATAACAGGTAGAAAATTAGGAATTTTATAATTCAAATTACAACTATAATGGGCTGGTCCACGATATTTGCCAGTTAAATGACAATGATCATGACATCTATAAGAATCTAAAAAATTATTACAAATATGACATTCTGTACTAGAATTATGCCTTTCTATTTCATGAGGTAAAAGAGGAAACATTGGTTTTACCACATTAATATATTCAGTATACAAGAAACGTGCATCATTGATTAAGTTATCAATAAAAACTTCAACCACATCTTTTCCAGAATAAGTCACAAATTTGTTTAGTTCAGAATTAAATGAACATTTAATATAATAACTAAACGCAATCGGAATATGATGTTGCACACTTGTAACATTGTCAGAATTTTTATTTTGTATTTCACTTAAAATACATTCGAAATCTGCATAGATTACAAAAGGGACAACTAATTGTTTTTTAAAATTCACAAACTTTAAAATATTGTCATCATTGTTACCACTAGGCATATTTGTTACAATTTTATTACATTCATCCTTATGTTTTGTTAATAAAGAATCACTAGAAAAATGTTGTAAACAAAAGTTGCAAAAATATTGCGAATGTCCGTGATTTGAAACTTGTGAAGATAAAAAACGACTGATATGTTTTATCCAAAAATAGTGTGAAATAGTTCCAGTGTTATTTTCAAAATATAAAAGGTTTATATGGTTAATTTTAACCTCATTAGTTTTGTAGTATGGACCAACAACTCTTTCAATAATGTCATCGCAGCCAAACACATTAACACTAATATTTAAATTTTGATTTTCAAATAATTTGATATCTTGCATAGCAAGAGAAAAAACTAAGTTTTGAAAATTTATAATCATATTATTTGATAATGTTATTACATTATCATTAATAATTTGATTATAATAGAAAAATGATGATCTAAGATCATCATTTTCTAGAGCTGAAATAATAGCCCATTTAAAACAAAATTCATCATCATTGTTTTTGATATTGATGCAAGCATGTTTTTTTTTTTAATGTAAGATGGAAGTTCTATAAATTTTGATCCTTTAATTGGACGATATTTATTAATATTTACTTACATTTTTATTAAGCGGACAAGAGACCATCCGCTATCTCTTTCCTGGAATTCATCCATTTTTTTTCAAGATGTGTAGACAATGGTTTTCAAACAAGTCTAACACTTCAGACACATTTTGAATAATAGTCATTTTTATTTGAAACGATTAAATGCTTATTTCAGCAATATCGTCATTTTCATGATTATTATTTTTAGTAAATTTGATATATTCAGCAAATAATTCAAAATTTATTTTAACAATTTGATGTTTGATAATTACTTTCTTTATCGCACCAACAATTGCATCTTTTGCTTTTTCAAATAACATACTTGGTAATAGTATGTTTTCGTTTTTGTTTTCATAAGCAAAAGTTTGAACACGAGAATTGAACAAACTTTTTACTATGTGAAAATTATCGCTAATTTCGATATAACTTTTATTTTTATGTTCGTTGGTTCTCAAATGATGAGACCAAGAACTTTTATTAATATTAATATTACAAATTTCACAATGAAAATAACTACATGATGGATTATCATCATCATTAGTTGTATTTTTTGCGAGATATTTTGTAATATTTTTTGATTTTAAGTGATATTGGATATGATTGTCAAGATATTCTTGACGAGTAAATGACTTATTACAATATCTACAACAATATTTAACCATTAAATGGATAGTCTTAATATGTCTATTCATAACATATTTAGTTTTAAATAACTTACTGCAAATATTACAGGTAAACATGTTGATGGTCCTTCTGATATTGTGTTTGTTGATATAGTTGATGTTGTTGTTGTTCCTTTTGTTTTTGTTGTTGATTTTTATTGCACGTCTTGTGATTTGAGATGATTATGATATCTGAATATTAAATTTTGCTGAAAATTAAAAAGGATATTAATTAAATAATGTATTTTATTAATTTGAAAAATTAAAGTTTTTCAATTTTTATTATTGATGATGATACTAATATTTTATGTTGAGTGTGTATATATAATTTTACTGAAAATTTTTAGCAAAATATATTACTTAAATAATTTATTTTTTAAATTTTTAAATTTTCGTTCATACCTTTCAACTGTTGTTAACGTTTATGTTGTTGTATTTGCTTTCGATGATGGTCCTTATGATATTGTGTTTGTTGCTGTAGTTGTTGTTGTTGTTCCTTTTGTTTTTGTTGATGATTTTTATTGCACGTTTTGTGATTTGAGGTGATTATGATATCTGAATATAAAATTTTGCTGAAAATTTAAAACAATATTAATTAAATAATGTATTCTATTAATTTGAAAAATTAATGACCATACCTTTCATCTGTTGTGGTTGTTTTTGGTTTTTCAATTTTTATTATTGATGATGATACTAATATTTTATGTTGAGTGTGTATATATAATTTTACTGAAAATTTATAACAAAATATATTACTTAAATAATTTTTTTTTTAAATTTTTAAATTTTCGTTCATACCTTTCAACTGTTGTTAACGTTTATGTTGTTGTATTTGCTTTCGATGATGGTCCTTATGATATTGTGTTTGTTGATGTAGTTGTTGTTGTTCCTTTTGTTTTTGTTGTTGATTTTTATTGCACGTCTTGTGATTTGAGATGATTATGATATCTGAATATAAAATTTTGCTGAAAATTTAAAACAATATTAATTAAATAATGTATTCTATTAATTTGAAAAATTAATGACCATACCTTTCATCTGTTGTGGTTGTTTTTGGTTTTTCAATTTTTATTATTGATGATGATACTAATATTTTATGTTGAGTGTGTATATATAATTTTATTGAAAATTTATAACAAAATATATTACTTAAATAATTTATCTTCACTGTTGTTAACGTTTATGTTGTTGTATTTGCTTTCGATGATTGAATTTCGTCTGCTTCCAAGTGACTCTGTTGACAGTTTGTTTGTTTTAACATATAGTATTGTTATTTATACAATTAAATCAACATATTAAAAAAATTGTGGTCTCATTTTTCCTGTTTATAATTCAATTGGATTTCGCTGAAGTTAAACATACTACTTATCTAAGTATCAAAACGTGTACTTATGAGTTATTTTTACTTTTAATAAAAATTAAAACCACAAGATTTTTTTTTCCCACACTTTGTCATAGAACATTTATAATACCCAAAATTGAAATGTAATCAGAACCTAACATACTTGGTTTGCCTATGTTAAGTCTTAGCAAAAATTTAAGAACATTTTTAACCACAGGAATTTGTTATGAAATAATTATATCACACAATATTGAAGCATAAACAGAACTCAACATGTTCTATATTTTTTAATATTTCGTAATTTCTCTAATCTATGTGGTTTGCATATGTTAAGTCTTACATGTATAACAAATTAAAAACTTGTTGTTGCATGCTTCCTGTTTCTAACCAAAATAAATGATATAAATACTATAGTAATTCACTAGGTTCTTCACAGTTTTAATTTGTACTCCAACTTATGAAATACAAAAAGAAAATCATCATGGATAAAGTTTTAAAAGGATTCGAAGAAACCAGCTATGAAAGGGATATTCTCATATCAGAAGATATGTTGCCAGGTAAGTTGGTTTATGATTTATTTATTTTATATATATATTTTTATTTTTTAAATAAAGTAGAAGGAAATTTTAATAATTTTCATTTCTATTTTTTCTTTGCAGATTAAGAATATGCAATTTTAAATGCATCAAGAAAGAACACTAAATACGGGCCGAGAATAATGTTAGAGCTGCGAAGAAAAGTCTTTTGTTTATAGTTTCTAATGTTGATTACTGGATAATTTCTAATTTTTTTTATTTTTTTCCCACTTTTAATTTTTTCAATTTCGCCATTGCTTAGAATTCGTTCTTCTTCATATTAATGATACTCATAACATGATATATTGAGAATCCGTTTAGTATAATTACTATTATAGGTACAACGAATTCTTATTATTAAATCATCATATACTAATTCAAAATGTCTGTAAAATGAATGAGAACTCTCTATTATTACAGCTATATCCAGTTCTTTTTTAAGTAGATCTTGTCTAAACGCTTCAATCGCTTTGGTTACTGTAAAGGACATTGATGATACATTTTTAAGTGTATTTCTCTCTGTTGTTGTTATCTCAAACAATTCATCAGAATTGTTATCTTGTGTTGGTTTCATTAATTCAAAACTAACATCAATTGCAATTATGTTATTGTTGGGTAATCGAAGCGAAAATTCTAAACTTCCTTTATTATCCTTTATGTTAATTAGAGATAATGGCACAGTAAATCCATTGCTATAACATAAATATATCAGTATTAAGAAAAATATTGAAGACATTTAAAACTATTAATAAAAAAAAAAAAAAAAAAAAAAACAAAAAGTATATATGCTTTGCTTCGATGTATGCTGACAAAAGTTAAAAATATTACTGAAGAAAAGAAAATTAAATTCTATCTTTAAAAGCTTTTTTGAAGTTCAGTCCCGCGACTGGACTAGCGCATCAAGCCCAGATACGCGACCAGGCCCGTGCGTCAGTGCGCTGGCCCTGCGGCTTGGTGGTTAGGCGTTGTCGTGTGCTCATTGTGGTGGCGCTAAACGCAACGTCACTTTTTTTATGTTTGCGGTTTTGGCACGTGCTCACCTGTGGTTTTGTAGTTTTGCGGTTTTGGTACGTGCTCGCCTGTGGTTTTGCGGTTTTGTAGTTTTGCGGTTTTGGCACGTGCTCGCCTGTGGTTTTGCGGTTTTGTAGTTTTGCGGTTTTGGCACGTGCTCGCCTGTGGTTTTGCGGTTTTGTAGTTTTGCGGTTTTGGCACGTGCTCGCCTGTAGTGAGTCATCACTACTTCTCTATTCTGGGTAATTTGTATGTTCAGATCCGTTTCAGGTATACCACCTTCATTAACTATATGGCAACGGCTTAATCCATCAACATGGCCCATAGCTTCACCCCTCCGATGCTTCACCTTATAGTCATAATTTTCAAAATTAAAAACCCACCTGGCAATGCGTTGGTTAACTTGCTTTTTTCCCATTGCTTGAGCAAGAGCGTTACAATCAGTAATCATAGTAAAAGGTATACCCTGTAATTGTGTCTTAAATCGTTCAACCGCATAAACTAAAGCCAAAGTTTCAAGTTCAAAACTATGCAACTTTGACTCATTTTCAGTAGCATTTTTTGAAAAGAAAGCTACTGGATGGAATTTATCATCATCCTGCTTTTGCATCAACACTGCCCCAAAACCCAACTTACTAGCATCCGTATGCAACTCTGTTTCTCTCTTAGAGCTATATATCGCCAAAATTGGCGAGGACAGAAGTTTATCTTTAAGCACGTTAAACGCCTGCAAACAACTATCATCAAAATCAAAATTAACATTCTTTTTCAATAAATTAGTCAGCGGTTTTGCAATGGAAGGAAAAGAAGGAACGAATCTTCTGAAATAGGAAAAAAGGCCCAAACATTGCTGAAGCTGTTTGAAATTCTGTGGGCTCGGAAATTCTCGAATAGCTTTGAGATGCGACTCATTTGGTTTAATACCTTTTAAATTTACAGTATAACCCAAAAAATTTATAACAAAATACCCGAACTTGCACTTGCTCATTTTTAGTTCTAAACCCCTTTTGTACAATCGACTCAATACTTCTTTAACAGTCTCTAAATGACTCTCAAAGTCATCTGTGGCAATTGTGATATCATCCATGAATACCACTATTTTCCGTGAATGTATTAAATCTTTAAAAATTTCATAAACAAATCTTTGGAAAAAAGCAGGAGCGTTCTTCAAACCAAAGGGCATTTTGGTATATTCATATTGCCCCCCAGGTGTTACAAATGAAGTGTATTTAATTGAATCCTTATGCATCTGTACTTGGTGGAAAATATTTTTCAAATCTAATGCAGTAAAAAATTTCTTTCCTTCCAAATATTCTATACAATCTTCAATCAAAGGCATTGGAAAATTGTCCCTAATCGTTTTTTTATTCAAAAACCTATAGTCAACACAAAGTCGGCCTTCACCATCTTTTTTTCTAATTAACACAGTGGCCGAAGCATAAGGGGAATTACTATACCTAATTATGCCTTTGTCCAACAAATTTTCGATAATATTTTGAACCTCAGTCTTTTCAGTGTAAGAAAGTCTTCGGGGTCCACTATGGAATGGAGTGTCATTAGTCAAATTTATTTTCATCTATAAATTATAGGGTTCCACTTGCACTTCAGGCGGCGGACAAGAATAGGACTCATAAATTGCTCTTCTTAAACCGTCTCTTTGGTTCTCAGACAAATTCTAATAATAAGTACGAAACGTCAACCTGTGCGGACGTGTTTTTATTTAATCGTCCCGTTGAACAAACAAATAAATTGAAAAAAAATAAACAAAGCAAAAATAATAATAAAAAAACATACGAATGAAGTTGTTTTCGGCGCGAGACCCTTTAATGCCGTCAACAAACTAAACAAACAAACAAAAATAAATAATTTCGTTAATAAACCAAAAAATCAAAACAATAAAAAATTGTATCCCGATATGCCGGTGGAGCGCTCTTCACCGCGTGAGCGAAAAATTTCGCCAACTGTAGTGCAAAAACTCGAAGCTAATTCGGGTCTGTGCTCTGGTTTGCTTGCCGCAAATAAAAAATCGCCCGTTCAAACAATAAAAACATTGAACAATGTTCCAAAAACAACAACTTTAGGCTCCCAAAATAATTTGTTTGACTCTCGCGAAAAAACAAAAAGTTTATCGTCTTCCTCCGCAAGTCCGTTTGTTCAACAACAAAACAAACACGAGCAAACAACAAAAAACATTACAGCTCAGAGTACTGTTGTGCGCTCTGCCGACGCTAAAACTCACAACCCAGTGGGAAAATTGCAAGACATAGTTGGAGCAATGGTGACCAACAATGATACTCTGATCATTAACCAAAATGAACATAGCGAACAACGAATTCGCAGTCTTCAGCAGCAGGTCCAACAACTACAACAATAACTACAAAATCAAGAAAAACGAAATGTTACGCTTCCGGTAGTATCACATGCTGAGTCTCTCTCTCTTGCTCTTCCTTGGAGTTCTCAATGTGTCACTCCAAATATGATCCCAGGTAACTCTGTATCTCCCTTTATTAAATTAAATACGCAAAACCCCCCTTGCGATACCCCAAATAAAAATAAAAAAGTGTTAACACCCAATACAGGCAAAAGTTCTAGTGATAGAAACGAAAACAGAAAATTTACGGTAGTGCAGACTGGCATTGACCGCTACTATCCAATACGAAAACTTACGCCTCCCCGCGCTGAAAATATGAATTTGCCCAAAATTCAAAAAACTAATCCTAACAATGAGTCTACCAAGCTGGGACAGAACCGGTACGCGATTCTTGCCGATCATATGAGTACGGATCCCAAGCCGAAAACTCAAAAACCCCCTCCAATCTATCTACGTGAGCAAAACTCTAAATCTCTTTTAGATTTACTCACACAAAATATTGGCGTAAACAATTTTCATGTAGTCCCTATCCGTAAAGGAGAAATACATGAAACAAAAATTCAAATATACAGTGAGCCAAATTATAGAATAATTATCAATTCTCTCGATAAAGCGAAAAAGAGCTATTACACATATCAGCTCAAAAGCTCCAAAGGCTTATCAGTAATATTGAAAGGCATTGACTCTTTCGTTGAATGCAAATAAATTCAAGAAGCGCTAAAGGAAGAGTTAAAATGGTATCTAATATAATAAATCGCAACAAAACTCCAGAGCCACTCTTCCGAGTGGAACTGGAATTCGATACAAAATCTCTTAAAAAAGGTGAATCCCACCCAATTTACTCTCTGCAATATCTCTTACATCGCAAAATTCCTGTAGAAGAGCCCCACAAACGCAGTGGACCAATCCAGTGCCAAAATTGTCAAGAATTTGGCCACTCAAAAACTTACTGCACGCTTCCCAGTGTATGCGTAATTTGTGGAGATCTCCACTCATCCCTAACATGCTATAAAATAAAAGAAGATGCTAATGTAAAAAATGCTTTGGAAACCACACAGCAAACTATCGTGGCTGTCCAGTATATCAGACCTTCAAAAACAAGGCTACTACTTCAGTTGGACCCACTAATTCCAACCAAGTCATGCAAAAGTTGCCCACCCCCCCTATACAATCCAATGCACCAATTAATGTAAATCACTTTATGAATCAAGGTGTTTCGTACGCCAGTGCTCTAAAAGGTGACAACCCAGTCCCCATAAACGTTCAGCCTGCTCCTCAAAGCAGGAATCTCGAACAAACCCTTCAAATGTTTATGCAAAACATGTCTCAATTTATGTCTAGTATGCAAAACATGGTACAAGACATGATTAAAAATCAAAATCTTCTGCTTCAGCATCTCCTATCCAAACCATGAATGGTTTAAAAATATCATTTTGGAATGCAAACGGCCTCTGTCTACACAAACTAGAACTTCTCGAGTTCCTAAAAGAGTCAAACATAGATGTAATGCTAATTTCTGAAACTCATTTTACTGAAAAACACTATTTCAATATTCCGGGATATAGACTCTACGACACAAAACATCCAAGCGGTAACGCAAGAGGTGGATCTGCAATTCTCATTAAAAGCAGGATCAAACATTATGCTCTTCAGAATTACTGTTCAAATTATATACAGGCAACTAGTATTTCTCTCTATAAATATCCAAAAGGTCTAACATTAATGGCTATATACTGTCCAGCTAGACATAAAATAAGTGAACAGCAATTTCAGCCGTTCTTCAACTCTCTTGGACAAAAGTTTATCGCAGCTGGTGATTATAACGCCAAACACACGTATTGGGGTTCTCGTCTTATATCACCTAAGGGAAGGCTGCTGTGGAATACAGTTACTAAACTTGGTCTAGACGTAGTCTCCTCTGGCAAACCAACATACTGGCCAACAGATAGACGCAAAAATTCTGATGTAATCGATTTTGCAGTCTTTAAAACCTTAAAAAGAAGCCAATTGACTACTGAATCTTCTCTAGATCTATCATCAGACCATACGCCTACCATTATTACAATTAATTATGTCCCAAGCATCGATGTTACTCCAATAAATAAATTGACCAGCAAGCTTACAAGTTGGCTCAAATATAGGCAGTATTTTAGCTCACATATAAACCCTAATGTGTCATTTAAAACGAAAGACCAAATAAATACAGCGGTAAAAAATTTCACTTTTCTGCTTACACAAGCAGCTATTGCAGCAACTCCCGGCTCAATAACAAAGAGTTTACCCCCAAATATAAAAAAAGCACACCAAAAGACATAGAGGATTTAATAAGAAAGAAAAGGCAAATACGCCGCGAATGGCAGAATCATAGATCTCCTACTCTAAAAAAAGATCTTCGCGACATTACCCGAAGTCTTCAAAAGCAGCTTAAGTGGAAATCTCAAAAATACTTTCAACAATTCGTTGAACAACTCGCACCCACCAAATCGTCAAACTACTCTCTCTGGCGAGCTGCCAAAAATATGAAAAAACCCATACTGTCAGAACCTCCCCTTCGGTTATCAAACGGAAATTGGGCCAGAAGCGATGCGGAAAAAGGTGCGGCATTTGCCAATCACCTCAAAACTGTGTTTTCTCCAAACACGACATATGGTAATACCCCATTACCGGCATTAGTCGCTCAACATACCTCGAATACCCCTCGCTTTAAAAGAAAGGAAATTATGGAGACAATAAATAAATGCTTAAAACCAAATAAAGCTCCAGGTTCGGGTTTGATAACACCTTAAATGGTAAAAGAACTGCCAAACATTGCTACAACTTATTTGATCCATATATTCAATGCTATTCTTAAAACTAGTCACTACCCAGATGACTGGAAACTTTCACAAGTTAAAATGATCCCCAAACCCGGAAAATACCCTAGTAATGTGTCTTCATACCGACCAATAAGCTTGCTCCCGGTTATTTCAAAACTCTTTGAAAAACTTTTAACAAAGTTGATTATACCCAAAGTTACTGAAAAAGTTGTGATTCCCAATCATCAATTTGGGTTCTGAGAGAAACATGGCACAATCGAACAGGTGCATCGCATTGTGGATTCAATAAAAGCCACATTTGAAAACAAACACTACTGCCCCGCAGTTTTTCTCGATATCACCCAAGCATTTGATAAGTATGGCACGAAGGACTTATTACAAAACTATATCATATTCTTCCCGCTAATATGGTCTGCCTTCTTAAAAACTATATCACAAATAAAAAATTTGTGGTACAACACAAAAGCTTTGTCTCTCGAAAATACGAAATACTAGCCGGTGTACCACAAGGCAGTGTCCTCGCTCCACTACTATACATTCTCTACACAGCTGATATGCCCAAAAGTGATAGAACCCTCATATCCACTTTTGCTGATGACACGGCTATACTGTGCTCCCACTCAAATCCAGCTATGGCATCGTATTACTTGCAGGAACACTAAGACTCTCTAAGTCAATGGCTGGCCCACTGGAAAATTAAAGTCAACGAATCAAAAAGTTGCCATTTAACCTTCACTCTAAGAAGAGGCACGTGCCCTGCTCTGAAAATTAACGGCCAAGTTGTACCCGAAAGTTCCGCAACTAAGTATCTCGGTATTTACCTCGACCGCAGACTTACATGGCAAAAACACATTGCAACTAAAATTACCCAAATTAAACTTAAAAGGCTTGAGCTACACTGGCTTTTAGCAAGAGAATCTAAACTCAACCTCACGTACAAAGTCCAATTATACAAAAGTATAATAAAACCCTTATGGACATATGGAATTGAGTTCTGGGGCAAAGCCTCTCCATCGAATATTGAGAAACTCCAGAGAGCCCAATCTAAAATTTTGCGTCAAATTGCCAAAGCTCCTTGATATATAAGAAATACAAACATCCACAGAGACTTACAAATCCCAACTGTAGCGGATGAAATCCTAAATCTTACCCAGAAATACAAGACGAAACTAATGTTTCACCTTAACATTCTAGCAAGAAATTTATTAAGACCTCTGAACTCTTCATGTCTTAAACGCTATAAATAATATTCCCCATATATTGATTGATATGCGTGCCTACCAATCACTTGCCAATCACTGGTTTCAGGCAATAAACCAAAATATTTAAATAATTTACTTAGTTTAAGTTAAATTATAAATCATAAATTAGTTTAAAATTATTGTTAGATCAAAGTTAACTTAGATGATTCAATAAATACCAGTTGTTAAAAAAAAAAAAAAATTCTCATTAACATCAACTTATCCATTAAAATTCCTCTTCAAATCCGGAAGTGACCTCATTAAAGTATCTTTTTTTATAGTAAAATCAAATTCCATAGAATTAGCTTGATTAGCAAACTCCACCGAATGTATCTGTAACGTTACCTCTCGAACACCGCGCATAAACAAATCATCAAACACATATTCACCACCAAAACTGCCAACATCCGGAGTAATTGAACCATCGACCCCGCCAGAGACCCCAGCCAGTTCATTATTTTTTATTACACAACAACCTTTTCTTAAGTCCAAAGAATCAATCACACCGTCTCTCAACTTAAATGGAAAATCTTCACTTTTATTTTTTAAACTTAACAAAAAATCTTTAGAATAACTAATTTTAACTTGAGTTTTAATTTAACATAAAAATATTTTAAATTTCCGCAGCAAGTCTCGCCCAACCAATAGGGATACAGATAAGTCTTCATCAGGAATAACTAAAAATGAATGAGTTACAACAACATTTCCAATTCTCATCCGACATAGGGTCAGGCCATAACTGTTCAAAACAACATTACCTATCCCTCTTAATTTGGTTGGCTTCAAATTCCTGCGTCTAAAATTGGGTACCGCGGACCTCCTAATAATACTCCTCGGGCTACCAGAATCGAGAAGAGCAAACAAATTTCTAAATACAGTGTGATTGCTACTTAGGGTCAGGGAAAGCAACACTCACCATTTGCATCGCGTTGACCGAGTCTATAATCCTCGATTCTTCTTCCGTCATCTGCACTCCCACTTCGGGTGAAATTGTTCCCTCGACGGCTGCAACAAGTTGCCTCTTCATAGGGCACACTTGGTGGTAATGGCCCATCTGGCCACATTTAAAGAACGAACCAGGCAGCCGCTTCGGTTTTGGACATTGCGACTGATAGTGGCCGAAGTGTGAACAATTAAAGCACCATCGACCGCAACAACCTTATTACTGGACGGACTGTTTGTTGTAAGTCTGAAGGCACTGACTGTACCAATTGGCGCTTGACGAAGGACTGCCGGGGCGTGGCTAACCACACCTCGCCCAACATGCTCACCCTGAGCTCGGACCGCAGATACGGCTGGTTTCGGGCACAGTTTCTCGTAGCGCTCCAATTGTGACTTAAGTTGTCTCAATGTCGTAGCCTGATACAAAATAGCCACGTACGGCGATCTATCGTTGAGGCCCACTATGATAGCGTCAACCAGCTCACGCTCCGAAATGTCTGCTCTTTCTGCTAACATCTTCATCTCCACCACATACCGCTGAATGCTTTCATTGGGCTGCAGCTTACGGTTTCTTAGCTCCTCATAAACTTCCCAGACCGAAGTGGAATGCCCGAATTCACCCAATAAGAGTCGTTTTAATTCTTCATATGTAGAGGGGGCGGCATCCCTTGCAAACAGTTTGGCTGTACCCACTAACAGACGACGAGCGCACACTAACTTATTGCGGTCATTGCACCTGCACAACTCCAACGCATCTTCAAAATCTAGGAATCATTTGCGCACGTCAACCGAATCATCGCCACTAAATTTGTTAACCATTGCATCAATGGTGGACATGTCCAATGGTACCTCAGGCTGAAGTTGTTGACTCTGAAGCGCCTCAACTTCACGACGCAGTAGCAAAATCTCTTTTTGCCGACGAAGCCAGGCAATTTCATGTTGCAACGTATCATCCACTGATCCAATTCCACCCCAATTAGAGGCAGCACCATTGAATTCGTCAGTGGGAGCTGCAGTGGGAACATTTGTTTTGGCAGCACCAATGTGGGCTACAGTGACTTGGGCAACATTGACTGCGGTGGCAAGAGCAGTCGGAATTGCATGAACCGACGAGACGGCAGAAGCAGCAGGTGCGGCAGTGGCAACAGGTACAGTGGTGGCAGCAGATGTGATGGAGACAACGGTGGCTGTAGGTGCAGCGGAGGCAGCAGCGGAGACAGCAGTGGCTGCAAGTGCAGCGGAGACAGCAGTGGCTGCAGGTGCAGCGGAGACAGCAGTGGCTGCAGGTGCAGCGGGGACAGCAGATGCAGCAACGTACCGGGATCGACGCGGGAAATACTTCCCCGCCCAAAGACTGCAAAACCTCGGACACTGGAATCATACATGTATGTACCGAGACCCCTTATCTTTACTTCCCTCTATCTCTTTTCTCTAACTGATCAGACAATGCCGGCTTGCCTGATCAGACTACTAATAACCCTTGCCAGTGACGTCGAAACTAACCCTGGTCCTTTGACCAACGTGTGCAACAGGTGTGGGAAGACCCTTACCAAGAAGGCCAAACCTATTCGATGTGCTGCGTGTGGAGAAAATGCCCACCTCCGCTGCTCGGGACTAAGGAATTCGAATCTTTATAGACCCGAATTCATTGGTCCCTGCTGCAGGAGGCGGCAAGCTGACCCTAAACGTGGCGTCCTCGAAGGTGGAGCATCTGGTCGGTCCCCTACACCTGTAGACCGAGCGACAATAGAACCACCAATAGTACAGTCGGCCACCAATGACATCCCGGAGCAACCGCCACCCACATCGGATCTCGAGTTTAAGATTCTACAGTGGAACTGCAACGGACTAAGCAGGAAAATAACGGAGGTTACGGATTTTATGGTAAAGAGAAGCATACCGATTGCGGCCCTCCAAGAGACCAAGCTAACGAGTAGGAATCCTCTTTCCTGCTCGTCTGGCTACAGTGTCATAAGACAAGACCGCGAAAAAGACAAAGGAGGCGGTCTTGCTTTTCTTATCCACGACTCCGTAATCTACCGCCCGCTAACCATTCCGTCTAACGACGATCACTTGGAACTCCAGGGGATCGCCGTACGGTCTGGGGAGGTTGAGATTGAGCTCTTTAATGTGTATATCCCTCCCACAGCGGCCTGCCGTCCCGGATATCGTCCTTCCATTGAGTATTTAATGGAGGGCGACCACAGAATCTTCCTCAGGGACCTTAACGCGCACCATGATAGCTGGCATTCTGAACTAGAGAATGACGCGAGGGGTAACTCACTCGTCGAACAGATTGATAACACTAACTTCTGTGTTATCAACGAGGAGCACCCCACACGCATCACTCCAAACTGTCGGAGTTCTCCAGATCTTTCGATAGTCAGCCCTGACCTAATTGCTTATACCACCTGGCATGCCGACATCGCTCTTAATTCCGATCACATCCCAATCACCATCAAAATCATGCAAAGTGCGGAATTCATATCTGCTGAACAACGCACTTTTGTGAATTTTCGGTAATCGGATTGGATCAGATTTAAGGAGATAACGGAAGCAGAATTTGGTCAACTGACACCCCCCTCGTCAACTTCAGAGGGGGAGAAAAACATCCGAAGGATCCTGGTTAGAGCCAAGGACCGTTGTATTCCTGCCGGACGCATTCCTAATATGCGTCCCAACTTTCCGGCTGAGGCATCCCGCTTGGCAGATGAGCGTGATGCTATCCGGAGGCAGGATGCAGTGGACCCACGTTTGAAGCAGTTGAGCGCTGAGATCGACAACTTAGTCAGCGCTCACCGCAGAGATCTGTGGTTACGGCACCTGGAAGGGTCGGTTAGAGGTTCAAAACGACTTTGGTCGACCATTAAGTACCTCTCAAATCCCCGGAGAAGTGCGAGACCCACTCTCTCCTTTGAGAGTGGCACGCCACTTGATCCCCACAAGTGCTGTTCTGCCTTAAACCGTCAGTTTGTAGAGCACCCGACTAGACCGAACAAAGAACGCCGAGCCATCCGAAGGAGGATCTGATCCCTTCCCCCGTCAGACGATATCATTGATATCACTGCAGAGGATGTCCATGGAGCTATCAAGGCAGCGAAAACTTCAACAGCAATAGGTCCGGATGGTCTTGCAATGATAATGCTGAAACACCTGGGGAGGCAAGGAGAGACATACATAGCGGAAACCTTCTGCTTGTGTGTCCATGGAGATTCCAGATATGTGAAAGCTAGGGAAAATTATTCCCATTCCCAAACCTGGGAAGCCCCTGAATAGGGGTAGCTCCTACAGACCTATAACACTACTCTCACCAGTGGTTATTTTTATTTTTTATTTATTTTTTTTATTTTATTTATTTATTATGTCTTCCTAGTGTAACAAGATATAATCTTAATAAACTACACTAGTATCACGTACGTTATAGTATTATTTTAACAAATTTATTTTAAATTTTACATTAATTACAAAAAAAAAAAACAAAAAATAGTGAGAATAATTAACAAAGAAAAGATCTCCTTAACAAAAATTTAATCGAATTAAACAAAATTGTAGACATATTTATTATATTATTTAGAATTAATTTGAAAACAAATTTTAAGTTTAAAAACAAAATTTAAGTTTAAATTTTAAGTTTGCGTTGCTAAAATCAAGACAAATAATAATAGTTACAAAAACAAATATAATACACTCAAATTCCCAAGACAATATTTCCAACGTAACTTATTGTAATGACAAGGCAGATGTTTTAATAAATTTTATTTTATGGTTAGTATGATACAATTTGCATCCCAAAAACATAGAATGTTTCAAAAAGAAGGTATTCTCCCGGCAAATAAACAACACTGACATATACACTGAACTATTTCTCTTTGAAGCACAACCGAATGTTTCAAACTAATAACTTTCACTTAAACACAAGTGAACCATTCATAATGTATTGTAAATAAAAACATCAATTAGTAATCCCAAAAATGAGAACATAACACTGTTCTAATGGTCTGCAATTCTTTACATGGTGTCAGCAGAAAAACACCTTTACATTCCTTGAAACCTCATATACCTAATGTCTAATAAAAGGTCCTGGAATCTCTTCTCCTACCGTTCTTGAAGGAGAACCTCCCCTTGGCAGACCACCAACATGGCTTTCGATCAGGACACAGCACTATTACAGCTCTGTGCGAAATGACGACAGCCATAGCCGGAGGCCTAAACAGTAAAAGACCTCACGAGAGGGCCATAATGGTCGCTCTTGACCTGTCTAAGGCCTTCGACATGGTCTGCCACACGAAGCTATTGCAAGACCTGTACGTATCCGCGCTCCCAAATGTCCTAAAAAGGTGGCTGGCCAACTACTTGGCTGGCAGGCAATGATACGTAGAGTTCAGAGGTTCCAGGTCGGGACTTAGGAAAAATAAGCAGGGTGTACCGCAGGGAGGTGTTTTATCCCCCTTGCTGTTCAACACTTATATTTCCAAAATCCCGACCCCTCCTCCGGGGCTGAAACTAATCTCTTATGCCGATGACTGCACTGTCCTGTGTACAGGCAGAGATATTGAAGCCCTGGAAGAGCAAATAAATAATTAATTACCCCAAAATCCTTGGGGTTCACTTTGACAGCCTCTTCATGTTCTCCGAACAGGCGGAGGTTGCGGCCAGTCGAGTGAAAGGGAGAAATCGCGTATTAAAGGCACTAACGGGCAGCACTTGGGGCAAATAAGTCCTAACGACTTATAAAGCCATAGGTCGTCCCCTTATCGACTACGCTGCTCCCGTTTGGTCGCCTTGTATAAGTGACTCACAGTGGAGAAAACTCCAGACGGTCCAAAACGCGGCACTAAGGGTGGTCACTGGTTGTCATTTCATGACACCTGAGGATCACCTGCACGAAGAGACCAAAATTCTTCCCGTCCGGAGCCACTGCTCCCTTCTCACGAGACAATACCTACTAGGGTGTATGATGCCTGACCACCCTAACCACGCCATCGTTACAGGTTCGTCGACTCTCGGAGTTAGACAGGTTAGGCACGACCTACGAGCCGAGAAATCGGCAGTAAGTCACCTGCTAAACCTGGTGTCTGAAGGCCTTCTTAGAGATGCCAAGGCCCAGCTCCATACCGAAATGGTCTCCGAGTCCATTAGAGCCATGAAGGACAATGTGGTACTCGGTGGTAGACCTCCACCAATCTCATTGTTTGAGGAGAATCTACCACGAAAAACGCGTGCCATACTGTCCCAGCTCAGGTCAGGTTACTCTAAATACTTGAATAGTTACCTGGCCAGAATGAACCCGGAGACCTCGGAAAAATGTCCCGTATGTGACTCCGCGCCGCATACCACAGCCCATCTTTTCGAATGTTCCCTCAGACCTACTAACTTCACAACCAGGTCTCTCTGGACCAATCCAGTCGAGGTAGCTCGCTTCCTTGAATTGGATGGGTAATAGCTAGATCTCTTTCTTTCCCTTTCCAAACTTTCTTTATCCACACTAAATACGTTTCCCTCACATGTGCATGCATGTGATTATTCCAGTGGACGCTACAACAACAACGAAGACAGCAGTGGCTGCAGGAACAACAGTGACAACAGGCTTAACAGAAGTCGAAGCCTGAGCAATCAGATCGCTCATAAATATGTTCGCCTCTTCTGTAACTTGCTCCACAAGGCTCTGATATAATGGCCGCAGCTGCGCTATGGTGGCACTTTCAGGGAATTTAATACCCGCTTCCACCAGCGCCTCCACCATTTCATGCCGTGATACTCTTTGATGTGGCATTATTTTAAGTTGTAATAAGAAATTTATATTTTTGCTTTTGGATGCAATCCCACTTCTGAGATGTAAACGAATTTAATTTTTTCTCTTTATTAAAATGCGTGTGTCTTACACGAAAGTTGACAGCAAACAGGAAGGAATATATATATATATATATATATATATATATATATATATATATATATATATATATATATATTAGGTGTACAAATAAGTTTCCGCCGTTTTTTGTTAATAAAATAATATTTAAACGATTTTAAACGATGTGAGACTGCTGAGTGACTAAACTAAACTAAGTGCAAGTGCCTTTTGTGTTTGAGACGAATCTTCACCCAATAATTTCTCCAAATCTGCATCCTCGTAAATTTACGGCCTTCCACTGGATCTTTGTCTTTTATGTCAAAATCACCTTTTTTAAATTTTTGAAACCACTCACAACATGTTCTCTCACTCAAAGCATCCTCATTATATGCTTCTACGAGCAATCGATGCGACTCAGCAGCAGATTTTTTTTAAATTAAAAAAATAAATTAAAAGTTCCCGCATATGACACTTAGTTGGCTCAAATTGAGACATTTTTGGATGAAGAAAAATATATGATGCTAATGCGAACTTAATAACATGATAAGGTTATGTTGTTCTGGAACAAACAAACTAATTTTCAAGTAGGTTACCATCTGCGAATTCCAACGTAAACCTCGTGCCACGCCATCTTTCTCAAAACGGCGGAAACTTATTTGTACACCTAATATATATACAAGGCGGCGCAAAAGAAGTCATCCGATGTTGTTTGACTCTTATTTTTTTTCTAAATAAAAAACTTCGATTCTGTTTTTTGATTATGTTTTAGACCTTTAGAACGCGGAATAATTTTGTCTATTTTTTTGCGTAACAATTCGTCTGTGGTGTTGGCAAAAATCATAATGAGCGATGAGGCTCATTTTCACCTCAGCGGGTACGTGAACAAGCAAAATTATCGCTTCTGGGGAACCGAAAATCCGCGAGTGATGCACGAGAAACCATTACACCCGCTCAAAGTGACTGCGTGGTGCGCTGTTCACGCTGGAGGAGTCATCGGGCCGAACGCCGCGGGTCAAACGACAACAGTGGACGGTGCGCGCTATAGGGCAATGTTGACCGAGTTTTTCCTGCCCGAACTGGACGAATTAGGACTGGTGGACATGTGGTTCCAACAGGACGGAGCAACAGCACACACTGCACGAGCCACAACCGACATTCTGAAGGCCGCGTTTCCGGGTCGCTTAATTTCGCGTTTTGGCGATTTGCACTGGCCCGCCAGATCGCCCGATTTAACGGTCCCGGACTTCTTTTTATGGGGTTTTTTGAAGTCTCGTGTTTACATCAACAAGCCTGAGACCTTGGAAGCCCTCAAGGAAAATATCAGACACGAATGCGAGAATTTATCGCCCGGAGCTCTCGCCGAAGTGATGGAAAATGCCATAAAACGAGCCCGTATGGCAATCAATTGTGACGGCGCCCATTTATCCAATATCATCTTCTCGACTTAACACAATTAATTCTAAAAATCTAAATAAACATAATCAAAAAACAGAATCGAAGTTTTTTATTTAGAAAAAAAAATAAGAGTCAAACAACATCGGATGACTTCTTTTGCGCCGCCTTGTATATATATTAGGTGTACAAATAAGTTTCCGCCGTTTTGAGAAAGATGGCGTGGCACGAGGTTTACGTTGGAATTCGCAGATGGTAACCTACTTGAAAATTAGTTTGGTTGTTCCAGAACAACATAACCTTATCATGTTATTAAGTTCGCATTAGCATCATATATTTTTCTTCATCCAAAAATGTCTCAATTTGAGCCAACTAAGTGTCATATGCGGGAACTTTTAATTTATTTTTTTAATTTAAAAAAAATCTGCTGCTGAGTCGCATCGATTGCTCGTAGAAGCATATAATGAGGATGCTTTGAGTGAGAGAACATGTTGTGAGTGGTTTCAAAAATTTAAAAAAGGTGATTTTGACATAAAAGACAAAGATCCAGTGGAAGGCCGTAAATTTACGAGGATGCAGATTTGGAGAAATTATTGGGTGAAGATTCGTCTCAAACACAAAAGGCACTTGCACTTAGTTTAGTTTAGTCACTCAGCAAGCAGTCTCACATCGTTTAAAATCGTTTAAATATTATTTTATTAACAAAAAACGGCGGAAACTTATTTGTACACCTAATATATATATATATATATATATATATATATATATATATATATATATATATATATATATATATATATATATATATATATATATATATATATATATATATATATATATATATATATATATATATATATATATATATATATATATATATATATATATATATATATATATATATATATATATATATATATATATATATATATATATATATATATATATATATATATATATATATATTCCTTCCTGTTTGCTGTCAACTTTCGTGTAAGACACACGCATTTTAATAAAGAGAAAAAATTAAATTCGTTTACATCTCAGAAGTGGGATTGCATCCAAAAGCAAAAATATAAATTTCTTATTACAACTTAAAATAATGCCACATCAAAGAGTATCACGGCATGAAATGGTGGAGGCGCTGGTGGAAGCGGGTATTAAATTCCCTGAAAGTGCCACCATAGCGCAGCTGCGGCCATTATATCAGAAAAAAATAGACAAAATTATTCCGCGTTCTTGGGGAGTGTATCGCTCCATGGCTTATTCACTTGTATTCTGTATCTGTCTAGTCCACAAATGTCAAAACAGATTTGACATTGGCGGCCATTTGCAAAAATGAGAGCATCTTCCAATAGGGTGATTAATTTTGCGCCACCCGGTATATATATATATATATATATATATATATATATATATATATATATATATATATATATATATATATATATATATATATATATATATATATATAATGTAAACCGTTTTCTGAGCCTTCGGCTAATTTATGCATTGTCGGTCAATCGTTTTACGACAGCGACCGAGGTATGCATTGTTTTCAATAAACCACCTTATATAAATTCCGAAACAAATTTCTGCCTTTTATTTATATATCTTATAATTGAGAGACTTCTTGGATTTCACTAACCCCCTATTTCGTTGCCACAAAATTAAAGGAATTTTCTTCGCAACATTTTTTATTGATTTATTGATTTACACGAACCGCCTTTACCAACTAATGAATTTAAAACATTAGTTCAAAGATAATTTGTTTAAAATTTCCAAAAATAATTTAGAGCGGTTTTGAAAAAAAAAAATAACAAAATTTTTTAATTGCAAGTTTCCGGATTAAAGTGGTTTTAAAGTGTAATTAATTTAGAATGTTGATATTTGATAAAATTTTTTTAAATTTTCATTGATTTGAAAATTTAATAATAATTTAAGAAGATAAGCTTGGCATTTAATTTTCATTATAATACGATACGCCGTTTTTTGTTTTTTCTTAATATTAAATAAAAAAGGTTTTTACCATTTTTGTTCTGATTTAACAATCTAATTAAATATTTTAATTTAAAATGTCGAAAATAGAAGATTTTAATGTGTTAGTTGAAGCTATTCTAGAATTTCAAGCAGCTTTCAACGAAAGCGATCAAAGAGATTTGGGCATTTTTTCTGTTGAAGTTCAAAGAAAGAAACTCAAAGAGGATTAAATTAAAAGCATCGTATGACTTGGTCATAACAGAACTAAAGGCGACGTATGTTGAAAATGTGGAACCAATTGACCAATTTAATAGCCAAATATCGCAAATGTTACAATGCGTACGTTGCTACAGCTTCACAAATGGGTGAATATGCGCACAATTTGACCGTGCATCCAACGCATAGTTCATCTACTCGTGGTTAACCGGTGGTTCACATATGCTTTAAAGCCCGGTACAGAATATCGGCACGTCACAAGTCCCCACGATACCAATTACCAATCATATGACAATGTCTTATCCAATGTCCGACCATCATAATATTCGCTTGTTTTACTGTGACTATACGTCGTGGCCTTCCTTCCGTGATATGTTTACGGCAATTTACATTTGCAACAGTAGACTTATGCCAGTTGAACAATTGTTCCATTTGAACCAAAAGACAAGAGGTGAAGCGAAAGACATAGTAAAGATGTCGCCACTAACAAATGATGGATTTTCACAAGCGTGGCAAAACCTGTACGATCGTTATGAGAATAAAAGAATTCTTGTAAACTCTCAATTGAAATTTCTTTTTACCCTTCCTATGGTTTCCTCCGAGTCTGGTAGCGCTTTGAAAAAAATGCAGCATGGCATAAATAATTGCATTTCGACATTAGAGCTCTATAATATTAATGTCTCAAATTGGGATGCAATTTTTGTATATTTATGTTGTACTCGCCTACCAGAAGCTACACTTGCCTTATGGGAGCAAAGTATCTCAAAAAAATTCGAGCTTCCCAAATGGAAAGAATTGAATGATTTTTTAACGAATATAATTCAAACCTGGTCTCAAGGGTTTAGATTTAGATTTGAGATCAAATGAAGAAAAAATTGCTGAGAAAAAATCGGCATTTCAAACAGTAAATATAAAATTTCAAATCCACCACTATGCAGTGAATGCTAATTGTAATTTATGTCCAAACCAACAGCATCCTTTAAGAACATGTCGCACATTTCAAGATATGAATCTTAATAATCGTTTACCAACCGCGCGAAGACTTAATCTTTGCCTTAATTGTTTTGGACATTCTCATCTTGTGAGAGAATGTAAAAGTCAATTTAATTGTTCGGTTTGTAAGAGACGTCACAACTCACTCCTTCATCGTGGATATTCAGACACTTCAGCTTCTCTGGTAGAGGCAGGATTCTCACGCCCGCAAAACCTACAAAGTAAAAATTCGTCTACTCCAAATAAAAACAATGTACATACCATTCAGGTCAATCCTGTCAATTCTCCAAATATTGACGATATTCAGTCATGCTTCTCGGTTAGTAAACAGAACATTCTATTAGGTACCGCGATGGTAAACATATGCCATTTGGGTACAGTGTACACCGCCAGAGCACTGATTGACTCCGGTTTCGAATGCACCTTTGTATCAGAGAGACTTCAGAAAATATTAAAAATTCCAACTAAAACAGTAAATGCTCAGGTATCGGGGTTAAATAAAACAGTTAGGATAGAGGCAAAGGGCCTACTTATACCTCAGCTAACAGGACATCGGTCAACACAATCGATCAATAAATCCAATATTCAAATGTTACCTGATCTTCAATTAGCTGACGCTAATTTTTATAAAAGTCAACAAGTTGATGTTTTGATAGGTGCTGATTTATGTGCTTCTATTTTAATGGATGGTATAAAACGAAATGTTCTGGGATCATTGATAGCACAGCAGACGATATTCGGTTGGATAATTAAGGGTTCCCTGCCATCGGAATAAATTTCTACATTCTCAACAGTCGTGTCATATTTCAACGATGTCAATCTAGATCAACAGCTTACGAAGTTTTGGGAACTAGAAGTGGTTCCAAAGAAAACTTACTTAACACCAGATGAAAAGCGCTGTGAAGATTTATTCATAAAAACCACAAAAAGGAATGCTGAAGGTCGATATACACCATATCAAAGAATTTTATTTCGCACTTCACCAAATAATGAAATTGAGGACTTTGAACTTAAAACTTTTACCTTTGGACTTAACTGTGCTCCTTTTTTGGCCATTCGAACCATTCTTATGTTAGCAGAAAAGTTAAAGAAACCTTTCCCTTAGCATCAGATGTTTTGAAAAACTACATGTATTTCTTTACTTTCTGATGCAGTGTTATTAGCGGATATGGTAGGTGTTCAAGCCAACTGCTTTATCCTTAAATTTATTATTTATTATTTTGAAGTACAGGTGGCGCTTTGGTCATAGTTGTCTGTCAAATGATTATTTGAAAATGTCGGCTCGCTTTGTATTTTGTTATTGTATTTTTGCTGTTTTTTTCGGCATTCATCTTTTGTAACAGCACCAGGTAAAAACAATAAAATTTTGATACGGATATTTTCCCCCAATAATTCTGGTTTTTTATTTTTTTTGGTTATTGGACTTTTTTCTAATAATTTCAAGCTGCCTTTTCGCCACAGTTGGATTCGTGTTTTGGAGACGATCCCCCAGAAGCGCTTGGAATTTACATTTGGTCCTTCGAGCTGGAGCTTTGTTTTCTAGTTTTTCGCGGAGAAGTCTGATCTACATATATATTTGGAATTGGAATTTTAATCATCAGTTTTTAAAATACAAAAGGTGCGTTACATTTTATAATTTGTGACAAAGTGCGGTTTCGAGGTCATTTTGTTCTTAAATATAATTTCATTTTCGTTTGGCGCTCATTTTTTTTTTAATTTGGTACAAAAGCTTTCGATTTTTTTTGTATTTTCCTTTCGGACAGTGCTCTCTTTGATTTTTCGTTCTTTGCTTTTTTCTTTCTCGAAATTGTTGTTTTTGGCAACTCCCCACCCCCGCTTTCACACAGCTTATTTACATTTTTTGTCGGTCGCGTATTTTTTACCTCGTCGATTTTCGTTGTTTGTTTTGTTATTTCTTATAAACATAAGAAATAATAAAGTTAACAAAAGTTAAAATTAAAAGACCGAAAAATATCGGCAATAGTGCAAAAAACAGTGAACAAAAAAATTATTGAAATAAAAGTGCAAGAGCTCAAGCACCTGCAGATTTTTTGGCCCAGCAGACGGACGGATCGCAGCTGCAGCAGCAATCACCACCAAGGAAGGAAATTAGCAGAAAAACGTATCCAGGTCAATCTTGAATATTTTACTTTGATATTTAATATAAAATTATAATTGTAAACGACGAATTTAATAATTTTTTTGAAGTTTTTTGGCGTTTTATTTACAATTTTCATAATTTATATTACATTTTTTAAGACCGTTTGTTTTCAGCGTTGCCACCTAGTGATTTTATTCCTTTATAAGAGAGATTCGAAAATCCTCCAAAAGTTTAATTTTGAACTATTTTGAGTTCTTTTAAGTCGCTTTAAAAATTATTTGTTTGTATACATTTTTTAGATAACACTGAGAAAAATATTTCTTCTTAGTGGATTTGATTTTTTATTGGAAAGTTACACAAACTATTTTGATCTAAAAATTTATTTGTTTTTCTCCGAGTTCTTTGGTTGTTTTTGAATAATTTTTTGAGACAATTGATTTTCTTTTGGAATAATGGCAGCGTTAGAAGATTTTGAAACCGCTTCGGAAGCAGTTATTGAATTCGAAGAACAATTTAATCTGGTTCGACAATCTGATCATTCGGTTTTCTCTTTGGAGCTGCATAAGGATGAGTTAAGCGAACTGTGGGTTAATTTAAAGCGTTACTACAAAGTTTGTTTGCATGAAGCTAAGGCCTTGACAGGAGATGAGAGAGCCGAGGAAGTCGCAAGAATCAAGTCGATGTATCAAAATTGTTACACGGCTTATATTACGTGTGCGGCAATGATGGGCGAGTATTCTGCTGTTGCAAGCACCATCGCTTCTCATCAGCAGCAACTAAGGACACCCCCTACTTCAAGTTCAGCGGTTCGAGCGGAGGATCAAGCTGCAGTTTTCAATCTTTCTTTACAGGAGCAGCAATATCCGATGAACCAACAACAGCGTACAGTAATTCATCCAAATACTCGAGTTTGTACCTCTCCAACAACTTTGGTTCCTCTCAATCCACAACATTCACATTTGACGAATGGCGTTGCAGCTGAACCTGTAGTTCAGGCTACACCTGTTTTTTCGGTTCCATCACAGACATCTTTAGCAGCCCAGCCACCTCTGGCCTGGGCCTCAGCATCATGCCAAGAAGTTGGCGTTCGAGTTCCTCCATGTGATACAGAGATTTTCTATGGAGATTATCTTTCATGGCCAACATTTCGTGACATGTTCACGGCCATCTATGTTTTAAATCCTAGATTATCACTAGTTGAAAAGCTATATCACTTGAACCAGAAGACTAGGGGTGAGGCGAAGGATATTGTGAGCAAATCTCCGCTCACTAATGACGGGTTCGCTTCAGCTTGGCAAAATTTATCAGATCGATATGAAAATAAGCGAATCTTGGTAAATAGCCAGTTGAAAATTCTTTTCAACCTTCCCTCAATTTCTTTGGAATCAGGTAGTGAAATTAAAAAGCTACAAAGGGAGGTTAATAATTGCATTACTGCTTTGAAAATGCATCATATTGACATTGGTAACTGGGATGCAATTTTGGTTTTTCTATGTTCGACACGGTTACCTGGCGTTACTCTATCTTTGTGGGAGCAATCCATTGAAATAAGTTCAGATATTCCAAAATGGTCGGATATGGACGTATTTCTTACTCGCCGATTCCGCACTCTAGAGACAGTGTCGGATCTTCAAGGCGCTTCCACTTCTAAAGCAGCAATTAGAAAGCCCCCTATTTCGAAGTCATTCAATACGTCGAATAGAAACGTGAACACATTTCAAACAAATGTTTCTAGTTCAGATTGTCGATTATGCTCATCAAATCAACATACCCTTAAGTCGTGCCCCAAGTTTTTAAAGCTAAAACCAGTTGATCGTTTCTGGCAGGTGAAAAGATTAAAACTTTGCCTAAACTGTGTTGCACATTCGCACCAAATGAAGGATTGTAGGAGTACTTTTAATTGCTCTGATTGCAAGCAGAGACATCACACACTTCTGCATCGTGACTCTTCAGATGCAACCCCTAATTCTCGACCCTCTCGCAACATATCTGACCATTCTACTCCTACAGCATCCTCTCATTTTAACACGCAGTCTCACACGATACAGATACAGTCCGCTCAAGCTACCAATTCGGTGGAACAAGTACAATCGGCCTTTGCGACTTCTGCTAAAAGAGTTCTGTTGGGCACGGCTATGGTAAATATCTGCCACTTGGGTTCTACTTTTACAGCCCGAGCCTTAATTGATTCTGGCTCTGAAGGGACATTCATTTCTGAGCGTTTACAAAAATTGCTTAAGCTGCCAGTAAAACAAGTGAATGCGCAAGTTTCAGGTTTGAACAATGCTGTTTCTGCGCGCATACAGAAAATGTGCAATTTTGTACTGAGCTCACCTATCAACCCACAGCTCAAAATTGAGTCTTCAGCTCTTGTTATTCCCACGCTTACTGGCAAGCTTCCCACCACTTCACTTGATCTTTCGTTCGGTAATAATTTGCATGACATGCAGCTAGCTGATGTTAATTTCGCGAAAAGTGATCAAGTTGATGTATTAATTGGTGGCGATATTTATCCAACGATTGTTTTAGAAGGCCTTAAAAAGAACATTCTCGGTTCTTTAATAGCTCAGGAAACGATATTTGGATGGATTCTCACCGGTCCACTTCCAAACGAAAAAATTTCAAGTTTCACCACTTGCGTTTCTTTTTTTAATGAAGTTGCTCTAGATCAACAGATTGCCCGTTTTTGGGAGCTCGAGGAATTTCCAAAACAAAAGTTTTTGAGTGAGGAGGATAAATACTGTGAGGAATTTTATAGGAAGACGACGAGGCGCGATTCGAACGGCCGTTTTGTAGTTTCACTTCCTTTTAAACCTCAATTTTCGAAGAGTTTGGTTTTAGGCCATTCTCGCAGTATAGCTCATAAACAATTTTTGAGAAATGAAGCAAGGCTTTTGCACAATCCTGTTTTTAAAGCTCAGTATGATCAAGTTTTAAACGAATATATTGAATTGAAGCACATGAGTATGGTGTCAGAACCAACTGTTGAATTCGCACCTGCTCATTTTTATTTACCACATCACGCGGTGATCAAGCCAGAAAGCACGACTACGAAGGTGCGAGTCGTTTTTAACGCATCTAGTCATTCGTCGAATGGAGTTAGCCTAAATGACGTAATGTACACTGGTCCAGTGCTACAGGCTGATCTAATGTTGTTGGTCGTGAAGTGGAGATTTTTTCGATATGTTTTTAACGGCGATATCGAGAAAATGTATCGACAGATTTTAGTCGATAGTAAACACTCTCCGTTTCAGCGAATCTTGTTGATTTTGAGTTGAAAACCGTTACTTTCGGTTTAAATTGTGCACCGTATCTTGCGATTCGAACTCTTCAGCAATTGGCAGAAGATGTGCAAGAAAATCTACCCCTAGCATCTGGTATTCTTCGTCACATGATGTATGTAGATGATGCATTAGCAGGAGCCCATGATCTTTCGACCGCTATTGCATCACGCGATGAGCTCATTACCGCCCTGGAGTCTGCAGGATTTGCAATGCGTAAGTGGACCTCTAATTCTGAAAAAATTTTATCGGGCCTTCCTGCTGATCATCTTCTCCATGAAGATTTTTTGAAAATTGAAGATTCCAGTAACGTTAAAACTTTAGGAATCCGTTGGAACGCCAAATCCGACATTTTTTATTTTACAACTACTCCTTTTGATGTTCGTAAATCCTATACTAAACGAGAAGTTTTGTCGATAATTGCTCGACTATTTGACCCCGCGGGCTGGTTGTCACCCATTGTTATAACTGCAAAAATTCTTATGCAGAAAATTTGGATAACAAAAATCGATTGGGATGACAACTTGCCTAGCAGCATTTTGCACACGTGGCAACAATTTTTGAAGGACTATGTTTTTATTCAGGATATTCATATTCCACGCTGGATTGATTTTTCTCCTTCTTCGGAAATTCAATTCCACGCTTTTTGTGATGCGTCAGAGGTAGCATATGGTGCTTGCATTTACATTCGTGTGCAGCAGTCTATCTCTTCTTTCTCGACACATCTCTTGTTCGCCAAATCCAAAGTTGCACCAGTGAATACTGTTGCTCTTGCAAACTTGGAATTGTGTGGAGCTGCTCTTTTGGCGGATATGGTTGATTCACTTTTACATTCAGTCGAAATCGATCGGAGTAAGTTGCACTGCTGGTCAGATTCTACAATTGTTCTAGCCTGGCTGCAGAAACCCCCCTGTCACTGGACAACCTTTGTTGCCAATCGAGTGTCTAAAATTGTGCAGAAAGTTGGTAATTTAAATTGGTATCATGTAGATTCTCATGATAATCCAGCCGACTTAGTAAGCCGTGGAGTCTCGCCGCAAGAACTTGTAGATGACCAAAAGTGGTGGCATGGACCATCTTGGCTGCCAGGAGAAGTTTCTAATTTTCCCAAAGATTTTTTCGACCGTCAAAATTTTGAAACATCTTTAGCTGAAAAACCAATACGAACCTTTTTTACTTATTTTGACCAGTTCGAAGACGTGTTGGATCGTTTTTCATCGTTGCAGCGAGCACTGCGAGTGTTATGCTATGTTTTTCGCTTTTTACATCGCTCTAGAATTCAAACTTCGTTTTCTGCTGAAATTTCAACTCTTGAAATAAAATCGGTAAAAATTTGTCTCATGAGAATTTGTCAGCAGGTGCATTATATGTCTGAGTATCGGAGTTTGTCAGAAGATCGTCCAATCAACTCGTCTAGTAGTTTAATATCTTTGAACCCTTTTTTAGATGATCAAAAATTACTTCGATGCAACGGAAGAATCACCGCTGCCCTTGGATTGTCATATGATGAGCGACATCCTATAATATTACCCTATAACTGTACGTTTACTCGTCTCTTGATTCGTTTTTTGCATGATATTTCTCTTCATGGCGGAAACCAGTTAATGTTAAATTTGGTGAAAATGCAGTTTTACATCCCAAATGTGAAAAGGATGATTAAGAAAACAATTCTCAGCTGTAAGACTTGTGTCGTGCAAAGGAAAATGACACAGTCACAAATCATGGCGGCGTTACCTCCGGAGCGCGTGACTCTTTCTCGACCTTTTGCATGTACAGGTGTGGACTTCACTGGACCATTTGACATTAAAAATTATACCGGTCGCGCTTGCCTTATCACAAAAGGATATGTGTGCATATTCGTTTGTTTTGCGACTAAGGCAATTCATTTGGAAGCGACCAGTGATTTGTCAACAACGGCCTTTTTAGCAGCTTTTTCCCGATTTGCAGCCCGACGTGGATGCCCAGCCCAGATGTTTTCGGACAACGGAACAAACTTCGTTGGTGCTTCGAAAGTTCTTAAGCAAGATTTCGTCCGTTTTCTTTCAGAGTCAAAGAATTTAGTGACGTCACACTATGCTCATCAAGAGATTTCGTGGCATTTCATTCCAGCCGGTTCTCCTCACATGGGTGGATTATGGGAAGCGGGGGTAAAAAGCTTCAAATTTCATTTTAGACGAATAGCTGGCCATTTAAAATACACATTTGAAGAATTTTCTACCATATTAAATCGAATTGAGAGTTGTCTTAACTCAAGACCCTTGAGCCCACTGTCCGAAAGTTCTTCTGACCTTGCCTCTCTAACTCCTGGTCATTTTTTGATTGGTGGTCCTTTGTTAGCACCAGTGGAACCGGAGATATCAGAAAATCCGTTAAAAATTATTAATCGGTGGGTAAAGGTGAAAGCCATATCGCAGTTAGTTTGTCATCGATGGAAGTCTGAGTACTTAAAAGAACTACACAAAAGGTACAAGTGGCAGTTACCGAAAGAGGACCTTAAAGTAGACGATTTGGTGGTAGTTCGAGATGAGAATCTGTCACCAAATGACTGGCGTTTGGGGCGAATTACCCAAGTACATTTAGGGAAAGATGCGCGAGTTCGTGTTGTAGACATTAAAACCCAGAGAGGCACTATTACCCGTGCTATCGCCAAGCTGGTGGTTCTACCAACTACATAATTTTTCTAGCATCACCTTAGGTTTTTAAGCTCGATCGTCCTCTATTTTTTTTTTGTTTGTTTTTTATTTCGTACTTATGTTTTTTAGTCAATATGGTTAAAGCTAAACAATACGCCAATCGCCGCAGCAGTACCCCTGGCGTCAAAATGGTTTGTCGCTTGTGTCAAGCGGATCATCCGATCCGTTTTTGCAAAAAATTTATCGCGATGACCTATGAAGCTCGTTTGCGGGCCATATTGTTCCATCGACACTGTTCTTGTTGTCTGGCTCATAACCATGTGCGAAAGGATTGTCGCAGCCAGGGTAGATGTCGTAAATGCGGCAGCGACCATCACTCTATGCTTCACGACAGCTCGTATGATTTGAAGCACCGTCGCTCTCGTTCCAAGGGACCTCGTCCGTCTCAAATCGACTTTCCCAAGGGACCTCGTCCGTCCCATAGCTCACATTCCAAGGGACCTCGTTCGTCCCAAAGCGCAAAGTCTGAAGAGCCTGGTTCATCTCAGCGCGAACAGTCGGCAACTTGTACAACGGATGCGCGCCGGCACTCGCCAATTACAGGACCTCGTCCGTCCCGTAAGTCTGTAGCGATCGAATCGCGCCTCGATAAAAGGCGTTCTGAAGCGCTTAGTCCTGCTCAAACTTCCAAACGCGCACGGGGACCTAGTTCGTCTCACCGCGCTCAGTCCAAGGGACATAGTTCGTCTCATCGTGCTCAGTCCAAGGGACCTCGTTCGTCCCAACGCGCCAAATCGCAAGGACCTAGAGCACAACAATGTTCCACCAGTGCTCCTCCCACCGTTCACATGCAGCGCGTCGTTAAGCTGCAACCCACTGCTGTCGTCAAGTTGGCAGCCAATGGGAATTTGGTTCATGTCCGAGCGCTCATCGACCAATGCGCTGATGCCTCCAGCATCTCACAAGGCTTGGTGCGTCGTTTGAAGTTGCGCACAACTAGGATGGGAAATTCGGATGTCTGCATGCTGTCTTTGCGTGCAAATCTTGGGTTAAGTACGACCATCGAGACTTTGGCCTACGTCACACCAGGTTTGTCCCGAACGACGCCACTCCAGTCGATTGATGTTCGAGTTCGAGAAAATTATACCGGCATCTCACTCGCGGATCCCGAATTTTTTAGGTCGGCGTCAGTGGAGTTAATTCTCGGTGTGGATGTATACTCGCAGGTTGTCTTGAGGGGGGTCATTGGTGGAGTTCTTGGACAACCGTTGGGGCAGAGCACTATTTTTGGATATATTTTGTCTGGGTCTTGTGTAGCCTAAGAATTTGGCTAACCACTCTTTTTTTTTTTTATTCTTTTTATAAAGTTTCTTTATTGTTTTGCGGTTTTTGAAAAGGATTAATATTTTTGAAGACAAATGAATTTAATATACTCACCGCCGTCACAAAAAAAAAAAAAATGTAACCCATTGAAATTATTATTGTTTTTATTTTTTTTATTTTTATTATTCGATTTGATTGCAGTGTTGCTGCAAAGCGGGCGGCAATGTTCAAGCCAACTGCTTTATCCTTAAATTTATTATTTATTATTTTGAAGTACAGGTGGCGCTTTGGTCATAGTTGTCTGTCAAATGATTATTTGAAAATGTCGGCTCGCTTTGTATTTTGTTATTGTATTTTTGCTGTTTTTTTCGGCATTCATCTTTTGTAACAGCACCAGGTAAAAACAATAAAATTTTGATACGGATATTTTCCCCCAATAATTCTGGTTTTTTATTTTTTTTGGTTATTGGACTTTTTTCTAATAATTTCAAGCTGCCTTTTCGCCACAGTTGGATTCGTGTTTTGGAGACGATCCCCCAGAAGCGCTTGGAATTTACAGTAGGCATAGGATAAGGTTGACGTTTCGAAGTATACACTTCCATACATTGTTTTGGCGTGGCTCAATAAGCCCGCCTGTAATTGGGATATGTTTGTGGCACATAGAATTACTAAAATCGAAGAAAAGGTAAGAACAAAAAATTGGAACCACGTTGCTTCACCCGATAATCCAGCAGATTTAGGAAGTCGTGGTACTACTCCTCAAGCCCTGCGCGACAATAAGTTGTGTGGCATGGGCCTTTATGGTTGTCAAAAGAACAGACCTTTTGGCACGAATTGACAAAACCAAGTTATACTACAGATGAAGAGAAGAAAAAGGTTCTCTCTCATTTTATTTTTTTTCAAAATTATGAAGACATTTTAGATCGGTTTTCAGATTATAGTAAAGCAGTACGAGTAGTATCCTATATTTTTAGATTTTTTCATAATACTTATACAAAGCATAAACTAGGAACTAGATACGAATCAAATGTCTTGTCAAATCATGAGATTAAGTTTGTTAAAACTCGAGAAAATTCACCGAATCTTTCATATGATGAGCGATATCCAATTATACTTCCATATGGTTGTCAATTTTCATAACTTTTAGTTAAATTTATCCACATAGTCTCATTGCACTGTGGAAATCAGTTGGTTTGCCGTTTGCTCAAAATGCAGTTTAACATTATAAAGGCTAAAACTTTGATAAAAACAACAATTCACAATTGTAAGACGTGCGTTATTCATAGAAAGAAAGAACAAACACAATTGATGGCAGCACTACCTCCAGCTAGAACGTCGTTTGCTCGTCCTTTTACTACCACTGGAATAGATTTCGCTGGACCCTTTGAAATCAAGAATTATACTGGACACGCATGTTTGATAACCAAGGGTTATGTTTGCTACGAAAGCAATTCATCTTGAAGCCACTAGAGATTTATCGTCTGCTACATTCATGTCAGCTTTTTCTAGATTTGCGGCTAGACGAGGGTGTCCGGGAAATATTTATTCAGATAATGGAACTAATTTTGTAGGTGCGTGTAACGTTTTGCGGCGTGAGTTTAAAGAATTTATTTCATCTGCTCGAAACAATGTAATGGAGAATCAAATTTACCAAGATATTGTCTGGCATTTTAATCCAGCAGGAGCTCCTCATATGGGAGGTTTGTGGGAAGTAGGATTACAAAGCTTCTAAACTCATTTCAAAAAAGTAGCGGGTAGAATACACATTTAAAGAGTTTTCTACTCTTTTGTCGCGTATTGAATCCTGCTTAAATTCAAGTCCAATTAGTGCGTCATCTGATAATCAAGATATCTTGGCACCTCTTACTCCAGAACATTTTCTTGTTGGTGGTCCACTCCTGTCGAGAGCGGAACCTAAAATATTAGAAAATCCAATGACTATCATAAATAGATGGCAAAAATTAAAAGCATTACAACAACATTTCTGTAACCGGTGGAAGTCCGAATACTTAAAGGAACTTCACAAAAGCTTCAAGTGGAAATATTCTAATACAAATTTAGAAACTGATGATTTGGTGGTGGTGCGTGAAGAAAATTTACCGCCAAACGAATGGCGTTTAGGTAGAGTCATAAAAATTTATAAAGGTAGAGATGGTAGAGTAAGAGTAGCTGATATTAGAACAGGACGAGGAACAATTACTCGATCAATTGTCAAACTCGTCATTTTACCTACGTGTTAAATTCTACAATCATCATTTTCCGTTCACGTTTACTTTTTCAGCTTTCTTTTTTTTATCATGGGTCGTATCGGTCGTCTCATCATTCAAACATGGTGCGAAACATCACTGCACCCTTCGTCCTTTGCGTCACCAGGTACTGACACCAATTCAAAGGTAATTTCCAGCGCACTTGTTTCAGTCCGGTTTGGAGATTCATCGAGCGATGACGAATCGGTCGCTACTGTCGGCAAAGCTGTAGTACGTCCGTCGTTAGCGCTTGCACGACCCGACGGCGACACTGAGGAGATATTACGGACAACCGACGACGAAATGATGATCGTACTCACGTCGGGTTTCGATAGCGATGACGGCCGCAAGATTCAGCCGTATCGAGCATCCACTTCTGTTCCCACTGGACCCTGCTCTTATCCGTCAGGGCCAGCAAATAATAAAACTCCTGCACTTGAAGCCGGACCTTGGTCTCATTCGTCAGAGCCGACCAATAGTAACACGCCTGCCATTGCCGCTGGGCCCTGGTCTAGTTCGTCAGGGCCAGCAAACACGGTAGCGCGTCCTAGACCCAGGTCTTATTCGTCTGGGCTAGCACACTCGAAAAAACCCCCCTTTCAGCATCCACTTCCAGCTGAACGAACACGGAGAGGCCGTCGTTCTCAGCCTTACCAGCCCTGTCGTGATGCACGGCAAATAATAAGTGGTCGCAATATCTCTGCCTCAAACCACATAGCACTTTCGATCCAACAACAGCAGGTTGTTGCTATAGCTCCTACCGCCAAAGTCAAAGTTGTCGTGGGCGGGCGCACATATAAGATTCGCGCACTTATCGATCCGTGCCGAAGTCAGACGGTGATTTCTGGAACTCTTGTAGGGGAGTTAGGGCTCGACATGAGCAGGAATGGTAGATTGGAAACCTGTCCAATCAAGATTAAGGCAAATCACGACCATCACGAGACCATCAACGTGATCGCGCAAATAGATCGTGCATTAAAGAAAACGACGCCATCGGTGTCGCTAGATGTTCGCGTAAAATATAATTTCGCAAATTGCGTTTTAGCTGATAAGGACTTTTGGCGGTCGGGACCCATTTACATGGTGTTGGGGGCAGACGTCCATGGACGCATTTTGCTGCAGGGGGTTGTGCCGAGTCCGACGGGTCAACTCATTGCGCAGAGCACAATATTTGGATGCATTATATCTGGAATATATCCAATGTAATTGCTAGATAACACTAAAAAAAAAAAATAGATACATAATATATATACATATATACAGGGTGGCGCAACAGAAATCACCCTATTGGAAGATGCTCTCATTTTTGCAAATGGCCGCCAATGTACAGAATACAAGTGAATAAGCCATGGAGCGATACACTCCCCAAGAACGCGGAATAATTGTGTCTATTTTTTTGAGTAACAATTCGTCTGTGGTGTTGGCAAAAATCATAATGAGCGATGAGGCTCATTTTCACCTCAGCGGGTACGTGAACAAGCAAAATTATCGCTTCTGGGGAACCGAAAATCCGAGAGTGATGCACGAGAAACCATTACACCCGCTCAAAGTGACTGCGTGGTGCGCTGTTCAAGCTGGAGGAGTCATCGGGCCGAACGCCGCGGGTCAAACGACAACAGTGGACGGTGCGCGCTATAGGGCAATGTTGACCGAGTTTTTTCTGCCCGAACTGGACGAATTAGGACTGGAGGACATGTGGTTCCAACAGGACGGAGCAACAGCACACACTGCATGAGCCACAACCGACATTCTGAAGGCCGGATGACTTATTTTGCTCCACCTTGTATATCTATATATATATATACATATATATATATATATATATATATATATATAGGTGGCGCATACATATATATTTATATATATAGGTGGCGCAAAATAAGTCATCCGGCCTTCAGAATGTCGGTTGTGGCTCGTGCAGTGTGTGCTGTTGCTCCATCCTGTTGGAACCACAATAAGCCTCATCGCTCATTATGATTTTTGCCAACACCACAGACGAATTGTTACGCAAAAAAATAGACACAATTATTCCGCGTTCTTGGGGAGTGTATCGCTCCATGTCTTATTCACTTGTATTCTGTATCTGTCTAGTCCACAAATGTCAAAACAGATTTGACATTGGCGGCCATTTGCAAAAATGAGAGCATCTTCCAATAGAGTGATTTCTGTTGCGCCACCTTGTACTAGGGCAGACTACGATTGTTGGACTTTTCAATCGCGAGAATCTGACTTCGAGCTTTAAGTTGTTGTTCATAGTGGCTGTGAAAATCGTTTTTAAGAAAATTAAGCCAATCATCTACAACATTTCATGGCTTTTCACGTATAGATTAATATTAATAAAAATGTTAATTTGTTTTTATAAGAAAATAAAAAACATAAGCAAAGATAGTTTTATTTAAAAACTTAAAAAAACTATTATTTTAAGAAGAGATAAACAAATTATTTTGAAAGATTGAGAACTTTCAACTCGGGCGGAAATGTAAATTGCTCAATTTTATAAATAAAAGTAAAAATATATTTCGATGTTTAACTTGGATGAATTACAACGATAAATTTAAAAAATATTTTTCATTTAATTAAATAGTTGTTGTAATTAAGTTATTTTATAATGATTTATAATGTTTGAGAAAATTTGTGAAACTTAAATTTTATTTTAAAGAATTTTCAAAATCTACATAAGATATTTCTGTTTTTAAATATTGTTTAATTTTATTGATAGTAAAGTTATTTGAATATAGAAAAATATAATAAGATTCTTAATTATTTATTAGTAATAAGAAACAGGAAAAGATCAGTAAGAATAAAATATTGTCATAAATTGTAGCTGGTCACCTTATGGCCAACTCTTACATTGCCTCCAGGCACTCCCCCATCAGCTCCTCCTCTTTGAGACGCTGTGTTTTATTTTAGTGAACTTTTCTTTTTTTTCCTCCAAGTATTCGGAGAAATCTGACTGACCGTCTTCAAGGTCCGATACTGAATCATCCTCCTCCACCACATACTCGAATTGATCGACCCAATCGTTTGAAAGAACTTGCAGTATCATTTTGAGTGTTTTTTTTAATTGTTTTTAAGATTTTTACAACTAAAAATAGAAAAAATTACGAAATGTATAAAGTTGTCAGTAAAATGCATGAGTTTTTACAATATTTATAACACGACGATATTTTTATGAAAATAAAAGAATTTTTAGAATGCCAATGATTATTACAGACCTTTAACCATTTTTGTACGACGAGACGACAGTTTCGCCTTCAACGGGACGCGGCTCAGGAGATTCACTTGCGTACGGGGCCACAACCCGCACAACATCACAAATTGGCACGATTCGCCACATCCATCATTGACACGATTCGCCACATCCATATTTGGCACAACAACTTGGCTAATGGCCAATCTGTAAATTTAAAATTTTATAATTTGCCTTTAAAACAATAAAGCATTTGCGTCGTGGGCAAAATTTGGCAACAAGGCCCGAAAATATTAGTGATGTGTTTTATGTCCTCATTTTCAGATATAGCAGTTAACATAAAAACTGGTATATACGATCAGCCGATAATGAGGTGCAGCCAAAATAGTTAACAAATAACCAGAATAAATGTTAGCCAAGTTAGCCAAGGGGTAAAGACAAGGTCATTGAAATGCTAAGGGTTAATTCCAGGATTTTTCTTATATACATTGCGTTACATAGAGTTTATTTACATGTATTAAGTTTTTTTTAAGACAACTGTGTAGGTCATAAAATAAAAGTTGTGTTATTTTCAAAAAAAAAAAAAAAACAAAGAACCAAAAAGAATAAAGTTACAAAAATAAATAAATGAAATAACATGACTTGCAAAAAATAAGAACAAATAAAATAAAACAAGAAAAAATAATAATTATTCGGAATTTTCTAGAAGAAATAGTACCGGTTAAAAAGTAGATATAAATAGGGGTAGGAAGTAGCGAAAATTGATAAGTCAAATTTTCAAATGCAAGAGAGTTACCTTCACGCCAAAAAAAAAAAGTTTAATAAAATAAAAAAGTAGTGCGCCGTAAAATCAAAGTGCCGCGTAAATGATACGTTCGTCCTGGGAATCTACCAAATTGAGAAAGCGGTCCAGAACAGGCTATACGGCAAAGGCAAGGCTAGGTGACTATTGATAATATTCTAACGTAAGGGAGAATTAAAGGTACGCCGGAAATAATTGAAACCGTCTATTTGGTCCACGCGATCTAGTGGCATCACAAGCCACCTGAAAAAAGCACCGGTAGAAATTACCAACATACTTGAAACTGTCATACAAGATCGATATAGACACCTTTAGTCAGAAGTTGGTTGGCAATAACCAGGGCTCCGGTAGGCCATATTTTCCCATATTTTATATCTCTGCCACTTTCCCCCCAACTTTAGAGAGCTCTCTCAAGACAGGTACAAGGTTTAGGTGCAATTAAAAGTTTGATACTGTGATAATCGCAAAATTGTGCGGTCACATAAACGGTCAATTTGTGTGGGGTCCTATTCTTTTTATGATTAAAATAAATTTTGTTTTTGATTATGTGTAAAATATTTAATAAATTTTAATTGTAATTTTTTTTTGCTTTTCAAATAATTTTAATGAAAATAAAATTTTTGTTCAATTAGAATTTAAGCAGTAATGGTTTATCTAAAATTTGATCTTAACACTTTTTGAATAAATTTAAACTTAATATTTCTAAATGATAACATTTGTTCTCTTTTGAAAATAAGTCACTCTATGAGCGCTTAAAGTACTCACGCAGGGGTATTATAAGGGGTGAGTAATGTGGTGGTGAAAAGGTGGTAAGTCCATATTTGGCGTTTGGGGTGATTTTATATTATGGAAACAAAATCACCATTGTAGGAAGGGTGCGCTGCCAAGTCTTCCAACATCTTGGTGAAATCATTGTGTAAAAGGATCCTGTGTCATTTGAGTTCGTTGTTTGAAGTAAATTTTGTGAACAATAAGTTAATTTTCAGTTAAAGTTTTTTTTTATGTTGTTTTTTAATTTTTTTTTTGTTGGTTCCGGATATGACGGGTCGAACCAGAGCCCGAAAATAAAACTGAGCTAGAATTCGAAGGTTATATCCGATACGATCGAGTTGGGGTGGTAACAATAATGGCGCCCAATTATATAAACCCAGTTGTTTTTTTTTGTAAATGGTGTTCAAAAATACACAAAGAAATATTTTTTCAAAAGTTGGTTTTTTTAACATCAGTTTTTTGGCCTACGTATAGGTAATTTTGTCTTGATGTCGTGGTATTATGTTATATCAATTGCATCAAAAGCAAAATTGTTCTATTTGTCATGGTCAAACTAAATTTTTTTTTGGTCTATAAACACGGTAATAAATTTTAGTATCGTTTTCTGAAATTTATAGTAAATTTGTTTGTAGTTTAAAATTACTGTGTTTTGATACAACCAGTGGCCTAGGACAATTAAGAATCCTACGTAGCACTGGTGAAAAAAATCCAATTTCATCATCCTTAAAGATAATTCGTTTTTTTTGTACTCAAAACAAAATAAGTAAACACACATATATCAAAATGTGAGATAGCTATACAATGATTTATTTGAATAAGCGCAAGTTTAAAAAAAAAAAAACTATAAACCACAATTCAAACCACTTATGAATCCCAAAATAGTATCCCTAAATTTATTTTGAGGAAATATACATTCTTATTTCATTTTATTGCAAATTTCAAACGATGTTTTTTAATCGTAATGAATAGCTCGGAAAAAAGTAGAATTGATCAATACGTTAAACGTGCTGCTCAATTTGATTCAAATCGAAAACAAAATAAAGCTAAAAGTATGCCAGTAGAACATTCACCAGATCATGAAAATCAAACTAGCATTTCAATGACCGATCGCCCATCAAACCGAGACTTGTCAGCCACTATAGGGGGTGGTAACCCGTTGCAGAGGATCACTAGGTCCAAAAAGGTTAATGAAAACCTAACAAATGTAGGCACAAAGCCCAAAATTAATGTTACCCAATCAAATGTTCTCCCTTTAAATTTGTTGTCGTCAATATCTCCACCATGAGAGGGAGCAGCCGACCTTCTGAGCTTAAACAGTTCGAGCAGTTCCAGAGTCAAAGATATTAGGGCAGAACCATTGTGCGCTAACTTACCCGGTGATATGCAATCCGCTATTGATACGGCAGTAGCTCAAAATAATCGAAACTATCACACGGCTGTAAGTGCCGAGATAGCTGGGATGGAGAAAAGGGTTCAAACCAATTTTGTTGAATTTGTGAAGCAGATCCAAGACCTTATTCGACCCCTTGTTGATAGAGTAGTCCAGACTGATTCAGGTATAGGAGCGGCCGACTCCATAGACGGTGATGTAACTACAATCCAATACGGGGCGCGGTCAGATCCTGAAATAATAGAAAGCGTTAGTTGTTTGAATAATCAGAATAAGTTAAAAGGTAACAATAGAGTAACAACAGTTGAACAGGTCGAACGAGAAAATCTGAGGCACAATACGAATGGCAACGTGCAATATATAAATCGACAGCGTTCGTCCGCCTCAGATAAAAATTCACAACAACAAAGGTAACATTCAAATTTTCTACGATCGCAACGCCACCAATACTTATCTATGCCTTCACAATTTCAATCAGCACATTTGGAAAATTCGACGTCATTACCGCAACAACCATTTCAACAGCAACAACATCAGTTCGTTTCGCCGCAACAACAGTTTTCTCAACCAAATCACCATTAGAACGCTTTTGGTACTCAACCGTATAACATGTTTTCCATGAACGGTCAGCCGTCTACATCGTATCCAAACAATACTCCTGTGAATGCGATGTCTGTCCAGGTTCGTGTCGACAAATGGGACCTTGTTTTCGATGGCAGCAAGAATGGCTTATCTATCGAAGATTTTATTTTTCGAATATAATATCTTCAGCTGCATTACGGTGTTTGGTGGCAAGAGATTTTACGTGACTTCCATCGGTTAGTGAACGGTCAAACGAAGGACTGGTATTGGCTGTTCTTGAAAACGAGTGTGATCCTGAACTGGGACATGCTGAAAGCGGCACTGATGAGGCAGTTTAAGTCCAGTAGCACCGATTTTGAAGTAATGAGAGAGCTCTACGAAAGGAAGCAGCTGGTTGGAGAATCGATGGATGCTTATTTTTATGCGATGCAAATGTTGCGTCGAGATTGCGTTACAACATGCCCGAAGTTGATATGATCAAAATTTTGAAGCGCAGCATGCGCGAGAATGTGGCTCGTACCGTTTTCTTCTACGATGTCGAGCATGTGGAGCAACTTCGAATGATGTGCAATGAAGTGGAAATATATTTCCCCAATCAAGAAAGTCGGTATACAATACCACAACAAATGCCAGCTCCACTGCGAAATACTACCAGACAGCAACAGGTACACGAAGTTCGCTGCGATGAAAAAGATAATTATTATTACGACATTGATGGTGAAAAAGAAGTCGAAATATTAGAGGCGATACAACCGGATCATCAAGGCCTGTTACGTCAGCCAGGACGAGGAGTAGAATGCTGGAATTGCCATAGACCTGGCCATACTTTTGTTGAGTGTGCGGCACCGCGCACTATATTTTGTTTCAAGTGCGGTCTCGAGCGCGTGATCACTCCAAAATGCCCAAATTGCAACATGGGAAACTTGAGGAGGGCCGTGACGAAACCGGGCGAGTCACGTTCAACCCAGACGCCCGCTGCAAAATAAACAACAACAGTAGAGACGCCGCAACAATGACCGACAACTGTCGAGATGCAGGAACGATGACCGAGTTCGCTGACATAGAAAATGAAGAGAAAAACAAAATAAACAAACAAAACTGTACACCAGATCAGTTATTGCGGCTAGAGGAAGTTAAAAGAGATTTTAAGACATACGAGGATCACAGGCTCGGCCGGACTCACATCGAAAAACACACCATTCAGCTAGTAGAAGGCGCAGAACCAGTGAAGGACAGATACTATCCTGTATCGCCCGCTGTACAAGAACTATTGTATGCAGAGATAGACAAGATGTTAGAGTTAGGCGTCATAGAAGAAAGCGAAAGCCCGTGGAGCCATCGAACGACACTGGTACGAAAAAACGTGAAAAATCGGTTTTATCTAGATGTACGCAAACTGAACGAACGAACAGTGAAAGATGCGTATCCTTTGCAGAACATCGAAGGTATTCTTAGCAGGATCGATGAAGCAGTGTATATTAGCAGCGTCGGCTTGAAATTTGCGTTTTGGCAAATTGAGCTTGATGCCAAGAGCAAAGAATGCACTGCTTTCACAGTACCAGGTCGACCATTATACCATTTCGGTTTGTGCAATGCCACACAGCGTTTGTGTCGCCTTATGGACAAAATTATTCCGCACCAACTCAAGTCTAATGTGTTTGTCTACCTTGATGACCTCTTGGTAATTTCGCAGGATTTCGATAGCCATGTAAAGTTGTTAAAAGATGTTGCTGTCTAAGGGAAGCAAATTTAACAATAGGCTTAAAAAAAACTCATTTTTGTTATAAAGAACTACGGTACCTGGGATTTGTGATTGGCGTACGCGTTTTGAAAACAGATCCAGAGAAGCTGGTGGCTATTTCAAAATTTTCAGTTCCGAAATCGCCAAAAGATGTGCGACGCTTTTTAGGTACTGCCGGATGGTATAGGCGCTTTATTCGAAATTTTGCTGACACCGCAGCAGCATTGAGTGACACTCTTAAAAGGCGTAAAATTTCAGATGACAGCAGCAGCAGTAGACGCATTCAACAATCTTAAACAAGCGCTTACAACCGCACCCGTGCTCGCTCATCCTGATTTTGAGCGTCGATTTTGTATACAGTGTGACGCATCGCAGGTTGGAGTAGGCGCTGTTCTGTTTCAAGTCGATGATATATATATATATACATATATATATATATATATATATATATATATATATATATATATATAGATATATATATATATATATATATATATATATATATATATATATATATATATATATATATATATATATATATATATATATATACAAGGTGGCGCAAAAGAAGTCATCCGATGTTGTTTGGCTCTTATTTTTTTTCTAAATAAAAAACTTCGATTCTGTTTTTTGATTCTGTTTATTTGGACCTTTAGAATTAATTGTATTAAGTCGAGAAGATGATATCGGATAAATGGGCGCCGTCACATTTGATTGCCATACGGGCTCGTTTTATGGCATTTTCCATCACTTCGGCGAGAGTTTCGGGCGATAAATTCTCGCATTCGCGTCGGATATTTTCCTTGAGGGCTTCCAAGGTCTCATGCTTGTTGATGTAAACACGAGACTTCAAAAAACCCCATAAAAAGAAGTCCGGGACCGTTAAATCGGGCGATCTGGCGGGCCAGTGCAAATCGCCAAAACGCGAAATTAAGCGACCCGGAAACGCGGCCTTCAGAATGTCGGTTGTGGCTCGTGCAGTGTGTGCTGTTGCTCCGTCCTGTTGGATCCACATGTCCACCAGTCCTAATTCGTCCAATTCGGGCAGAAAAAACTCGGTCAACATTGCCCAATAGCGCGCAATGTCCACTGTTGTCGTTTGACCCGCGGCGTTCTCGAAAAAAAATGGCCCGATGACTCCTCCAGCGTGAACAGCGCACCACGCAGTCACTTTGAGCGGGTGTAATGGTTTCTCGTGCATCACTCGCGGATTTTCGGTTCCCCAGAAGCGGTAATTTTGCTTGTTCACGTACCCACTTCGGTGTCGAGATTGAGGATAGTTTAGGCATAAGCTACGCGCGTTTGGCGGTCGGCAGGCAGCAGCTGATGCACGGACTGAACTTTGTAGGGGAACATGTTCAAATCTTTCACCAAAATTCGTTGCAGGGACCGCCGGCTGAGGCCCAGTTGCGTGGCACGTCGTCTGGTCGATGTTTCGGGCCTCACTTCGACTTAACGGCGCAGTGTTTGCGCAGTCGGTGTCGGACGGCCGGGAAATCGGCGACGGAATTCGCGCTGCGCCAACACCACAGACGAATTGTTACGCAAAAAAATAGACACAATTATTCCGCGTTCTTGGGGAGTGTATCGCTCCATTATTCACTTGTATTCTGTATCTGTCTAGTCCACAAATGTCAAAACAGATTTGACATTGGCGGCCATTTGCAAAAATGAGATCATCTTCCAATAGGGTGATTAATTTTGCGCCACCTTGTATATATATATATACAAGGTGGCGCAAAATTAATCACCCTATTATATATATATATATATATATATATATATATATATATATATATATATATATATATATATATATATATATATATATATATATATATATATATATATATATATATATATATATATATATATATATATATATATATATATATATATATATATATATATATATATATATATATATATATATATATATATATATATATATATATATATATATATATACAAAAAAATATATATTTAATTTGAAATATTTAAAACTAAATTTTATCTTATCTCTTTATTTTCGCAGGAAAACAGGAAGTGGTTCGCAGGATCTATTTATTAGACAACGGCATTTTTCGTAAAAGAAACTTATCAGTCCTCAACTACACATTTGATTGCCAAATTTACGGAAGTACATTATTTTATTTAGCCTTTTATCGAATGCGTGTACTTTGTGTTTTCTTTGTTTTCAGCTTAAAATTATTAGATACGCTGGAATGTCTGGATTTATTCGAGAGTGGATACGACCAGGATATACGTTGAAAATAATTTTCAGGTAAGTAAAAGGGTATTTTATTGTTTTAGATCCTTTGCACTGGTAAGCACAGGGTAAATCACTGTAAAGTTTCTAATTCACAAATGTTATTGCCCACAGATTTTACAACGCGACATTTCAAAAATTAGCGACAAAATTTGGCATTAATGTTTCTTTTAAATTCGCTCAGCACAAAATTTCTTTTATATACCTCTTGGCCAGGTTCAAAATTTATTTCTCTAGCTCGTTTGTTATACTGATGCTGACTCTTCTCATAAGCTAAGTGAAGATTTCTCTTAATGTTTTCTCTTAATGTTTTGATTTTGTCCTTTCTATTGTAAGCCTCGATTTGACTTTCTTCAAGTGCTCCTAATTTTTTTTTATACGCATAATCGCTGCCATGCATAAACATAGATTGACCGAAAAGAGCATAATATGGACTAACGCTGGTGGCTTCGTGGACGGAACTTCTCAAGGCACATTCATTCTCGGACAGGTAGACATCCCAATCTCGGTGATTGTTCTAAATATATGCACGGATCGCGGCTAGGACAGAACGGTTGACGTGATCGGATGCGTGGTATGAATTTTTCACGTGTTTTATATGGAATGTATCGATCATCTGCTGGAACTGTTTGGCGACAAATTTTTTGGAAAGGCCGCATTGTCACCACTTCTCTTCCCATCGTTGGACGTAATGTTGCATTGGCAGATTTTGTTTCTTAGCATACCACTCAGTCACGAACATAATTTTGAACTTTTGTCATCATGCGTGGTCAGTAGTAAAATCGGCGCAGTCTGTCTAGCGTTTTATTAACGGCACCGTGTGCAGCGGTTTCGACCTCATGCGCCTTGGAGATTAATGTTGTTGTCAGTGCTTCAGGAATCTACATTTTCCAGGAATTTTCGTTCAACTCGTCTTGTGCTAAAATTATTTGTTTATAAATGATGCCGTCCTCAACTTTCAAATCTAACAATCTATCTTTATTAGTTTCTATTGTTTTAACTAAATCTCGATAATCCTCAGAATCGAATTCGGTTGTTTCAAAATTAAAATTTTCTAATTCTTCTAGTTCTATATATTCCACGTACCTGGATAACGCATCTACCACAACATTTTCTGAACCTTTACGGTGTTCAATTTCAAAGCTAAAGGCTTGGAGTTGAAGCGACCATCTTGCCAGACGTCCACTCAGATCACGCAAACCCATTAAGACCATTGCGTGGTCTGTTATGATGGTAAATGGCATTAGTTCAACATATGGCCTAAATCTTTTTAGGGCTAATATCGCCGCCAAGCATTCTTTTTCGGTCGTACTATAATTCTGCTGAGCGGCATTTAGTTTTTGTGAATAAAATGCAACAGGCCTATCATTTTTGTTATCATCGACTTGAAACAGAACAGCGCCTACTCCAACCTGCGATGCGTCACACTGTATACAAAATCGACGCTCAAAATCAGGATGAGCGAGCACGGGTGCGGTTGTAAGCGCTTGTTTAAGATTGTTGAATGCGTCTACTGCTGCTGCTGTCATCTGAAATTTTACGCCTTTTAAGAGTGTCACTCAATGCTGCTGCGGTGTCAGCAAAATTTCGAATAAAGCGCCTATACCATCCGGCAGTACCTAAAAAGCGTCGCACATCTTTTGGCGATTTCGGAACTGAAAATTTTGAAATAGCCACCAGCTTCTCTGGATCTGTTTTCAAAACGCGTACGCCAATCACAAATCCCAGGTACCGTAGTTCTTTATAACAAAAATGAGTTTTTTTTAAGACTATTGTTAAATTTGCTTCCCTTAGACAGCAACATCTTTTAACAACTTTACATGGCTATCGAAATCCTGCGAAATTACCAAGAGGTCATCAAGGTAGACAAACACATTAGACTTGAGTTGGTGCGGAATAATTTTGTCCATAAGGCGACACAAACGCTGTGTGGCATTGCACAAACCGAAGGGCATCACGACGAAATGGTATAATGGTCGACCTGGTACTGTGAAAGCGGTGCATTCTTTGCTCTTGGCATCAAGCTCAATTTGCTTAACTCTTATAGAGATGAGTCTCCTTTTCTCAGGGTGTGGGCGCTTGCCTACGTTGGACAATGAAAAATATTGTTTATATAAAAAAAAAACCATATCATTCAAATTTTACCTAATTACTCCAAAACTCTACGATGAAAGAGACATAATAAATTTCAGAGACAGCATAAATTTCAGAGACCCAGCCCGTCCACTTTACCTCGTCAGGCCTTGAAAATCGGAAGTTTTGTAGCGGGTCACCTTATGGCCAACTCTTACATTGCCTCCAGGCACCTCATCAGCTACTCCTCTTTGAGACGCTGTGTTTTATTTTAGTGAACTCTTCTTTTTCTTTATATTAGTACATGGCGATCAATGTTTATATATATATATATATACATATATATATATATATATATATATATATATATATATATATATATATATATATATATATATATATATATATATATATATATATATATATATATATATATATATATATATATATATATATATATACTGTTGTCGTTTGACCCGCGACGTTCGGCCCGATGACTCCTCCAGCGTGAACAGCGCACCACGCAGTCACTTTGAGCGGGTGTAATAGTTTCTCGTGCATCACTCGCGGATTTTCGGTTCCCCAGAAGCGATAATTTTGCTTGTTCACGTACCCGCTGAGGTGAAAATGAGCCTCATCGCTCATTATGATTTTTGCCAACACCACAGACGAACTGTTACGCAAAAAAATAGACACAATTATTCCGCGTTCTTGGGGAGTGTATATATATATATATATATATATATATATATATATATATATATATATATATATATATATATATATATATATATCTATATATATATATATATATATATATATATATATATATATATATATATATATATATATATATATATATATGCGAATTGAAAGCACAAATCTTTAAAGAGATTCACTTTTAACACTTTTAGGCACAATTAGCTTAAGCACAAAGTTCTTTAAATAAAATAAATTAAAAATCAATTTTTAGCTTGCTAAAAACACTAAAGAAAGAATAAAATTCACTAGCAAAAAATTTCACGAACCGTATGAAAAGCAGGGTTGCAAACCTGGAGTTAGAGGAGCTAATATATCTGGATTTTCTGACGTAGAACTTAAAGATCTAGAGTTCAGACAAGCTTCAATTTTCGATAATAATGTCGAAAATTCTTCAAAAGTAAATCTCATTTCTGAAGCAATCTTTCTAAAATGCTGTTTGAAACTCTTTACACCAGTTTCCCAAAGGCCTCTCATATGAGGCGCACCAGCAGGGTTCAAATGCCATTCAATATTCTGATGGGTATAGTGGTCACATACTAAATCTCGAGAAGAATTTAAAAAGTTCGAAATTCGCGACTAAGTTCTTTATACGCTCCTACGAAATTAGTTCCATTGTCCGAATAAACGCGAGCAGGACAACCTCTTCTTGAAATAAACCTTGAAAATGCTGCCATAAAAGCTGCAGTAGATAAGTCACTGCTTCAAGATGAATTGCTTTCGTCGCAAAGCACACAAAAACACACACGTAACCCTTAGTAATTAAGCAAGCGCGGCCAGTATAATTTTTAATTTCAAATGGGCCCGCAAAGTCAATCCCTGTAGTTAAAAAGGGTCTTGCAAATGTAGTTCGTGATGTTGGTAAAGCGGCCATACTTGAGAAAGAGTTTTTCTTTCTATTTATTACACAAATTTTGCAATTATAAATCACAGTTTTAATTAACGTTTTAACTTTCAATATAAAAAATTCCATTCGTACAAGTCTCCAGACTGATTGATTTCACCATGCAAGGAAATCGTATCAATAAACTGCACCATAAACTTTGAAAATTTGCCTTTATATGGTAATATAATTGGAAATTTCTCGTTGTAAGATATTTTGGAAGCTAACGATAATCGCCCATCACTTCTCAAAATTCCCTTTTCATCAAGAAAAGGCTTTAGAGTTAGTATTGTACTTTTGGTACAAGTTTGGGTTTTTGCGAGAATACACTTATATTCATCAGCTAAGTTAACTTTTTGGCACAATACAATCAGTCGTGTTTTCACGAAACTAATTTCCTTTTGAGATATATGAAATGACGTAAACATCACTGTATTTTTTCTGGTTCGATTATAAAAACGAAATACGAAAGCGAGTACTCTTAGTGCTTTCGGCAGAGATGAAAAACGATCTAAAACGTCATCATAATTTGTGAAGAAAGAAAAATGTGATTTAACTGGTTTCTGTTCTTCTTCAGTCTCAAATGACTCTCTATTTACAAAATTTGGCCAATCGGATTTATCTAATTTAAGCCACCACAATTTATTATTAACAAGATCTTGAGCTAAAACTCCTCGACTTCCAAGATCTGCTGAGTTATGTTGTGACATGACATGATACCAGTTTTGACTTCCTACTCTTTCTACAATTTTTGACACACGGTTTGCAATAAACGTCGTCCAATTGTACGGCGGTTTGTTCAACCAAGCTACAACTATGGTTGAATCTATCCATAAATATATTTGATGTTGTTCTAGAACGGAGAAGATAAGCCCTCCGCCCGCACATTTTGTGATCCTTCGAACCGGAAAATCTTTGCAACGCTATTTATATTGATGATTTTCTTTTCTTTATATTGATGATTTTCTTTTATATATATATATATATATATATATATATATATATATATATATATATATATATATATATATATATATATATATATATATATATATATAAAAGAAAATCATCAATATAAATAGCGTTGCAAAGATTTTCCGGTTCGAAGGATCACAAATGTGCGGGCGGAGGGCTTATCTTCTCCGTTCTAGAACAACATCAAATATATTTATGGATAGATTCAACCATAGTTGTAGCTTGGTTGAACAAACCGCCGTACAATTGGACGACGTTTATTGCAAACCGTGTGTCAAAAATTGTAGAAAGAGTAGGAAGTCAAAACTGGTATCATGTCATGTCACAACATAACTCAGCAGATCTTGGAAGTCGAGGAGTTTTAGCTCAAGATCTTGTTAATAATAAATTGTGGTGGCTTAAATTAGATAAATCCGATTGGCCAAATATATATATATATATATATATATTTGGCCAATATATAAATATATATATATATATATATATATATATATATATATATATATATATATATATATATATATATATATATATATATATATATATATATAAATATATATATATATATATATATATATATATATATATATTATATATATATATATATATATATATATATATATATATAGAAAATCATCAATATAAATAGCGTTGCAAAGATTTTCCGGTTCGAAGGATCACAAAATGTGCGGGCGGAGGGCTTATCTTCTCCGTTCTAGAACAACATCAAATATATTTATGGATAGATTCAACCATAGTTGTAGCTTGGTTGAACAAACCGCCGTACAATTGGACGACGTTTATTGCAAACCGTGTGTCAAAAATTGTAGAAAGAGTAGGAAGTCAAAACTGGTATCATGTCATGTCACAACATAACTCAGCAGATCTTGGAAGTCGAGAGTTTTAGCTCAAGATCTTGTTAATAATAAATTGTGGTGGCTTAAATTAGATAAATCCGATTAGAGAGTCATTTGAGACTGAAGAAGAACAGAAACCAGTTAAATCACATTTTTCTTTCTTCACAAATTATGATGACGTTTTAGATCGTTTTTCATCTCTGCCGAAAGCACTAAGAGTACTCGCTTTCGTATTTCGTTTTTATAATCGAACCAGAAAAAATACAGTGATGTTTACGTCATTTCATATATCCCAAAAGGAAATTAGTTTCGTGAAAACACGACTGATTGTATTGTGCCAAAAAGTTAACTTAGCTGATGAATATAAGTGTATTCTCGCAAAAACCCAAACTTGTACCAAAAGTACAATACTAACTCTAAAGCCTTTTCTTGATGAAAAGGGAATTTTGAGAAGTGATGGGCGATTATCGTTAGCTTCCAAAATATCTTACAACGAGAAATTTCCAATTATATTACCATATAAAGGCAAATTTTCAAAGTTTATGGTGCAGTTTATTGATACGATTTCCTTGCATGGTGGAAATCAATCAGTCTGGAGACTTGTACGAATGGAATTTTTTATATTGAAAGTTAAAACGTTAATTAAAACTGTGATTTATAATTGCAAAATTTGTGTAATAAATAGAAAGAAAACTCTTTCTCAAGTTATGGCCGCTTTACCAACATCACGAACTACATTTGCAAGACCCTTTTTAACTACAGGGATTGACTTTGCGGGCCCATTTGAAATTAAAAATTATACTGGCCGCGCTTGCTTAATTACTAAGGGTTACGTGTGTGTTTTTGTGTGCTTTGCGACGAAAGCAATTCATCTTGAAGCAGTGACTTATCTACTGCAGCTTTTATGGCAGCATTTTCAAGGTTTATTTCAAGAAGAGGTTGTCCTGCTCGCGTTTATTCGGACAATGGAACTAATTTCGTAGGAGCGTATAAAGAACTTAGTCGCGAATTTCGAACTTTTTTAAATTCTTCTCGAGATTTAGTATGTGACCACTATACCCATCAGAATATTGAATGGCATTTGAACCCTGCTGGTGCGCCTCATATGAGAGGCCTTTGGGAAACTGGTGTAAAGAGTTTCAAACAGCATTTTAGAAAGATTGCTTCAGAAATGAGATTTACTTTTGAAGAATTTTCGACATTATTATCGAAAATTGAAGCTTGTCTGAACTCTAGATCTTTAAGTTCTACGTCAGAAAATCCAGATATATTAGCTCCTCTAACTCCAGGTTTGCAACCCTGCTTTTCATACGGTTCGTGAAATTTTTTGCTAGTGAATTTTATTCTTTCTTTAGTGTTTTTAGCAAGCTAAAAATTGATTTTTAATTTATTTTATTTAAAGAACTTTGTGCTTAAGCTAATTGTGCCTAAAAGTGTTAAAAGTGAATCTCTTTAAAGATTTGTGCTTTCAATTCGCATTTACTTTTGTATTTATTTGTACAATAACAATTGTTCGCAAGGAAATTGTACACATAAAACAATAACAACGCTTCAGTGACTTTCAGACTTTTTGGAAACGATAAGTTTGAAAGCAGTTGATATTTTTTTTTTTCTGTCCATTAAGGCGGAGCGAATAGCAAATTTGCTAAACTTTACATAAATTTCTTATACATATATTATAAAAAAATTTTTTGTTTTTTTTTATTATTTTGTTTTTCTTTTGCATAAAAAATTGTAAATATGGCTTGTGCTGCTCGTAAATGCAACTCCACCGGTAATGATCTGCGGAGCATTTGTCGGATGTGTGATGAGTCACACATGCACATTAAATGTGCATCACTCAAAGGAGCAGTAGTGGATTCTATTGAGCAAAACGTGGGATTACGCTGGTCTTGCGAGAAATGTCGCCAAGGTGATGGTATATTTTACAAACTTTTTTTGCAAACTAAAAAATGCTTTAAGGAACTCTCAATTAATTTGGCCGACTGTCAAGCTAAGTTAACTGATTACGAGGAATTGTTCCTAAAATTTAAATGCCTAGATGACGCTTTGCAAGTTAAAAAGCGAATAAACAATGCTGAGGCTGTGAATTCTTTACAGTTTCCGGTTCCTCTCACCGCTATTGATCTAGAGCCTGTTTTGAAACCTAATCTTCCTGATAATATTCCGTCATGTATTCTAAAATACTGTTCTGACGAACTTGTAGATCCAATAACTTCCATTTTTGAGCTTTCGTTATACATTGGTAATTTTCAGCTTTGTGGAAAAAATCGTTTATTCTTCCTTTGCATAAATCTGGTAATAAAAGTTTAATATTGAATTATCGTGGAATTGCAAAGATGAGTGCTCTACCAAAACTATTCGAACTTATAATAACTACCCAAATCGCCTATAATGTAAACTCATACATTTCACCCAGTCAGCATGGATTTCTACCTGGTAGATAAACGATAACTTATCTCTTAGAATTCACTTTAAATATTTTTGAAAACTTTTCTAATTCTTCTCAAACTGATGTTATTTATACAGACTTCAGTAAAGCTCTTGATGTAGTTAATCATAAACTCCTTTTAATAAAACTTAAAATGATTGGTTTCTCACCATGTCTAGTAAAATGGATTTCTTCGTATTTAGGTTGTAGAACGCAACAGGTATTATTCAAATCTTCTAAATCTATTAATCTTAATGTAACATCAGGTGTTCCACAAGGTAGCCATTTAGGTCCTATTCTCTTTTTAATATACATTAATGATCTCCCATCAGTCATTACACATTGCAATGTTCTTATGTTTGCAGATGATGTTAAAATTTTTCATTCAGTTATCAGTTTTCAAGATACTCTAAAAATTCAAGAATTTTCTGCTTAGGGGGCCTTCCATGGGATTTAAATATTAACTTGCCATCGTACTTAAACAGACTTAGACTTATTGATCTTCCGTTTCTAAAGAATAGAAGAATAATGTTAAATGCTTCGTTTATTTTAAAACTTATTTTTGGTAACGTTGACAGCTCATTCTTATTAGCAAAACTGAACTTTAATATACCTCATCGTCCAATGAGAAATTATAAGTTTATTTATTTAAACCTATGTAGGTCAAATTATCTACATTTTCAACCGTTTCGAAATGCTTGTAATGACTTTAATTTAGTTTACGATGTTATTGATTTTAATATAGGTATTGATGTTATAAAATCTAACATCCTATCATACTTAAATAATCACTAGTATACTTGCAGACATATGTTGGAATACATTCTATTGTTTTAAGCCCAGATATGTGCTTATATATGCATATGCTACAATTGAAACCTGCCTATGATTATGCTCTCTCAGTGGACACGGAGTAGCTTTGAATCATGATGTTTCGCATGGAACTTTGTTTCGGATTTGCGTGTTAGCAAATGTTTCGGCTGTAATATTGGCCGTTCGCAGTTACTGTATTGTTAACTTTAAGCTCAACTCTTGAGCCAATTTTTTATCCTACCCTTCTTTGTTTTGTTCAGCACCGGCTTTGAGTATAAGAGTGGAGCTAATTTTTAATTCTTCCTTTTTTCTGTTCTTACATCCCGGCTGTGCGTGCTTATGGACATAAATCGTTCTTATCCGCATGAATAGCATATGTTTGGTTCTACGATTACCATTATCTACTCACTGATTGTTTATTTGATGTCAGCTTTGAAATTGCATGATCAGCAACTGCAGCTACATTTTATTGAATCAGCGCCGGCTTTGACTTGTCTTCAGAATAGGATATAAATTTTGGCTCAATCTTTATCTTAATTCTAGCTGTGTGTGCTCACAAATCTTAAGAACTTTCATTTTTAGCCTATAATTATTATAACTTCTAATGTTAATTTTATATTTTGTTGTTAGTTTCGTTTCCTATTATGAATTTTATATTATTATGAATTGTATATTATATTTGTTGACTGCTATAAAGTCTATGAGCTTAGCAGTATTATTATTAAATAAATAAATAAATTTCTTAGTTGGAAGCCCACTAGGGTTGAACCAGAAATACATGACAACCCTATTTCTATAGTCAATAGATGGCAAAAGATAAAAGCCATCCATCAACATTTTTGTAGAAGGTGGAAATCGGAATATTTACACGAACTCCACAAACGACATAAATGAAAGCATCCCAATAAAGATTGCGAAGTAAATGATGTAGTTGTGATTAGAGACGAAAATTTACCCCCGAACGAATGGGGATTAGGTAGAGTGGCAAAAGTATACGTAGGTAAAGATCAAAGAGTCCGAGTTGCAGATATTAAAACAGCTCGAGGAATACTTACTCGTCCTATAGTGAAACTCATCATACTTCCGACGAATGAAGCTTTTTAAAATTAAAACTATATATATAATCACATGTTTCAGTTCAATAATAACCATGGGTCGTTACAACAACTTTACGTCAAAAAGAACCAGCTCGGGTTTCCCGTGTCGCATGTGCGAAGGGTCTCACCCACTTCGGTTCTGCAGACAATTTAAGGAGATGAGCTACGAGAGACGGCTGCGTACAGTTTTACTCCATCGTTACTGTTCGAATTGTTTGTCCGCCGACCATGTAGTGAGTCGATGCCGGAGTCAAGTACGATGTGAGTTCTGTAGCGAAAATCATCATAGCATGCTGCATGATAAGTATGCATATCGTTGTCGATTCGCGCGCTTTTCGTCCCCCCTTGATAAAGCCAGTGCGCGAAATCGCGCCTCAACAAGATCGCCAGGATATCACCGACGGGCCCCAAGATGTTCAAGGTCGCATTGGCCCTCCTCAACATAAAAGACGCTCGAAACCCTATGATGCGCAAGGTTGCATTTGCAACAATCAGCGCTCCGACTGGTCCCACGATGCGCAAGGCCGCATTGACCAAAATCGACGAAACACCAAACGTTCCGACGGGCCCCAAGATGCGCAAGGTCGCATTGGCCGTAGAAATAATTCGCGATCGACAAGATCCCAAGATGCGCGAGAACGAATTGGTCAAACCATAGAAAGGGCTCCGTTGCAACGTATCACTACATTGTCAACCACTGCTGTAGTAACAATATTAGCGAATGGTGGACGGAAGCAAAAATTAAGAGCTATGCTGGATCAATGTAGCTAGAACTCTTGCATTTTCAGTGTCTTGGTCGACCGTTTTAAATTAAAAACGACTTGTGAAGGCTTAGACCGATACACAACCATGACGTTGATTGGTGCTTTTGGTAAACTAAACGTTAATATGCAAGTCCGTCATGATTACAAGCGCGTGACTCCGTGGTGTTCAGTCGATGCTCTCGTGAAGAATCAGTTCGACAATATGATACTGGCAGATAATACCTTTTATCAATCCAGTCCCACCTTATGTGTTTGGCTGCCGATATTGATCCTAGAATCCTGAAGGAAGGGATTAAACAAGGAACTGGTTCGCTCATAGCAATAAACACGACCTTTGGTTATGCAGTTATGGGCTCCAGCCCAGTGTAACGTTGTGTGTATTGAACTGGTTTTGTAAAACCAACCCTCTATATTATTATACATTTTTGAATTTTTATTTTTTTGAATTATTAAAGTTTATGAAGAAGATATAAACCAAACCACTGAATATATATATATATATATATATATATATATATATATATATATATATATATATATATATATATATATATATATATATATATATATATATATATATATATATATATATATATATATATATATATATATATATATATATATATATATATATATATATATATATATATATATATGGATGAATTACAACGCTAAATTTAAAAAATATTTTTCATTTAATTAAATAGTTGTTGTAATTAAGTTATTTTATAATGATTTATAATGTTTGAGAAAATTTGTGAAACTTAAATTTTATTTTAAAGAATTTTCAAAATATACATAAGATATTTCTGTTTTTAAATATTGTTTAATTTTATTGATAGTAAAGTTATTTGAATATAGAAAAATATAATAAGATTCTTAATTATTTATTAGTAATAAGAAACAGGAAAAGATCAGTAAGAATAAAATATTGTCATAAATTGTAGCGGGTCACCTTATGGCCAACTCTTACATTGCCTCCAGGCACTCCCCCATCAGCTCCTCCTCTTTGAGACGCTGTGTTTTATTTTAGTGAACTTTTCTTTTTTTTCCTCCAAGTATTCGGAGAAATCTGACTGACCGTCTTCCAGGTCCGATACTGAATCATCCTCCTCCACCACATACTCGAATTGATCGACCCAATCGTTTGAAAGAACTTGCAGTATCATTTTGAGTGTTTTTTTTAATTGTTTTTAAGATTTTTACAACTAAAAATAGAAAAAATTACGAAATGTATAAAGTTGTCAGTAAAATGCATGAGTTTTTACAATATTTATAACACGACGATATTTTTATGAAAATAAAAGAATTTTTAAAATGCCAACGATTATTACAGACCTTTAACCTTTTTTGTACGACGAGACGACAGTTTCGCCTTCAACGGGACGCGGCTCAGGAGATTCACTTGCGTACGGGGCCACAACTCGCACAACATCACAAATTGGCACGATTCGCCACATCCATATTTGGCACAACAACTTGGCTAATGGCCAATCTGTAAATTTAAAATTTTATGATTTTCCTTTAAAACAATAAAGCCCGTGTGTTTTTCGGCATTTGCGTCGTGGGCAAAATTTGGCAACAAGGCCCGAAAATATTAGTGATGTGTTTTATGTCCTCATTTTCAGATATAGCAGTTAACATAAAAACTGGTATATACGATCAGCCGATAATGAGGTGCAGCCAAAATAGTTAACAAATAACCAGAATATATGTTAGCCAAGTTAGCCAAGGGGTAAAGACAAGGTCATTGAAATGCTAAGGGTTAATTCCAGGATTTTTCTTATATACATTGCGTTACATAGAGTTTATTTACATGTATTAAGTTTTTTTTTAAGACAACTGTGTAGGTCATAAAATAAAAGTTGTGTTATTTTCAAAAAAAAAAAACAAAGAACCAAAAAGAATAAAGTTACAAAAATAAATAAATGAAATAACATGACTTGCAAAAAATAAGAACAAATAAAATAAAACAAGAAAAAATAATAATTATTCGGAATTTTCTAGAAGAAATACTAAACCGGTTAAAAAGTAGATATAAATAGGGGTAGGAAGTAGAGAAAATTGATAAGTCAAATTTTCAACTGCAAGACCTTCACGCCAAAAAAAAAAGTTTAATAAAATAAAAAAGTAGTGCGCCGTAAAATCAAAGTGCTGCGTAAATAATACGTTCGTCCTGGGAATCTACCAAATTGTGAAAGCGGTCCAGAACAGGCTATACGGCAAAGGCAAGGCTAGGTGACTATTGATAATATTCTAACGTAAGGGAGAATTAAAGGTACGCCGGAAGTAATTGAAACCGTCTATTTGGTCCACGCCATCTAGTGGCATCACAAGCCACCTGAAAAAAGCACCGGTAGAAATTACCAACATACTTGAAACTGTCATACAAGATCGATATAGACACCTTTAGTCAGAAGTTGGTTGGCAATAACCGGAATTTGGCAAAGATTAATAATATCTCTAATAATCAGCATTAATCTCAAATTACAATACAAGAATTATTCACATAATAAATGTTCTTTAAATCTGCGATTAAAATAAAATAAGAAAATCAAAATTATCACGAGTACTCCAATCGAAAAAGATTTTAAAGTTGAGTTACCTGAAAAGGAAGAACAAAAAAATATCGTTAATTTGTTTTTGATTTCAAATATATTATTTTTGTTTAAATAACCTGGAAAGAGGTTCATAAAAAAAATTATAAAACCGCAAACTCAATTATATGTGAAATTACAGTTAAATAAATACAGTTAAAGCGGTAAAGTGAATTGCGTTAAGAGGCGAAAATAAAGTTTAAATTTTTCCTAAATTTAATAATTTGCACCGAATATAAATATATATAAGATTTTTAATTTGATTTATTTTAACATTTGAAATAATTTTATTTATTTATTAACTTTTATTTTAATAATTTCCTTTTTCTTTAGTTATGTACCACCCACAAATTTTGATTTTTCCTAATACAAAAAAAAAAAGAGAGAAAAAAATAAACAAATTTTATGAATTTATATCTCTGCCCCTTTCCCCCCAACTTTAGAGAGCTCTTTCAAGACAGGTACAAGGTTTAGGTGCAATTAAAAGTTTGACACTGTGATAATCGCAAAATTGTGCGGTCACATAAACGGTCAATTTGTGTGGGGTCCTATTCTTTTTATGATTAAAATAAATTTTGTTTTTGATTATGTGTAAATTATATAATACATTTTAATTGTAATTTTTTTGCTTTTCAAATAATTTTAATGAAAATAAAATTTTTGTTCAATTAGAATAAAACAAAAAATAAAAAATAATAATAATAAATAGCTTAATAGTAATGGTTTATCTAAAATTTCATCTTAACAGTTTTTGAATAAATTTAAACTTAAAATTTCTAAATGATAACATTTGTTCTCTTTTGAAAATAAGTCACTCTATGAACGCTTAAAGTACTCACGCAGGCGTATTATAAGGGGTGAGTAATGTGGTGGTGAAAAGGTGGTAAGTCCATATTTGGCGTTTGGGGTAATTTTATATTTTTTTTTTTTTTTTTGTTTTTAACAACTGGTATTTATTGAATCATCTAAGTTAACTTTGATCTAACAATAATTTTAAACTAATTTGTGATTTATAATTTATTACTTAAACTAAGTATAATATTTAAATATTGTGGTTCATTGCTTGAAATCCAGTGATTGGCAAGTGATTGGTAGGCACGCATATCAATCAATATATGGGGAATATTTTTGATAGCGTTTAAGACGTGAAGAGTTCAGAGGTCTTAATAAGTTTCTTGCTAGAATGTTAGGGTGAAACATTAGTTTCGTCTTGTACTTCTGGGTAAGATTTAGGATTTCATCAATTACAGTTGGGATTTGTAAGTCTCTGTGGATGTTTGTATTTCTTATATACCAAGGAGCTTTGGCAATTTGACGCAAAATTTTAGATTGGGCTCTTTGGAGTTTCTCAATATTCGATGGAGAGGCTGTGCCCCAGAGCTCAATTCCATATGTCCATATGGGTTTTATTATACTTTTGTATAATTGGACTTTGTACGTGAGATTGAGTTTAGATTCTCTTGCTAAAAGCCAGTGTAGCTCAAGCCTTTTAAGTTTAATTTGGGTAATTTTAGTTGCAATGTGTTTTTGCCATGTAAGTCTGCGGTCGAGGTAAATACCGAGATACTTAGTTTCGGAACTTTCGGGTACAACTTGGCCGTTAAGTTTCAGAGCAGGGCACGTGCCTTTTCTTAGGGTGAAGGTTAAATGGCAACTTTTTGATTCGTTGACTTTAATTTTCCAGCGGGCCAGCCATTGACTTAGAGAGTCTAAGTGTTCCTGCAAGTAATACGATGCCATAGCTGGATTTGAGTGGGAGCACAGTATAGCCGTGTCATCAGCAAAAGTGGATATGAGGGTTCTATCACTTTTGGGCATATCAGCTGTGTAGAGAATGTATAGTAGTGGGGCGAGGACACTGCCTTGTGGTACACCGGCTAGTGTTTCGTATTTTCGAGAGACAAAGCTTTTGTGTTGTACCACAAATTTTCTATTTGTGATATAGTTTTTAAGAAGGCAGACCATATTAGCGGGAAGAATATGATATAGTTTTGTAATAAGTCCTTCGTGCCATACTTTATCAAATGCTTGGGTGATATCGAGAAAAACTGCGGAGCAGTAGTGTTTGTTTTCAAATGTGGCTTTTATTGAATGTACAATGCGATGCACCTGTTCGATTGTGCCATGTTTCTCTCGGAACCCAAATTGATGATTGGGAATCACAACTTTTTCAGTAATTTTGGGTAAAATCAACTTTGTTAAAAGTTTTTCAAAGAGTTTTGAAATAACCGGGAGCAAGCTTATTGGTCGGTATGAAGACACATTACTTGGGTCTTTTCCGGGTTTGGGGATCATTTTAACTTGTGAAAGTTTCCAGTCATCTGGGTAGTGACTAGTTCTAAGAATAGCATTGAATATGTGGAGCAAATAAGTTATAGCAATGTTTGGCAGTTCTTTTACCATTTTAGGTGTTATCAAATCCGAACCTGGAGCTTTATTTGGTTTTAAGCATTTATTTATTGTCTCCATAATTTCCTTTCTTTTAAAGCGAGGGGTATTCGAGGTATGTTGGGCGACTAATGCCGGTAATGAGGTATTACCAAATGTCGTGTTTAGAGAAAACACAGTTTTGAGGTGATTGGCAAATGCCGCACCTTTTTCCGCATCGCTTCTGGCCCAATTTCCGTTTGATAACCGAATGGGAGGTTCCGACAGTATGGGTTTTTTCATATTTTTGGCAGCTCGCCAGAGAGAGTAGTTTGACGATTTGGTGGGTGCGAGCTGTTCAACGAATTGTTGAAAGTCTCTTTGAGATTTCCACTTAAGCTGCTTTTGAAGACTTCGGGTAATGTCGCGAAGATCTTTTTTCAGAGTAGGAGATCTATGATTCTGCCATTCGCGGCGTATTTGCCTTTTCTTTCTTATTAAATCCTCTATGTCTTTTGGTGTGCTTTTTTTATATGTGTGGGTTAAACTATTTGTTATTGAGCCGGGAGTTGCTGCAATAGCTGCTTGTGTAAGCAGAAAAGTGAAATTTTTTACCGCTGTATTTATTTGGTCTTTCGTTTTAAGTGACACATTAGGGTTTATGTGTGAGCTTATATACTGCCTATATTTGAGCCAACTTGTGAGCTTGCTGGTCAATTTATTTATTGGAGTAACATCGACGCTTGGGACATAATTAATTGTAATAATGGTAGGCGTATGGTCTGATGATAGATCTAGAGAAGATTCAGTAGTTAATTGGCTTCTTTTTAAGGTTTTAAAGACTGCAAAATCGATTACATCGGGATTTTTGCGTCTATCTGTTGGCCAGTATGTTGGTTTGCCAGAGGAGACTACGTCTAGACCAAGTTTAGTAACTGTATTCCACAGCAGCCTTCCCTTAGGTGATATAAGACGAGAACCCCAATACGTGTGTTTGGCGTTATAATCACCAGCTGCGAGAAACTTTTGTCCAAGAGAGTTGAAAAACGACTGAAATTGCTGTTCACTTATTTTATGTCTAGGTGGACAGTATATAGCCGTTAATGTTAGACCTTTTAGATATTCATCGAGAGAAATACTAGTTGCCTGTATATAATCTGTACAGTAATTCTGAAGAGCATAATGTTTGATCCTGCTTTTAATGAGAATTGCAGATCCACCTCTTGCGTTACCGCTTGGATGTTTTGTGTCGTAGAGTCTATATCCCGGAATATTGAAATAGTGTTTTTCAGTAAAATGAGTTTTAGAAATTAGCATTACATCTATGCTTGACTCTTTTAGGAACTCGAAAAGTTCTAGTTTGTGTAGACAGAGGCCGTTCGCATTCCAAAATGATATTTTTAAACCATTCATGGTTTGGATAGGAGATGCTGAAGCAGAAGATTTTGATTTTTAATCATGTCTTGTACCATGTTTTGCATACTAGACATAAATTGAGACATGTTTTGCATAAACATTTGAAGGGTTTGTTCGAGATTGCTGCTTTGAGGAGCAGGCTGAACGTTTATGGGGACTGGGTTGTCACCTTTAAGAGCACTGGCGTACGAAACACCTTGATTCATAAAGTGATTTACATTAATTGGTACATTGGATTGTTTAGGGGGGGTGGGCAACTTTTGCTTGACTTGGTTAGAATTAGTGGGTCCAACTGAAGTAGTAGCCTTGTTTTTGAAGGTTTGATATACTGGACAGCCACGATAGTTTGCTGTGTGGTTTCCAAAGCAGTTGCTGCATTTTTTTATATTAGCATCTTCTTTTATTTTATGGCATGTTAGGGATGAGTGGAGATCTCCACAAATTACGCATACACTGGGAAGCGTGCAGTAAGTTTTTGAGTTTTTGAAAAAAAAATCACCATGGTAGTGAGGTAGCGCTGCCAAGTCTTCCAGCATCTTGGTGAAATCATTGTGTAGAAGGATCCTGTGTCATTTGTTGGTTTTGAGTTCGTTGTTTGAAGTAAATTTTGTGAACAATAAGTTAATTTTCAGTTAAAGTTTTTTTTATGTTGTTTTTTTTAATTTTTCTTTTGTCGGTTTCATATCGACAATTTATTGGCTGCCCTCGATCGGATATGACGGGTCGAACCAGAGCCCGAACATAAAACTGAGCTAGAATTCGGAAGGTCATATCCGATACGATCGAGTTGGGGTGGTAACAAAATACAATTTTAACAAAATATTAATAGAAAAATAAAGGTTTTTAAGTATAATTTGTTTAGAAAGATTACAATCTTTCAACGCAGTTTCTAAATATCACCAATATACAATATGTTTGGTGTTGTTAAGTTAGAGCATTGTGTGCTAAACGATAGCAGCAGGTTTATTAAGAATACATATCTAGTCCTGAAAAATTTGTCTGGTCGTTTTATGATCAGCAAATTTGTTTAATTATGATTGTTTAAGCAGACTATCGATTAGTAGAAAAACTATTACGTTAATATATTTGGTTAGTAATAAGGGTAGCTGTTCGGGCGGTGGGCTTATTCGTCTCCGTTATAGGGGTGGGGCTGGTATTGCGGAAACTTCTTTTGCGTCGAAAGGAAAAAGCGGCTAAAGTAGTTTTCGGTTTAAAGAAAGGGGTTCTTTATTCTTCCAAGTTCGTTTAAGAATAATAAAATTCAAAATGGTTACAATCTACAATCAAATAAAAACTTGATGTTTTGCGTGAACATTGCCGCCCGCCTTGCAGCATCAATGCAATTTAAAATTCATTAAACAATATAAAATATTTCATTATACATTCTAAGAAATATTCAATCTTAAATATTAGGTGTACAAATAAGTTTCCGCCGTTTTTTGTTAATAAAATAATATTTAAACGATTTTAAACGATGTGAGACTGCTTGCTGAGTGACTTCTAAACTAAGTGCAAGTTCCTTTTGTGTTTGAGACGAATCTTCACCCAATAATTTCTCCAAATCTGCATCCTGGTAAATTTTCGGCCTTCCACTGCGATCTTTGTCTTTTATGTCAAAATCACCTTTTTTAAATTTTTGAAACCACTCACGACATGTTCTCTCACTCAAAGCATCCTCATTATATGCTTCTACGAGCAATCGATGCGACTCAGCAGCAGATTTTTTTAAATTAAAAAAATAAATTAAAAGTTCCCGCAAATGACACTTAGTTGGCTCAAATTGAGACATTTTTAGGTGAAGAAAAATATATGATGCTAATGCGAACTTAATAACATGATAAGGTTATGTTGTTCTGGAATAATCAAACTAATTTTCAAGTAGGTTACCATCTGCGAATTCCAACGTAAACCTCGTGCCACGCCATCTTTCTCAAAATGGCGGAAACTTATTTGTACACCTAATAATAATAATCTCTAAATAGCGTTGCAAAGATTTTCTAATTCAGTGGTTTGGTTTATATCTTCTTCAACAACTTCAATAATTAAAAAAAAAAAAAATCAAAATTCAACTATATTAATTAATAGGGGGTTTGTGGTTCAATAAAAAACCACGTTACACTGGGCTGGAACCCATAACTGCATAACCAAAGATCGTGTTTATTGCTATGAGCGAACCAGTTCCTTGTTTAGTCCCTTCCTTCAGGATTCTAGGATAAATATCGGCACCCAAACACTAGATTGATAAAAAGTATTATCTGCCAGTATCATATTGTCGAACTGATTCTTCACGAGAGCATCGACTGAACACCACGGAGTCACGCGCTTGTAATCATGACGGACTTGCATATTATCGTATAGTTTACCAACAACAATAATCAACGGTACGGTTGTGTATCGGTCTAAACCTTCACCAGTCGTTTTCAACTTAAAACGGTCGACCAAGAAACTGAAAATGCACGAGATTTAGCTACATTGATCCAGCATAGTTCGTACCTTTTGCTTCCGTCCAATATTCGCTAATATCGTAACTACAGCCGCATTCGACAACGTCGTGATACGTTGCGACCTTGCACATCTTGTGGCACATCTTCCTGGCGGCGATCTAATTGAGCCGCGATTTCGCGCATTCGATTTACTCCCAAGGGGGGGGGGCGAAAAGCGCGCGAATCGACAACGACCAACGATTGGGGCGGTCGTTGTTCAACGTTATTGGCATCATCGGTTTTGGCTTCTTCATTTTTGTCTTCTTCATCGGCCGTACAAAAAGACGGAGTCGGGGATCTTGAGGGCAGCGAACAAAAAGTGTCATCTGACATCTCGCTCAAATCATCCGTCAGTTGAGCCAAATTCATGACCCGATTTCTCCATCGACCAGTATTTCGTTTGGCAATACGTTTCGTCGAAAGCAGTCTCTCGTAGCTCATCTCCTTAAATTGTCTGCAAAACTGAAGTGGGTGAGATCCGTCGCACACGTTACACGGGAAACCAGAGTTGGTTCTTTTCGGCGTAATGTTGTTGTAACGACCCATGGTTAAATTTAAACATTTAAAAAGCTTCATTCGTCAGAAGTATGCATCTCGGACTCTTTGATCTTTACCTACGTACACTTTTGCCAGTCTACTTAACCTCCACTAATCTCCACTAGTTCGGAGGTAAATTGTCTTTTCTAATCACAACTACATCATTTACTTCGCAATCTTTTTTCGGATGTGTATAGTGGTTACAGACTTAATCTTGAAAATAATTTAAAAAGTTCGAAATTCGCTACTAAGTTCTTTAGACGCTCCTACGAAATTAGTTCCATTGTCCGAATAAACGCGAGCAGGAAAACCTCTATTTGATCTAAACCTTGAAAATGCTGCCATAAAAGCAGCAGTAGATAAGTCACTTGTTGCTCCAAGATGAATTGCTTTCGTCGCAAAGCACACAAAAACACTCACATAACCCTTAGTAATTACCCCTTAAATGCTCATGGTCACCGATTTTGATGACAAAAATATATTATATGTATATATTATATGTATAATGGTGAACAAAAAAACTAGATACTTATTTTTTTTTTTAAATTTTTTTTTACGTAGTTATTTGAAAAAAACTAGTTGTATCTTTAAAGATACAGTGAGCACTCACCCGTATCAAATTATATTGAAAAAAATGTTCAAATTAATGCATAAATAAAAGAAAGTTTATTAAGTTTGTCAAATTTATTTATTTCGAAAGAGCGAAATAGACGCTCAAAATAAATTGTGATCGTTTTGGCTTGTTAAGAACGCTGCCAATGGCACAAAACAATTAAATCATTCTAAAATTTAAAAATTAAAAATCAAAACAAATAAAAAAACAATAATAACAAAAAACACCAACAATGCCAGTGGAAAGATCTCCAGCTCGAGAGAGTTGTGTCTCGATGGCAACAACAAGAACTACACTAGTTCAAACACTAAAAACAATAAATGTTTTGTCAGCGAAAAAACCAACAGTTTAAAAAACGATGTTGGCTGCTGAAACAAAAACAAAAGAGAGATCGAGTCCTATGTCGTGGAGCGCGCAATGTGTTTCTCCCGCTATCCCAACAACGCAATAAGTGATCGAACCGCATGGGTAAGTAGGCCAAAAGGACCGGTAGTACAAACTGGTATGGATTGCTACATACTAGTTAAACGGAAACTAAGTCCACAAAACGGGAATAAAGGTAATGCTCCTAAAATGACCAAAATAAATTATGATGAACAATCTGATCCCTTAAAAAATAATAGGTTTGCTCCATTAGGTGAAAACAATTTAGATGCATCAAATGTTGATACGGAAGCTGCTCTTAGTGCTAAAAGCACCAAACCGCCGCCAATTTACTTACGCGAGCGTAGCTCAAATGAGTTGATTTTAACATTATACAACTTATCGGCAGTACTAATTTCCATATAGTCCCTCTTACTAAAGGGAACATACATGAAACCAAATTACAAATATACGCCGAGAGTAATTACCGCATTATTGTATTTCTAAATTTCTAAGTGATAAAAATAAAAACTACTACACATATCAGCTCAAAAGTAGCAAAGGCCTAGTAGTGGTCATTAAAGGCATAGAGTCCAGTGTAGATTCTAATGAAATTAAAGAAGCATTGGAAGAAAAAGGGTTCGGAGTAAAAGTTGTGATCAACATAATAAATAAAAATAAAATTCCGCAACCAATGTTCAAAATTGAATTAGACCCTAATTCAACCAATTTAAAAAAAACGAAACTCATCCTATCAATGAGCTGAAATACTTACTGCACCGTAGAATCTCAGTAGAGGAACTACATAAGCGTAGTGGTCCGGTGCAATGTGCAAATTGTCTGGAATACGGACATACGAAGTCATATTGCACACTGCGCACAGTATGTGTAGCTTGTGGGGATCTCCATCATTCCTCCCAGTGTACAAGTAATAAAAATGAACCAAATTCGAAAAAATTCAATAATTATGGAGGAAATCACACGTCGAATTATAGAGGTTTTCCTGTGTACAAAGACTTGCTGGATAGATTAAATAACCGCAAGCAAGCAGTTCGTAATCAACCTGAAATTGTACCCCAAAACTTTGTTAAGCAACATAATGTTACATCAACTGTACCTAACCAAGTAACCCAAAATATATCGTATGCAAGTGCATTAAAATCAGGAACAGAACAAGTACCTCAAATCATACCCCAAGCATCTGAAGGGCTGGAGTCTATGTTTTTAAACTTAACGCAATGTATGACACAATTTATGTCTACAATGCAAAGTATGCTCCAAGACATGATTAGAACGCAAAATCAAATGTTGCAAGTTTTATTGGCTCAAAAATGAGTTCTTTAAAGATTTCTTTATGGAATGCAAACGGCGTTAGCCAACATAAACACGCAATAACAACTTTCTTAATAAATCATGAAATTGATGTCATGATTCTTGCTGAAACTCATCCTAGAAGTAAATATAATTTCGGCATAACAGGTTACACACTATATAAGACAAGCCATCCAGATGGCAAGGCTCATGGAAGAACTGCAGTTCTTATAATCAACCGAATAAAACACCATGCCTTAGAATCATATTCGAAAAGCTATCTGCAAGCTACCTCAATATGCGTAAAATGCAACGGAGGAACTTTAACACTTTCTGCTGTATACTGTCCGCCACGATTTACAGTAACTGAGAAACAATTTACAGATTTATTTGACACCCTAGGAGGCAGATTTTTGGCTGCTGGAGATTGCATTGGGGCTCACGTCTTGTAAATCCAAAAGGCAGACAACTGTACAATACCATCCTTAACCGACAAAATAGATACGATGTCGTATCACCAGGTAAACCTACCTACTGGCCTACAGATAATAAGAAAATACCAGACCTTATAGACTTTGCTATCATAAAAAATTTAAGCAGAAATCTAATCACAGCTGATACAAGTTTCGATCTATCATCTGATCACTCTCCTGTAACCTTCTGCGTACTAAATAAGCCAATACTAGCTGAGTTTCCCACCCGACTAACCACCCTTAAAACGAATTGGCTTAAATATAAAAAATATATCAGCAGTCATATCCATACAAACCCAAAAATAGAGTCTGAGGGGGATATCGAAGACTTTGTAAAAAATTTTATAATAATTCAATGGTGACATCAGCGGCGGAACATTCCACTCCTAGGAATTCTACTGCTACAAAAATGGCAGCATTAAATAATAGCTACATAGAAAAACTCGTATCAGATAAGCGTCCACTGAGAAAAGAATGGCAAGCATATAGATCCCCTTTTGCAAAGACTCGCTGATGCTACGAGAAAACTCAAGAAGGCCCTAAAGCTAGAAGAAGACAAAGACCAAAGTAACTTTGTGAAGAGATTATCACCTTTGTGTACAACTAAGTTTTCACTGTGGAAGGAAACAAGAAGATAAATTTACCTGTAGAGGGCGAATCACCAATCAGAACTCAAGATGGTAACTGGGCACGAAACGAAGAAGAAAAAGCCATAGCATTTGCTAACTACTTTAGCCAGGTTTTCAAACCAAATCCGCGTACTAATGGATTTGTGATTCCTTCTTTAACTAACCTTTCAAATAATACAACAGTGTCAATTGTTTTAAACCGAAATGAGGTTAATGATACCATAGGAAACGACCTAAATTCAAAAAAAAACCCTGGGTATGATCTTATAACTCCGAAAATGATTATCAAACTACCAAGTACAGCGGTTGAGCATATCACACTACTTTTTAATGCGATTTTTCGAACTGGATACTTTCCGATGGCGTGGAAAAAATCACTTATTATAATGATACCAAAGCCTGGAAAGGACAAAACATTACCGTGCTCCTACAGACCTATAAGTCTACATCCGTGCCTGTCCAAACTATTCAAGAAATTGCTACTATCAAAACTAATGCATTTAATAGTAACATTATACCATCCCATCAATTTGGCTATATATATATATATATATATATATATATATATATATATATATATATATATATATATATATATATATATATATATAAGAAAAGAATATATCTGGCTTATTGCAGTTAGAAGTTTTTGATATACTTCTTTTTTTTTATAAAATTATTATTTTATATATATATATATATATATATATATATATATATATATATATATATATATATATATATATATATATATATATATATATATAAAATAATAATTTTATAAAAAAAAGAAGTATATCAAAAACTTCTAACTGCAATAAGCCAGATATATTCTTTTCTTAATCCTAGTAAACATATACTGGTCGCATTTTATTTAAATTTACCAAATGTATACTAGGATACTAACCCCGAAGACCAATTTAAATTATTATCTTCTTCTAATAACTTAATAGATACTGAATTTTTATATTCTCTTTCTATCCAAGGACTTTCATAAATTGATCAAATATATAATAAAAACAATAGAGTTCTAGATTTAATTTGTGTAGACGATTATCCAAATTTAATTATTTCCTTTAACATTAAAAAACTAAAGCAATTCATTTCGAAGCAACTAGCGATTTATAAGCTGTCACATTCGGAGCAGCTTTTACTAGGTTTTTAGCTTGAAGAGGTTGCCCTGGGCATATTTAATCGGATAATGGAACGAATTTTGGAGTCGCTTCGAAGGTCGTGCGGCGTGAGTTTCGGGAATTCTTGACTTCCGCTCGAGACAGAATTATGAGTAAGCCATCCAATCAATATATAGTTTGGCACTTTAATCATGCCGGCACTCCTCATATGGGAGGCTTATGGAAAGCAGGAGTGAGAAGTTTTAAATCGCATTTTAAAAAGGTAGCAGGTGGTATGAAGTACACCTTTGAAGAATTGTCAACTCATTTGTCACAAATTGAGTCATGTTTAAATTCAAGACCCATTTGTACTCTATCTAAAAATCCAGATATATTAGCCCCTAGTATGAGGACCTTTGTTTTTGAGAGTAAAGAAAGATATTTTCGAAAATTCAATTTCAATTGAGAATCGGTGGCAAAAACTTAATGCTATGCATCAACATTTCTGCAAACGATGGAAAGCAGAATATCTTAAAGAATTTCAAAAAAAGGTTTAAGTGGAAGTTTCTTTCTAAAGACATTGAAACTGATAATTTGGTGGTGGTGCGCGAGGAAAATTCACCTCCAAATGAGAGAAAATTAAGTAGAGTTGTTAAAGTCTACAAAGGTCGAGACAGCAAAGTTAGAGTTGCAGATGTAAGAACTTAACGTGATACTATAACACGACCCTTCGAAAACTTGTTGTTCTACCAACATGTTAAAATCTTGTCCCTTTTTTTCATGTTTCAGTTTTTTTTTATCGTTAAACAATGAGTTGTTGTCATATCGGTCGTAAGAGTTTCACTTTGAAGGCGACAACTGCCGCATGTCATTTATGTCGTGCGTGGCATCCTCTTCGTTTCTGCTCTGATTTCCGAGCAATGAATGTCGACGAAAGGTACCGAGCAGTTACTACGTATGGGTACTGCGAAAATTGTCTTTCCCCTGCTCACATTAAAACTAGGTGTTTGAGCGGTTCCGAAAATGTAGCAGAAAACACCATACCTTATTGAACCATATTGAAAACACCATACCATATTGCACCGGTGCAATTTCATCTCGAAGATGGGCTCGTGCTCATGCACCGGGACGGTTCAATGACACAAGCGAGGAAGATTGCTAATGAACGTTTAAAATAACCATACCGACGAGGTCTTTAGATGTACGCATAAAAAATAGGTATGAAAAACACGTGGTGCTAGCGCTCGGGGCCCGTCGACAGTGTTTTAGCTGCTGATGTTTACGAGTGTATTGTGATTTAAGGGGTAGTTCCGAGCGCGACAGGGCAGGTTATTGCGCAAAGCACTATGTTTGGCTAAGTCATATCTGGCATTTATCCCCTTTAAATGTACCCTAATATTTAAAAAAATATAAAAATAAACATAGAATTGAGCACTCAATTGCCTTTCCATTTTTAATTGTTAGTTCTTTAATCAAGAAGATCCAATAAAGAAAATAATTATATATACTGCAATAAGCCAGATATCTTCTTTATTTAATCCTAGTAAACATATACTGGTCGCATTTTATTTAAATTTACCAAATGTATACTAGGATACTAACTCCGATGACCAATTTAAAGTATTATCTTCTTCTAATAATTTAATAGATACTGAATTTTTATATTCTCTTTCTATCCAAGGACTTTCACATATTTATCAAATATATAATGACAATAGAATTCTAGATTTAATTTATGTAGACGATTATCCAAATTTAATTATTGCAAAGTCAATTCCTTTCACATTACTGGAAGACCTGCACCATCCGACTTCAGAAATGTCATTTGAATTCTCTTCATTTGATTCTACCAATAAAGTTTATATTCTTAATAATAAGTTCGAAAAAACAAATTAAGCTAAGTTGAAGAGTTCCTTTTTAAAATTTGACTGGATTTTTTTATCACATCGTAATACACAGACGTCTATAGACAATCTTAATAAGACAGTTATTTTGTTTACTAAAAATATTCACAAATACTTTGAGTTTGCTGTTTCTAAAACTAATATATTCCCATCAAATGATCCATCTTGGTTTTCTGATCAGATTCGAAAGTTAAGAAACTTAAAAACAAAACTCGTTTGTCTCTCAACCCGTTATTGATAAAGATATTGTGCTTGAACATCTTAAAAATGTTTTTTTTTATAATTCTTTTATTTATTGGATCTTCTTCTTGACTTTAGAACTAACAATAATTTTTTAAATCTTAAAACTAAAACTATACATTGCACTTCGAAAGCAACTGTAGTTGTAAAATAATTGTAGTTTCCATAAAATTAGTAGCAAAAATTCTATATATTTGCATAGGCAGCGAACATCGTGGTCAATGCAATACAGTGCATCATGGGACCTTGAATCATGTGGTGAAGAATTGTACAAATTTATATTCGAAGAAAGCCAATGCGACCTGGCGCATCATGGGGCTTTACTTGTACTTGTTGGTATTTCTGAAGAGGGCCAATGTGACCTAGCGCATCATGGGGCCTTAGGTGAATGAGTTAAAATTTTCGGAGAAGGCCAATGCGACCTAGCGCATCTTAGGGCCTTGTATAATTAAATGCTATTTATGTACAGACCAATGCGACCTATTGCATCATGGGGTCTTAGCATAATATACAAGTGTATACAATTGTATGGTGCATCATGTGGATGCAGATTACATGGCTGGGATATCGTTTCTTCGGAGACGAGATGTCTGAATTGTATTTACCAATGATCGTGCCAACGGGTTGGGGTGAATTGTCAGTTTCTGCAGGTAGCTCTGCTTTATGCGCATGGCTTCATTTTTAACCATAGGCAAATTAAGATCTTTATGAATATTTTCATTTCTTCGATACCATGGTGCTCCAGTGATCGTTCTAAGTATTTTGGACTGAGCCCTCTGTATTAGTTCGAGATTAGTTTTACTTGTGTTACACCACAGCTGAATGCCATAAGTCCATATGGGCTTTAGAATGCTACTATACAGGAGTACTTTGTACTCCAAACTTAGTGCAGATCGATGGTTATTAAGCCAATGCATGCTTAACGCCTGCTCACCTACGTAGGTCATTCTACTAACAAACAAAAAAATATCAAGGCAAATTAGGAGTTTAAATAACTATAACTCCTTTTTTGCGGGAATTTTGGGATTTAAATAATGACAACTGTCAATCTTTAAAATATTAATTTGTTTTCCCCCATCAGTGGTAATAAACAATTTACTTATATTAAGAAACAGTTATTTTCCCCCATCAGTGATAAGAGATTCTTGATAGAAAGAAATATTCTATTTGTGAGAACATATTAATATCGTATTAATATTATTTTTTATTTTTTGTGTGAATTTTTTTATTTATTTTTTTTAATATTTCTTTTTGTGAGTTTAGTCATGTCAGTATTTTCGTTTTTTTTTTTTGAGAGCTTCTGATTTTCTTTTTAATTAAAATTGTTTGTTGGTTAACACATATTGCAACATTTACAATTTGACTTAATTTTCTTGTTTCTGTTGGAAAATTGTTTTGTAATATAAAAAGGCTTTATATTAATTGAAATTATCTCTTATTATAAACAGAAATTTTTGAAATAACTGTTAAATTTATGAGTGATCAAATTAATTAATGGAAGCTTTAAAATCTGAATATTTACAAGCAAAAGCAGATTTACAAAAAGAACAAGAAGAAATTGTGAGATTTTTTGACAAGTTGTGGTCACTTATCAGACATTTTAGTGAGTCTAAACAGATTTTTTTACATTTAAAGGAAAAATTGAGCGTAAGAAAATTAACTAAATTAGAAGAGACGGATTTGGCTTTAACTGAATTATTTGAAATTTTGGATAATAAAAATTGTGTATTACACCAAGAGAGAGAGAGAGGAACTATGGAAAGAGTTAGATAGTTTTAGGAAACAGAACGTGATTTTGAAAAAGAGGTTAGACAAAAATTTAGAGGAAACACACGAATTAGAACGAGAAAACGAACACTTTAGACAGGAGATAGGTTTACCAAAGGACGTTGAATTTAAAAAGGATCTGAACATAACCAGATTAGAAGAGGCAAATAATACAATCAGCGTTTTGAATACAAAATTAATTAATCAACATAAGGAGTTTGAACGGAAATTAGCAGATTTAACTTTGAAAAATAAAATTGTAAAACCAACGGACGATTCTAAAATATTCAAAATGAGTTTAGTGAGGATAGCAGAAAAGGTGGTGCCAATTTTTGATTCTTCGAGGGCATCGGAATTACACAAATTTGTTATAAGTTGTCGTATAGTAGAAAAAGATCTAAAACCAGAAGATCACCCAGTAATGTTAGATTGTATAAAACTCAAATTGTTTGGTGAGGCATATAATCTTGTTAAGTCATTAGAGATAAAATCTTTAGATGAATTAATAAGTTTACTTAGTGGAGCGTATTCAAAAATAACCATTTTAGAAGATGTTCAACAGGAGATACGACAGGCAGTACAGTTGGAAGGAGAGGATATTTTTAGGTTTGCGAGAAGACTACGTTGTTTGTTTACATCTGTAAAAACAATTATAGAGGATCGATGTCCAGGTAGAGATTGTGATATTTTATTAGAAGAAATAAATACTTCAGTAAAATCATTCAGGTTAGGACTTAGAGACCTCACTCTTCGACTTCATATAATGAGGTCAAGTGCAAAAACCTTAGGAGAACTAGAAATTGAAGCCAACTGTGCACAAGTAGAGTGGAAAAGATGTCATTTCGGTACGTCTTTCAATAATGAAAAATCGGTTATTAATCATATAAACTCTCAAGAAATGTCGCCAACTATAAACGATTTTACACAGTTGGCACAACAACAGCAAGAAATAACACAGCAGTTGTATACGATGACGTCACAAAACCGACGGAGTGGCAGCGCAAATAAATATGCAACCATCTTAAGGGGAAACGAAGGATCTCAGTTGCAGCGGGATAATGAAGAAACGAAACCAGCAACAAAAACTAATCTTTCGGAACCCCATCCATCAGTTCCAATTTGTTCATTTTGCAATAAGGCAGGTCATACACGAGCTAAGTATTTCAGTCGAGATAATACTCCTTGTTGTAGAGAATGTGGAGAATATGGACACGAACCAGGTCCGAATTGTAGTCAAAAGAGTAGACATCAGGCAAATCCGCTTGACGCAGGCAATGCACAGAACGTACAGCATTCAGGATACGATAACTACAGAGAAAATCAAAATTATCAGCAAAATAAGAAATATGATAATAATGAAAACAAGAATAATGGTTATTATAATACTCGAAACCAAAATAGAGGCAATTATACAAGGTGGCGCAAAAGAAGTCATCCGATGTTGTTTGGCTCTTATTTTTTTTTCTAAATAAAAAACTTCGATTCTGTTTTTTGATTATGTTTATTTAGATCTTTAGAATTAATTGTGTTAAGTCGAGAAGATGATATCGGATAAATGGGAGCCGTCACAATTGATTGCCATACGGGCTCGTTTTATGGCATTTTCCATCACTTCGGCGAGAGTTTCGGGCGATAAATTCTCGCATTCGTATCGGATATTTTCCTTGAGGGCTTCCAAGGTCTCAGGCTTGTTGATGTAAACACGAGACTTCAAAAAACCCCATAAAAAGAAGTCCGGGACCGTTAAATCGGGCGATCTGGCGACCCGGAAACGCGGCCTTTAGAATGTCGGTTGTGGCTCGTGCAGTGTGTGCTGTTGCTCCGTCCTGTTGGAACCACATGTCCACCAGTCCTAATTCGTCCAGTTCGGGCAGAAAAAACTCGGTCAACATTGCCCTATAGCGCGCACCGTCCACTGTTGTCGTTTGACCCGCGGAGTTCGGCCCGATGACTCCTCCAACGTGAACAGCGCACCACGCAGTCACTTTGAGCGGGTGTAATGGTTTCTCGTGCATCACTCGCGGATTTTCGGTTCCACAAAAGCGATAATTTTGCTTGTTCACGTACCCGCTGAGGTGAAAATGAGCCTCATCGCTCATTAGAATTTTTGCCAACACCACAGACAAATTGTTACGCAAAAAAATAGACACAATTATTCCGCGTTCTTGGGGAGTGTATTGCTCCATGGCTTATTCACTTGTATTCTGTATCTGTCTAGTCCACAAATGTCAAAACAGATTTGACATTGGCGGCCATTTGCAAAAATGAGAGCATCTTCCAATAGGGTGATTTCTTTTGCGCCACCTTGTATAGAGGTTAAAGAGCAGACGAAAGATGAAGTAAATCTGGTTCAGAATAACCCAGCTACAGAGATAAATGAACAGATAAAAAATGGAGTAAATTTGTTACAAAATGATCAGAGTACGGAGGTTAATAAACATACGAAAGACGAAGTAAATCTGGTTAAAAATAATAATGTAGAGCCCAGGACCCGGGCTCAATTGAAGAAAGTTTCATTTAAAATAAATGGCAAAAGTCGAAAAATAAAGTACGAGAAACAAAAATTAAATTCTTGCAGAATCGAGCAAAGAACAATTAAATCTGAGAAAAAGGAGAAAGTGAACCTTATTGAGTATAGTCGACCAGCTGGTAATTTGGTACTGTGGTTATGTAAAACTTTATTAAATATTTTTGTAATGATATTCGCGATCATTTATTTTTGTTCAGATATTATCCTCAATAAATGGGAAAAGTTGTGTGTATACAATGGAGAATTTATCGAAAATTTTAATAATTGTTTGAATAATATTTTCAATACGTTTTTAAAATTTAACGCCAGCAGTGAAACAAAAATTGTATAGTAATGCAAGTGAAAGTTCGTCATTCGTCAACAAAAGACGTTTATGTAGAGTTACCTTGCAAAGAAGCGAAAAAGGGAAAACTCACATTACTCGTCGATTCTGGCGCTGACACTAGTTTAGTGAAAGCAAATACCATAAATGATTTTATTGACAAGGATGAAGATGATATAAAAGATTTGAGCGGAGCTTTTGGAGAACAGGTTACCACATCAGGTTCCATTCAGAATAGTCAATCAGATTGTTCTAATTTGATTTTTAATTTCCATGTAGTAAACTTACGCAAAGGCATACTAGCAGATGGTATACTGGGTAGGGATAACTTATGGAATAATATTCTTTAATAAATCAGGGAGTGAAATAAAAATTATCATTGAAGAGATGGAAGTCAATGAAAATATCATATTGCAATAATGAAATAAATTCAAAATCGCGTACGTTAACGGTAGTACCGATGAAAATAAAATCGCGTACGGTAACGATAGTACCGATGAAAGTAAGAACGAAACTTTGGTGATCCATCAACAAGAAATATCACCAAGTGTTTATTTAGCCGAAACTTTAGTAAACAATAAAAAAGGTGTAGTTTACGCTCCAGTGGTAAATGCATCAGAGAACTACGTTGAATGGTGTAATGACTTTGAGCCAGTATTTACCGATTTCAATAAGTACAAAGAAGCGGAAGATAACAATATCATGAGCATGCATGAACTTAAAACAAGTGATCGGATAACTGAATTGTTAAGTAAATTAAATTTGGATTCAAGCCTAAATGTTGAAGAAAAAAATGCGATGGAAAATATTTGTATGGCGTATAATGATGTCTTTCATTTCGAAGGTGACATCTTGACGAGTACAAATGTGTTAAAACATTGCATCGATACTAAACAAGATCAGGCACCAATTAATCAAAAACAATACAGATTGCCACAAATGCACAGGGGAGAGATTAACAAACAAGTACAGAAATTGTTACATGATGGTATAATCTCACCGAGTATTTCGCCATGGAATTCACCACTTTTGTTGGTACCTAAGAAAAGTGGTAAAGATGGTCAGAAAAAATGGAGGTTAGTCATCGACTACAGAAAACTTAACGAAGCGACAATTAAGCAAGTTTTTCCCATTCCTAGAATAGAGGAAAATCTAGAGCAATTGGGACATAGCCGGTATTTTTCTACGCTAGATTTAGCGAGTGGCTACCATCAGGTGATGATGGATGTGGGCGACAAAGAGAAAACAGCCTTTAGTACAGGGCTTGGGCATTTCGAGTTTAATAGAATGCCATTTGGTTTAACAGGGGCACCAGCCACTTTTCAAAGAATGAATCACATTCTATGGGTTACAGGGGATAGAATTTTTCGTACACCTCGATGACGTAGTCATTTATGGGCGTAATTTGGAAGAGCACTCCATGAGGTTGTGTAAGGTCCTCGAAGCCTTACGGAAAAATAATTTGAAACTAAATACAGAAAAATGCAATTTTCTGCGTAGAGAGGTAGTTTATTTAGGACATAAATGTTCGGCAGAATAAGCGCTTCCTGATCCTGCCAAGGTGGAAAGTTTGAAAAATATTCCACCACCAAGGTCTCGTAAACAAGTACAAGCTTTTTTGGGACTGGTTAATTACTACCGTAAATTTGTGCCCGTATTGGCAAATATGGCCTTACAAATTAATAAATTGTTAAGAAAAGACACACCGTTTAAATGGACAGAAGACTGTCAAAATTCGTTTGAAGAATTAAAAAAGGCGATAATTTCACCGCCTATATTAATATATCCTGATTTTAATGAAAAATTTTTATTAACTACAGACGCAAGTAACGAAGCGTTAGGGGCGGTTTTGTCCCAGGGAATCGTGGGAGAAGATAGACCAATTGCATTCGCAAGTAGAGCTTTGAATGATGCTGAAAAGAGATATTCAACTATTGAAAAAGAATTTTTGGCAATAGTATGGGCTACAAAAAATGTTAGACCATATCTTTTGTTACGACATTTTGAGGTATATACCGATCATCAACCTTTAAGAGGAATAGCAAATTTAAAGGATCAGACGTCCAGATTAGCACGATTTAGACATAAACTGTCAGAGTATAATTTTGAGATAATTTATAAACCAGGCAAACGAAACCTTAATGCCGACGCATTAAGTAGAATAGTTAGAGAAAGTGATGATAATACTAAAATAGCCGCCGTAGAGACGAGGAAAAAGAGAATGAACCACCGGCAGAAATTGTCAATACCGGCGGAGAAAATAAAACGGTGCTTGACACAAGCACTGATGACAGTAGAGTTGAAAATAGTAAAATTTTATCCGAAAATATAAAAATTTTAACCGATCAAAAACAAATTGAGACAATATTAAAAGACTCTCACAATTTACCTTTAGGAGGTCATCAAGGTGCATTGAGAACTTATTTGAGAATACGAGAAAAATTCCGTTGGAAAGGAATGCAAAAACAAATAAACGAATATGTTCGGAGTTGTTTAAAATGTCAGTTAAACAAGAGTTCAAAACTGACAAAAATGCCTATGGTAGTAACCGATATACCGCAACGTCCTTTTGAGAAGTTGTACATGGACATGGTAGGGCCCCTACCGGAAACAACTTCAGGCAATAAAAATATTTTGACTTTTCAAGATGACTTCTCAAAATATATGGCATGTATTGCCATACCTGACGCGGAAGCAAGTACGGTTGCCAAAGCTTTTTACGACGAGATAGTTACTCGCCATGGCATTTCTAAAATGTTGATTACCGACAACGGTACCAATTTCATTTCGGAATTATTCTCTAACGTATGTAAAACGTTAGGAATAAAAATGCTTCACATTACACCGTATCATCCGCAGGCTAATGGCTCACTGGAAAGGAGTCATCGACCTTTAGCGGAATATTTAAGAAGTTTTGTTAATGAAGACGGATCAAATTGGGATCAGTGGTTGTCAGCGGCTATGCATGTGCATAATAACACACCACATACGTCAACAAAACAATCACCTTTTCGTACACTATATGGATTTGATATAGAAATACTAAGTAATTTGAAACGAAAAAGGAATCCTGTATATAATACAGAAGACTCCGCGATATTACTTAAATATCAAAAGTTTAGCATAAGCAGAATTTTAAAATTTTTGGGATTTGTAGAAGTGTTTATTGTGAGAATAGTGAAATAATTTTTAAATGCAAGTAGTTTTCAGAGTAAAAGTTTAACCATTTTTATTTTCATTCGATTTCGTGAGTTTCGTAAAATTAAATCAGATAATGGTTTAGGTAATTTTTTTTTATTTAGATTGATTTATATTTTGTTTGTATACTATAATTTATATCGTATATTATACTATATATGTATGTCCAGTAAATTTTATTTGACTTATTTAGTATTTTTGAGTAAAAAGTAGAAGCATTTAATATATTGGCATGATTCGTCCGGTTCCCAGCTTGTGAATCGACGTTGGACGACTACGGAGGAAAACTTCAAATGAGAACCAAGACGACTACCCAAGCACGATAAAACAACTGTACGACGTTAAATACAAAGTAAACAACACTGCGAAAATAATACAAAATAAACATCATCACATACTCATTCCACTGATGTCACTTAACTACTAATGATCGTTTGTCGAATGAACTATATAGCCACCCATTTCGAATTTTCACGCATGAAGATGAATCAGAGTGTTCTTACCAATATGCACGATAGCAGCAGAGTTTCCACCAAGAAGTAACACACGTACCGTTAATATACGTATTTATGGGGCGTTTCATCGAGAATGTACGACTTCGGTATCTAAGTTACACTGATACCTACGTTTGTGTCGCCACAGTAAGAGTCCTCGGGCAGACACCAAAGCAATATGGTTGTTCACACTAACCATCATCAACCTGTGCAAGAGAACGATACTACGCTCGACGGTTGTTAAAGTTAATCATCAACAACCAGTATAAGAGCAAGATTTACTACTGATGTCTACAAGAAGAAGATTTCCATCTGATCACAGTTCATCACCAATTTGAGAGGTAATGGTTCAGCATTGAGTCACAGCATTGACGGAAGAAAAACTATAGTTGCAGCATGGCAATGAGTTAATCCACTGGCATTAACAATAAACGATGCAAGGCGGTTAGTGTCATATTTATTAACGATTGCGAAAGATGACATCGCTCAAGAATACTTGTTCCGAGATGATCACCGATAATATCACCATCACCAGAGAAGAGAAGAAAAACCCCGATGATTGCCAATTTTAAATAAATATTATTACTATAAATGTACGAAAGAGAAAGTTTTTAAGATATTTAATACAAAATTTTTATTGTAACAAATTTAGATTTTCATATTTTAATATTCATATTATCGTTTTGCAATGTAAATGTATTTTTGATTTGTAAAGTATTTAAATGCAACCTATCCAAACCACTAGTTGTAGAAAAAAAAAAATCTAGAAAGAGACTAGTTGGAAATCATTTCATGATTTCTTTTAGGGGGGTGAGGAATGTTGTATATTGGCTTATTCGCATGTAGCGGATTGTAAATATTGTCGAATACGATGAACTCAGAAAATTGCAAGCAATGCGGAAATAGCAATTTTTTGTAAACAAATAATTCGTAACCGACTTATTATTACAATCAGGCCGAATATGAATAAGTAAATATGAAGAATTAGGTCAACCAATGCAGAAGCCGCGATCAATTCTCGGTCAAGCTTTTGGTTTTTATTGGCCTAGGTTAGGAGCGGGTTACGAAGAGTAAAACGTAACCACTGGGCGTTGCCAAAGATAAGTAGGTTTCTTTAGATTTTGGTTTGGATAGAAATCGGAGTCTTGAGTAGTTCGTGTTAAGAATAAGATCGTTAATAGAAATAAATAACGATTTTTTAATAATATAAAAATAAAAAGTGTTTTTGTAAACTTAAAATTTGCGGGTGTCAGGAGACATAAATGAACCAGAAGAAGAAAAACAACTAAGGAAGTCCCACCCAGGAAAATTCTTTACAACAAAGTAAAAACTAAAGAATTCCACGAGGAAGCTTCACTTTTACAACATTGGCGCAGCCGGTAGGATTCTTCATTTTTACATTTTATTTCTTCATTCGTACAGTTGTTTTCTCGTGATTGGGTAGTCGTCTTGGTTCTCATTTGAATTTTTCCTCCGTAGCCGTCCAACGTCGATTCATAAGCTGGGAACCGCACGAATCATGCCAATATATTAAATGCTTCTACTTTTTACTCAAAAATACTAAATAAGTCAAAATAAAGTTTTCTGGACATACATATATAGTATAATATACATATAAATTATAGTATACAAACAAAATATGAATCAAAGAATAAAAAAAAAAATCTAAAAAGAGACTAGTTGGAAATCATTTCATGATTTCTTTTAGGGGGGTTAGGAATGTTGTATTTTGGCTTATTCGCATAAAGCGGATTGTAATTATTGTCAAATACGATGAACTCAAAAAAAATTGCAAGCAATGCGGAAATAGCAATTTTTTGTAAACAAATAAATCGTAACTGACTTATGATTACAATCAGCTGAATATGCATAAGTAAATATGAAGAATTAGGTCAACCAAATCAGAAGCCGCGATTGATTCTCGGTGAAGCTTTTGGTTTTTATTGGCCTAGGTTAGGAGCGTGTTACGAAGAGTAAAACATAACCACTGGGCGTTGCCAAAGATAAGTAGGTTTCTTTAGATTTTGGTTTGGATAGAGTTCTTCGTGTTAAGAATTAGATCGTTTGAGCAAGTGTGCTCTTTTATTTAATCGAAATAAATAACGATTTTTAATAATATAAAAATAAAAAGTGTTTATTAATTTAAAATTTGCGGGTGTCAGGAGACATTAAAGAACCATAAGAAGAAAAACAACTAAGGAATTCCCACCCAGGAAACTTCTTTACAACAAAGTAAAAATTAAAGAATTCCACGAGGAATCTTCATAACTTTACAACATTGGCGCAGCCGGTAGGATTCTTCATTTTTACGACATTCGTTATAAATTCATTGACTCTGAATTTTTGATTTTTTTAGTATGATTCTAGTATCTTATGAAAGCAAGGAAGGAGCAAACACTTTAATTTGCACACAAGACCTTCATGCCATACTCTATCAAATGCCTGACCAACATCAAGAAAAATTGCTGAGCAGTATTCTCGAATCTCAAAGGCTTTTCTTATCAGATTAGTTATACGATTCACCTGTTCTATTGTTCCATGGTTTTTGCGGAAGCCAATTTGATGGGATGGTATAATGTTACGATCAATTAAATATTTTAGTTTTGATAGTAGCAATTTTTCGAAAAGTTTGGACAGGCACGGATGTAGACTTATAGGTCTGTAGGAGGACGGTAATGTTTTGTCCTTTCCAGGCTTTGGTATCATTATAATAAGTGATTTTTTCCACGCCATCGGAAAGTATCCAGTTCGAAAAATCGCATTAAATAGTAGTGTGATAAGCTTAACCGCTGTACTTGGTAGTTCAATAATCATTTTCGGAGTTATAAGATCATACCCAGGGTTTTTTTTTGGATTTAGGTCGTTTCGTATGATATCATTAACCTCATTACGGTTTAAAAAAACTGACACTGTTACATAATTTAAAAGGTTAGTTAAAGAAGGAATCACAAATCCAAGAGTAGGCGGATTTGGTTTGAAAACCTGGCTCAAGTAGTTAGCAAATGCTATGGCTTTTTCTTCTTCGCTGCTGCCCAGTTAAAATCTTAAGTTCTGATTGGCGATTCGCCCTCTACAGGTAAATTTATCTTCTTGTTTCCTTCCACAGTGAAAACTTTGTTGTACACAGAGGTGATAATCTTTTCACAAAGTTACTTTGGTCTTTGTCTTCTTCTAGCTTCAGGGCCTCCTTGAGTTTTCTCGTAGCATCAACGAGTCTTAGCTTTGCAAAAGGGGATCTATGTGCTTGCCATTCTCTTCTCAGTCGACGCTTATCTGTTACGAGTTTTTCTATGTAGCTATTATTTAATGCTGTCATTTTTGTAGCAGTAGAATTCCTAGGAATGGAATGTTCCGCCGCTGATATCACCATTGAATTAAAAATTTGGACAATGTCTTCGATATCCCCCTCTGACTCTATTTTTGGATTTGTATGGATATGACTGCTGATATACTTTTTATATTTAAGCCAATTCGTTTTATGGGTGGTTAGTCGGGTGGGAAACTCAGCTAGTATTGGCTTATTTAGTACGCAGAAGGTTACAGGATCAGATGATAGATCGAAACTTGTATCAGCTGTGATTAGATTTCTGCTTAAATTTTGTATGATAACAAAGTCTATAAGGTCTGGTATTTTCTTATTATCTATAGGCCAGTAGGTAGGTTTACCTGGTGATACGACATCGTATCTATTTTGTCGGTTAAGAATGGTATTGTACAGTTGCCTACCTTATGGATTTACAAGACGTGAGCCCCAATGCGTATGTTTAGCATTATAATCTCCAGCAGCCAAAAATCTGCCTCCTAGGGTGTCAAATAAATCTTTAAATTGTTTCTCAGTTACTGTAAATCGTGACGGACAATATACAGCAGACAGTGTTAAAGTTCTTTCGTTGCATTTTACGCATATTGAGGTAGCTTGCAGACAGCTTTTCGAATATGTTTCTAAGGCATGGTGTTTTATTCGGTTGATTATAAGAATTGCAGTTCCTCCATGAGCCTTGCCGTCTGGATGGCTTGTCTTATATAGTGTGAAACCTGTTATGCCGAAATTATATTTGCTTGTTAGATGAGTTTCAGCAAGAAGCATGACATCAATTTCTTGATTTATTAAGAAAGTTGTGATTTCGTGTTTATTTTGGCTAACGCCGTTTGCATTCCATAAACAAATCTTCAAAGAACTCATTTTTGAGCCAATAAAACTTGCAACATTTGATTTTGCGTTCTAATCATGTCTTGGAGCATACTTTGCATTGTAGACATAAATTGTGTCATACATTGCGTTAAGTTTAAAATCATAGCCTCCAGCTCTCCAGATGCTTGAGGTATGATTTGAGGTACTTGTTCAGCTCATATATAGGATGAGTTTCGTTTTTTTTTTAAATTGGTTGAATTAGGGTCTAATTCGATTTTGAACATTGGTTGCATAATTTTGTTTTTATTTATTATGTTGATCACAACTTTTACTCCGAACCCTTTTTCTTCCAATGCTTCTTTAATTTCATTAGAATCTACACTGGACTCTATGCCTTTAATGACCACTACTAGGCCTTTGCTACTTTTGAGCTGATATGTGTAGTAGTTTTTATTTGTATCATTAAGAAATTTAAAAATAATACGGTAATTACTCTCAGTATAGATTTGTAATTTGGTTTCATGTATGTTCCCTTTAGTCAGAGGGACTATATGAAAATTATTACTGCCGATTAGTCATGTAATGTTTGAAACCAACTCTTTTGAGCTACGCTCGCGCAAGTAAATTGGCGGCGGTTTGGTGCTTTTAGCACTAGGAGCAGCTTCCGTATCAATATTTGATGCATCTAAATTGTTTTCACCTAATGGAGCAAACCTATTATTTTTTAAGGGATCAGAAGGTTCATCATAATTTATTTTAGTCATTTTAGGAGCATTACCTTTATTCCCGTTTTGTGGACTTAGTTTCCGTTTAACTAGTATGTAGCGATCCATACCAGTTTGTACTGCCGGTCCTTTTGGCCTACTTACCAATGCGGTTCGCTCACTTATTGACATACTTACAGATGGCGTCGTGGAGGGTTGTTCCTTATCCGAAGGTAGTGCTCCAATCTTTTGTTGGCTTTGCGATAGATGTTGTTTTTGCCGCTGAGATTTGAGTTGTTGGTCGTCGTTGTGTGAGTCTTGTTGAAGGTTTAATTTTACGTTGGGTATATGATCCCCAAAAACTTTTTTGGTGTTTTGTCTTTCCGGGAAAATGTCACCACACCCTTGCGTTGTTGGGATAGCGGGAAAAACACATTGCGCGCTCCACGACAAAGGACTCGATTTTTCTTTTGTTTTTGTTTCAGCAGCCAACATCGTTTTTTTAACCGTTGTTTTTTTCGCGGATAAAATATTTATTGTTTTTAGTGTTTGAACTGGTGAAGTTTTTGTTGTTGCCATCGAGTCACATCTCTCTCGAGCTGGAGATCTCTCCACTGGCATTGTTGGTGTTTTTTGTAATTATTGATTTTTTCGTTTTTTATTGTTTGTTTTGATTTTGTTATTTAAATTTTATGTTTTTAATTGTTTTGTGCCGTTGGCAGCTTTCTTAGCGAGCCAAAATGATCACAATTTATTTTGAGCGTCTAGACAATTTTCGCAGTACCCATACGTAGTAACTGCTCGGTACCTTTCGTCGACATTCATTGCTCGGAAATCAGAGCAGAAACGAAGAGGATGCCACGCACGACACAAATGACATGCGGCAGTTGTCGCCTTCAAAGTGAAACTCTTACGACCGATATGACAACAACTCATTGTTTAACGATAAAAAAAAAACTGAAACATGAAAAAAAGGGACAAGATTTTAACCTGTTGGTAGAACAACAAGTTTTACGAAGGGTCGTGTTATAGTTTCACGTTAAGTTCTTACATCTGCAACTCTAACTTTGCTGTCTCGACCTTTGTAGACTTTAACAACTCTACTTAATTTTCTCTCATTTGGAGGTGAATTTTCCTCGCGTACCACCACCAAATTATCAGTTTCAATGTCTTTAGAAAGAAACTTCCACTTAAACCTTTTTTTGAAATTCTTTTAGATATTCTGCTTTCCATCGTTTGCAGAAATGTTGATGCATAGCATTAAGTTTTTGCCACCGATTCTCAATTGAAATTGAATTTTCGAAAATATCTTTCTTTACTCTCAAAAACAAAGGTCCTTATACTAGGGGCTAATATATCTGGATTTTTAGATAGAGTACAAATGGGTCTTGAATTTAAACATGACTCAATTTGTGACAAATGAGTTGACAATTCTTCAAAGGTGTACTTCATACCACCTGCTACCTTTTTAAAATGCGATTTAAAACTTCTCACTACTGCTTTCCATAAGCCTCCCATATGAGGAGTGCCGGCATGATTAAAGTACCAAACTATATATTGATTGGATGGCTGAATTCCCGAAACTCACGCCGCACGACCTTCGAAGCGCCTCCAAAATTCGTTCCATTATCCGATTAAATATGCCCAGGGCAACCTCTTCAAGCTACAAACCTAGTAAAAGCTGCTGCGAATGTGACAGCTTATAAATCGCTAGCTTCTAAATGAATGGCTTTAGTTGTAAAACATACAGAGACGAAAACATAATTTTTTGTTATTAAACATGCGCGGACTGTATAATTATTGATCTCAAAAGGTCCTGTGAAGTCTACTCCAGTATTAGCAAAAGGACGGGATAATGTCGTTCTACAGGGTGGCGCAAAATTAATCACCCTATTGGAAGATGCTCTCATTTTTGCAAATGGCCGCCAATGTCAAATCTGTTTTGACATTTGTGGGCTAGACAGATACAGAATACAAGTGAATAAGCCATGGAGCGATACACTCCCCAAGAACGCGGAATAATTGTGTCTATTTTTTTGCGTAACAATTCGTCTGTGGTGTTGGCAAAAATCATAATGAGCGATGAGGCTCATTTTCACCTCAGCGGGTACGTGAACAAGCAAAATTATCGCTTCTGGGGAACCGAAAATCCGAGAGTGATGCACGAGAAACCATTACACCCGCTCAAAGTGACTGCGTGGTGCGCTGTTCACGCTGGAGGAGTCATCGGGCCGAACGCCGCGGGTCAAACGACAACAGTGGACGGTGCGCGCTATAGGGCAATGTTGACCGAGTTTTTTCTGCCCGAACTGGACGAATTAGGACTGGTGGACATGTGGTTCCAACAGGACGGAGCAACAGCACACACTGCACGAGCCACAACCGACATTCTGAAGGCCGCGTTTCCGGGTCGCTTAATTTCGCGTTTTGGCGATTTGCACTGGCCCGCCAGATCGCCCGATTTAACGGTCCCGGACTTCTTTTTATGGGGTTTTTGAAGTCTCGTGTTTACATCAACAAGCATGAGACCTTGGAAGCCCTCAAGGAAAATATCCGACGCGAATGCGAGAATTTATCGCCCGAAACTCTCGCCGAAGTGATGGAAAATGCCATAAAACGAGCCCGTATGGCAATCAATTGTGACGGCGCCCATTTATCCGATATCATCTTCTCGACTTAACACAATTAATTCTAAAGGTCTAAATAAACATAATCAAAAAACAGAATTGAAGTTTTTTATTTAGAAAAAAAATAAGAGCCAAACAACATCGGATGACTTTTTTTGCGCCACCTTGTAGATATGGTAAAGCAGCTGTTTACGCCAAACGGCTTAAAGCTAATTTTTTCTATCTACAAAATTGAAATTGTATTCTTTTTTTTATGCATATTTACATTTGGCACTTTGGCCACTGTAAATATCAATATTTCTAAAAAAATGTTGTTCATTTTTATTACGGCTTCTGTTTTGCCGGTTAATTTATACATCAGACTCTAATCGGAACCGCAATGGGAATACCACGGAAAATAAAGCTCCCTTTTTAACATTTAAAACATTTTATGATAGTATTTTATGACTGCTTTTACAAACTGTAGTAATAAATATCAGATATCATAAATATTTGTAATTCGGAATAACACTATTTGCCAGTCGCACGCATCACTAATACGTCTGGCATTTTTTATTTACAGTCCACAGATATTGAAGAAAATGGATAGTATTCATATTGCTATCACTTGTCTGAAGTAATTTAGTTTTAATGACGGTCGCTTATCAATCACAAAAATGATTGACAAAACTTTTATTTATCTTTATTACTAATAATTTTTATTTATATTTAAGATTTAACTAATGTAACTTAGTTTTACGATTATTTTATAATTTTTTGTATATATACGTCGAGAATTTTAAAATAAAATCAGTAATTTACAACTACTCAAGACCGTCGTTTCAACATTTGGTCCTTCGAGTTGTGTTCTTGAAGAATTTCCCACCAGTTTTAAGATTTTCAAGGCTCAATTTAAATCAACCGATTCTAAAAAAATAAGTATTAAAACAAAAACATAAACAAATATAATTAAAAAAAAAAGTTTAAATAAATAAAAAAAAGAGAAGCGTCTCCACAGCTAAACAGTGGAGGAAGTGTTGAAAAATAAAGTGTTGTGAAAAAAAAGTGTAAGTGACCCGTCTGCTCAGCCAGAGTAGAAGTTAAAGTGAAAAAACAAAAACTCAAAGTTGCAGCGAAACAGTCTGCTTTCGGTAAGCATGAATCGCCTACAATTTATCTTCCGGACTGCTGGTACTCACGTGGATCGTTCACGCGAACTTTCAAAAACATATGTACATACATACATACATACATACATACATACATACATACATACATACATACATACATACATACATACATACATACATACATACATACATACATACATACATACATACATACATACATACATACATACATACATACATACATACATACATATGTGTTGAAATAAAACACTTATATTTTTTATAGAAACAAAACAATATAATTTTATTTGAAAAGTCGAAACGAAATCTGAATAACAAGCGAGTAATAAGTAGTATTGAATAAGAATATGTAACTGCTAAAAAACTTAAAAACAAAAATTGAACAAAAGTGGGCTGTCAAAGTCCATAAGAGACTAAAACAAAATTTTATATTTTTGCATTTTTGCTTAACCCGAATAATTAGTACTCATATATAATGACGACCGAGCAGCAGCGTTTATTTAGGAGCTGAAATCGGCTGAAATCGATAGGTGAGTAAAAAATCTACAAACACACGGAAACAGGCCAATCAGAACTCAAACCTTGGTCGAGTACTAGCAAGCTATTGAAAGAAAGTGGTGTGAGTTTCAGGAGAACCACACGAAATTAACGGTTTTTGGCGTCGCCATGCAATATTGGGAGTTTCGATACTACGAAGAGATTGACGAGGTAGTGAACAAAGGCAGAAGGCTAATTAACATATATAGCGACGAAACCGCCAAACCAACCGAAGAAGAGGAAGTTCCGGGGAAAAAAGAAGACGAAAAAGGTATCAGAGTTATAATGAGGACTTCAAATGATTCTTTTCGAATTGATCGATTTCTGGACAAAGCTGCTAGGTTACACCGTAAAATTTAAGACATGCTGGAGGGAACGGAGATAGATGAGGAATGGCTACTTAAAAAAAAACATCTGGAAAGCAGCTTCAAAAAAGTACAGGATGCGTTTAGCGATTGCAGCAAGCACCAGGACATTCTCAGGGAAGTTGATGTCGAATTAGATGAAGTTGAAAGTGAGCTGACATGCGCACTGATGGCAATGGTAAGAAGATACAAGAAGTCTGGTGATCGTCCACCCACACAACTAAAATTGGAGGACATCAAAATATCCATATTTTATGGGGATATCAATGAGTGGGTTTCGTTCCACGATTTATTCCAAAATATTATTCATGACTGTGTGAGTATTTCAAACGTTGAGAAATGAAAGCACATGTCAAAGAAGAAGCCGGGCGTCTCTTCCAACACCTAAGGGTAACAGACGAGAATTACGAAGCTGTCTGGGCGATACTAAACAAAACGTACTAGAACAAAAGGTTATTATTTACCACCCAATTCGCTAAGCTGTTAGATCATCCGATGGCAAACAGTGCGAGTATAAAACAGCTTCTTGACACAAAAAAAGAGTGAATTCATGCACTTAAAGCCCAGAGTATATTGCTTTTATCATTGCACGAAAATTCGACAAGAAGGGACTCAGCAAGTTCAGAGAAGTACAAAGTATTTGGAGCAGCAGTTTCAAGCATTGCAGGCCAGTAATGAGAGGAAACCTTCATAAACGCAGAGGCAGCAAGGTAACTATATGTAGAGATATCAAAACAACTACATGCAGAGATAGCCAAACAACTACATGCAGAGATAGCCAAACAACTACATGCAGGGGCAGCCAAACAACTAAATGCAAAGACAGTCAAACAATTACACGCAGGGCAACTACATGCATAGACAACAAGGTAACTTCACTCAAACGAATCCAGGAAGACAAGCAAATACGTTCTACACATCACAGCAGGAATGCATATATTGCAAAGGCGTTGTAAAGCTTGTAAAGCAACAACTACGAGCTTGTAGCGGTTATGGGAAATGGAAGAAGTCAACAATGTACCAATGCCTACGGAAGATGATACGTGCATGAAAATATATGCAGACAACACCAAAAGAGATAACGACGGCCGCTATGTTGTTAAACTTCCATTCAAAAAAGATGTCGAGCTTGGCGATTCCAGAAAGCAAGCAGTGGCCAGGTTCCTCAATCTAGAGAAACGGTTGAATTTCAATCAGCAGTTAAAACAGCAGTACGTGTCATTCATGAGGGAGTACTTGGAATAAGAACATATGAGAACACGGGAGAAAAGTTAGGTTAATACAAGGTGGCGCAAAAGAAATCACCCTATTGGAAGATGCTCTCATTTTTGCAAATGGCCGCCAATGTCAAATCTGTTTTGACATTTGTGGACTAGACAGATACAGAATACAAGTGAATAAGCCATGGAGCGATACACTCCCCAAGAACGCGGAATAATTGTGTCTATTTTTTTGTATAACAATTCGTCTGTGGTGTTGGCGCGAATTCCGTCGCCGATTTCCCGGCCGACTGACACCGACTGCGCAAACACTGCGCCGTTTAGCCACTAACCTTGAAGAGTATGGGACCACACGAGACGTTGCCAATAGTGGCCGGCCCCGGTGCGCCCGTTTTGCCGAGAATATCGCCGCTGTAGTCGAGGACGTCGAAGTGAGGCCCGAAACATCGACCAGACGACGTGCCACGCAATTGGGCCTCAGCCGGCGGTCCCTGCAACGAATTTTGGTGAAAGATTTGAACATCGTGGTGCACTGTTCACGCTGGAGGAGTCATCGGGCCATTTTTTTTCGAGAACGCCGCGGGTCAAACGACAACAGTGGACGGTGCGCGCTATAGGGCAATGTTGACCGAGTTTTTTCTGCCCGAACTGGACGAATTAGGACTGGTGGATATGTGGTTCCAACAGGACGGAGCAACAGCACACACTGCACGAGCCACAACCGACATTCTGAAGGCCGCGTTTCCGGGTCGCTTAATTTCGCGTTTTGGCGATTTGCACTGGCCCGCCAGATCGCCCGATTTAACGGTCCCGGACTTCTTTTTATGGGGTTTTTTGAAGTCCCGTGTTTACATCAACAAGCCTGAGACCTTGGAAGCCCTCAAGGAAAATATCCGACACGAATGCGAGAATTTATCGCCCGAAACTCTCGCCGAAGTGATGGAAAATGCCATAAAACGAGCCCGTATGGCAATCAATTGTGACGGCGCCCATTTATCCGATATCATCTTCTCGACTTAACACAATTAATTCTAAAGGTCCAAATAAACATAATCAAAAAACAGAATCGAAGTTTTTTATTTAGAAAAAAAAAAGAGCCAAACAACATCGGATGACTTCTTTTGCGCCACCTTGTACTATTTACCCCATCAGGTGGTAATTTGGTGGTATTTGATGCGAAAACAACTAACGGTCGTAGTTTAAACGACATTTAGCTGATCGGACCAAGGCTACAAAAAGATATATTTGATATTATTATGAAATGGAAAAAGTTTTGGATTATCACCATATATTATGGAGAGAGGATGAAAATAAAGCGATTAAAGAATTAAACCTTTGTACAGGCTTTTTGGATAATTCTTTGGCTTACGATGATTAAACAGTACTTCACACCTCTTGTGGATCCCACAAAAATAACAGGAGGTACAGTTCTCGAGCTACGCAACAATACAGCTATATATCTAGATACGATTGGAAAGGTGGTCGTGGTTACATCAAATTGAAATTAATTCGTATTCTATAATTTGACTTCGTACTTTGATAAAATGTCTGGTATTAAAGGTTTCATCCAAATTTTTCAAGATCCGTGCAGACTGTTGGATAACTTTGTTATCACTGCATCATTAGAGGAACATCACAAGGCGTTGGCATCAAACAATAAGTTTTTCGCGATTACTTATAAAAGGAACAAGAGAGCGCAGTTCGAATTTGTGGGTTCCTTTTATCACGTTTTGTTCGGAATGATATAATGCTGATGATCGAACCGAAATAGAGGACACTATGATTAAATTATTTGACAACCTGTTACCAACCCTTTTCGTATCGTAAATGGTATGGACCTCCAGCTAGCTCATTGCACTGGGCGTGGGGCATACAACCCTCTACAAAACTAAATTTATATTTACTCTACTCAAAACAAAGAATCAAAATTTACAATTAAATGATTATTCACAAAACATAAAAAATCCCGAAAATCTCAAAAAAAAAAAAATCCTAAATAAATAAACAAACAAAATGCAGTGAATTTAAGAGAGAGAAAGGGGTTGTCGGTCCCCCCTAATGTGACCCACCCTACCTGTGCTATCATACAATATAAATATTATATAATAACACCCACGTAAAAGAATTATTATTTTGTGAGTTACCCATTTTTACTCAATTCCATTTCAAATTTGATCCCATCTGAAATCTCCTCCCATTCACAATAACGTTAGCAGAACATTATTAATGTTCTTCTAATAAAAAGAAAATTTAATGAAGTTGTAAATTTTTTGCTCGACTTTCATTTGCCTATTTACACAACAACAACTTCAGCATAACGTTATGTTTAAAATAAAATAACCGAAAACATGAAACTTGTGTTAAAAAATGTTGAAGTCTTATAAGTGTTTTAATTAAAGAAAAATATCAACATGAAATACTAACAATATACTTAACAAATTAATAAAGTTAAATCTGTAAATTATTTAAACTAAATTAAATGAACATGATTCCCTATATATTAATAGATATAAAACTGTGCAATTGTTCAACTATATTAAAACAAAAACAAAAATTAACAAAATCGCACATAAAAATGTATAATGATAATAACAAAAAAAAATAAAGAAGAAAAAATCAAAAAATCAGCATTGGCAAAATAATCCCAAAGGGTTTCTGTGATATCAATTCGTTTAGAGACTTAAAAGCTCTCACACCTCCCTAAATGAGTTCATTCGTGGTATATGGACAAACAACACAAAAAAAACTTTGCATTTTGGGCACATTAACCCCAGGGACAATTTTGAGCCTTACTCTCAAAACAAAATGTAAATTTTACTTAAATAAAAATAAGAAAAGGTAAATAAATCTATATTATCTCTAATTTAATAATAATTTCCGCTTCCAGGATCCATTTTAAAAAGCCGCTTATTACTTTAAGCGTAACAACAACAAAAATTGGCAACTACGCCACTGCTTCAGACTCCAAAGTAAAAAAAAAATACAAATTGCCGCATATATCATTCGCTCGGACATTGCCAGATGCAAATCAGTTAAATCGTGAGGCAGCTCAAATGTTGCTCCAATAACGCAATTCTCTCTTTGGTCTAAAGAGTTTTCGCAACCAGGGATGTCAATTTGTAATTCATATTTTTGGGTCGCACGAGTTTGAATTTTCCCACATTTAAATTTAAGATTTCCTACCTTATTTGTAGTTTATGGCTGGGTATCTCAATACTTATTATTTTGCATCCAACAAGTATCTTCGCCATAAATCTCGGTGGCCACTTCGGGTAAGGTGGTATGGTGCTTCCTGGTCGGTTGACGTTTCGGCTGCACTGCCTCCTGCCTCGATCAAAGGTGGCCACAGATAGATACTGCAATATTTGTAATATTTTTATGTTCCGTACGTTTTATTTCGTATTCAAATTTTATACTTACGTCACTGAAGTCAATTGTGTTGCAAAATAAAATGTTTAGTAACGAACTGATTTTAATGAATTTTTACACCACTGGAACACTGAATTCAAAAAAAACTCTTTATAATTTATTTTACCACTATCGCAATTTTAATTTAAATTATTTAATTTTAACAATTGTGATCACCTTTTGTATAAAAAAAAGAAATTTAATGTAAAAAAAAAATTATGTTGAAACACCAAACGAATGAAAGGCACAAGGATAATTTTTGTATCCGGCGTTTAGGCTATCTGTATATAAAAAAAAAAAAACATTACTTATTAATAATCCAATCTTTTTACAAATTAATGAAAATTTAAAGTTACTTTTTATTTTTTTAATAATTTCAAAATTTAATAATTTTCGATAAACAAATAGCTCTATCGCGCCGACCGATTCGTACAAAAATTTCCTGTGATTAACTGACTTTGTACAAAATTAAATCGTACAAGGCTCATCGGTTTTCATTCCCTTTTTGGCGATTTTCTCGTACGATACTTCTGCAAAAGATTTTATAGCTACTTTTGAGCGAATCAGAAAGCTTATTTTTTTTTTAAATGTCCCGCCAGGAATCTTTACGTCCGTCTCATCTGTCCATTTTCCCGTTTTTAAGTAAATTTTCAATTTTAATATAAAAAAAATGGTTTTCTGACTTTGACAGACATAACTGATGTCGGTATCCAATATATCGGTCATATTTATGAAATATTTAAATCTATTAGACAGATGCAATACCAGGCGCTCATACGCTTCAGCAAGAAACCGACTTGCATTTTTGCAATGCACGAAATATTTAAGACTCAATGGGAATTTGGGCCTGGCAATACCCTTCATTTTTTAACTAGAGTTACTATGAGTCCTGTTATATTCCGCTCACTACTACGGCGAATTGAGATACTTAAGCCAGAGATACTAGTGTTGCCATACTGTAGTACCTATCTAGCTTAAAGTATTCGGTATTAAAATTGATTTTTTTTTTGGATTTGTACCAACCGCAACAAACCAACTGGATCTTAAGCAGTTAATAAAGAAACAAATATGAGTTGTGTCGATATAAGAAAAGTTTAAATAGCAATATCCTATATTTCGGAAGCTGGCCATGGAACTCGGGAACAGATCACTCATGTCAAATGTCCACGTCAGATAAATTAACAACTCTGAATGCAAATACGAATAGAGAACTTTTGAGTCGATCTTAGCATCATCAATAAATGGCTTTACAAGATGTTCGGAAAGCCGAACAGTCACCTCGAATGCAAAAAATAAGTTACAGGCCAACATAGAGGTCCCTGCGCAAGAGGTTCTTACACTTAATCCTGGGTGCACCGCACAATATAACGGAGTTACGATGTCAGTCTCAGCGAGAGACGCAGTTTCAATCGTCAACCTGGGTAAAATACATCGATGACATCATTGATTTGCAGGTCAAACCGTTAGATTCTACAGTGGTCAACAATAGCAGAGAGATTGACCGACTTAAGACCATGATCGACGCTTTAAAATCCGAAGACGTCAAATTAAGAAGGATATCTTTTCACCACGTTCTAGTCTAGTAATAAGTCTAATATTTTACATAAGAATGAAATGTTGAATTCGCGCCGCCGGTGTCTTTTATTCGCCGCCGGCAGAATGTTCACATATGAAAACAAATCTTATCACTTAATTGTTGTCGCAGTGTTTTCGTTTAATGATAGTCTTTTATGACTGCTTTTACAAACAGATATCCTGAATATATGCTATTCGGAATAACACTATTTGCCAGTCGCACGCAGCACTAATGCATGTGACATTTTTTTTTTTTTAAATTTTATTTACAGATATTGAAGAAAAAGGATAGTATTCATATTGCTATCTTATCTTATCTAAATTAATTTAGTTTTTATGACGGTCGCTTATCACTTCTTTTTGTTATGTTTACAATTGTGTTGTAAAAAAGTGTCTTCGTGGATTTCTTTAGTTTTTTCTTTGTTTCTTCCTATAACCTCATTGTTCATCAGGCGGTAATTCGGGAAAGCAGCAAAGCAACAAAGTTCAGAGTGGTATTTGATGCTTCTGCGAAAACAACTAACGGTCGTAGTTTAAACGACATTTTGCTGATTTGACCAAGGCTACAAGTATAGCAAAGATATTTGACCTCCTCGGATGGCTCGCTCCAGTGAATATATTATGTAAACTGTTTATGCAAAAGTTGTGGTTGTCGAATAAGAAATGGGATGATGAATTGGAAGTAGAATTGATTAAAGATTGGCACAAGTTTGCAGAGGTCCTACCAAAATTCGAAATGGTCATAGTTCCACGCTGGATACAAGTAACTGAAGAAGAAAAGGCGGAGATGCATGGCTTTGCGGATGCTTCAGATGAGGTATATGCAGCTGTAGTCTATATGAAGGCTGGGTCTTCGGTAAGGATGCTGATTGCAAAGATGAAAGTATATCCAATTAAAAATAGGAAAACCATACCAAAATTGGTGTAGTATGCGGCTCATCTCTTAGCAAAATTACTGGCGAAAATTTAGAGTATAATCAACATTCAAGACGCAATTTACGGCTGGAGTGACTCTATGATAACAATATCTTGGATCACCAGTAATAAAAACAATGAAAAATTTATTCGAAACAGAGTTAACGATACTAAAACTAAAAGCCAGAGTTGAAATGGCAACATGTAAATCAGGTGACAATCCAGCAGATGTGTCATCCAGAGGAATTTTGCCGCATAAACTAGCTGATCACAAAATTTGGTGCAGTGGATCGGAGTGGTTATCCAAGCCAGTGGACGAATGGCCAACTCAACCAACATCATTTGACACTGCAATTTCATCAATTATTAGATAAGTATTCGACCTTTGACAAATTGGAAAGAGTGATGGCATATGTACTAAGATCCGCAAAGAATAAAAGTTATCTTACTTTCGCTGAATTACATTCGGCAAAAAGTTATTATCAAACAGTAAGAGTTAGATTTTTCAGACGATATCGGACGTCTTAAAAACCAAATGCAACTGGACGTCAAAAACAGTTTATTGGCATTAAATCCATTTCTGGATGAAAAAGGAGTGTTAATAGTAGGAGGAAGATTGTAGAATTTATTTTCGCCGTTTGACCAAAGCACCCTGTGTTGTTAAGAAAATCACACGTTAAAACTTTATTGGTGCGCAGATGCCTTAAGGTAACTTTGCATGGAAGAATTAACATAATGGGAGCAAATATAAGAGAGCAATATTGGATAATTGGGTTGCGGAATTTACTGAAGAACTACTTGCGAACATGTGTGAAATGTATTCGATACAACAAAGAGCCATCGAACAACTAATGGGGAATTTGCCGAGTTGCAGAGTGGAAGCTTATTATCCATTCATCAACACTGGAATGGATTACGCAGTAAATGAATTATCAACGGAATTATCAACGTCAAATTCATAAGATTTATCCACTAGAGTCAGCTGAAGAGGACAAAATCGAAACAGAGAGAGTGCAGGCTTATGTAACCAGAACGAATAGAGATAGCGGAAATAAAACTACAAGAAAAATAATCGGCTTTTAGATAATTCTATGGCTGACAATGACTTAACTGTACTCCACAAATCTTGTTGATCCAATAAAATTAACTGGAGGTACAGTACTTGAGCTGCGCAACAACACAGCAATTTATCTAGATACCAATTGAAAGGTGGACGTGGTTACATCAAATTGGAATTTAATCGTATTCTATAATTTGACTTCGTACTTTGATGAAATGTCTGGTATTCAACGTTTCATTCAAAGTTTACAAGATCCGTGCAAACTTGCGGATAACTTTGCAGATACGTACAAGTTGGTTACTGCATCATTAGAGGAACGTTACAAGGCGTTGGCATCAAACAATGAGTTATTTGTGATTACAAATAAAAGGAAGAAGAGAGCGCCGTTTGAATTTGTGGGTTCTCTTTATCACGTTTTGTTCGGAATGATGGATGCTGATGATCGATCCAAAATTGAGGACAATATGATCAAACTATTTAACAACTAACAGGATCTGAAGCAGTTAATAAAGAAAAAAACATCAGTTTTAGATTCAACAGTCAACATATTGAAGAAAACAACACACGAGGTCAACGAAATCTTCAAGAAAATGTACGAGCTATTTCGAACGTTCTACACAGGTCTACTCAAGTATCGGAATGAAAACCATATTTCATTCCTTTTCAAAAAATGGTTGTTCGAGTTAACATGATGTTAGACGAATGTGAGAAAATCTAGGCCTCAATAATCAGTCGATTTATAGACGTGAATCACGGTCGAGTGAACCCAAATTTCCTTTTACCGTTACAACTACAGAAGAAGTTGTCGCTGATTAAAGTAGAATAACCAGATAAGCTGACGATGCCTGGAAAGAACTCTGGAAATGAAATCAAGGAAGTCTACATTTTAATGAGCACAAGGGCATGATAGTCTAGTTATCAACATCGAAATACCGTTGTTATTTGACGAGTAGTCCACTCTCTACAAGCTGACGCGTGCAAGTGCACGTACCGAATGGTATATTGAGAATGTTCTTCTGCTCACAAAAAATGGGCGTGATAGGATAAGAATCACACCCACCTCCCATACAAACCAACCCTTTCCATTCGGAAAAAAAATTATTTAAAATAGCTACAATGTAGATAACCAGTTCAAATTCGGTATTTAGCACTTTTGTAGGAACACAAAACTACTAACCAAAGAGGGGCGTATTCGGATAAAAACAACGCCCACTTAAAAAAGTAGCATGTAGCACTTATGTGCTAAAAACAAGCACATTTTTGGTGTCACTGAAATGGCGAATGGTATATGAACTTCGGCATAGCCGAAGATAATTCTCTTACTGGTTTGTATTGCATTGAATTATTTATAAGATTTGTTTTGGTTTTGCGCACTATTTTTTGGATTTGTTTTTATGTTTTTTCTGTCTGCTAGCTGTCCGCTATCAGGTGTTGCAAATTTTGTTGTGCTCTTATTTGGGTACATTTTTATATCCTTCGCCACGTGCAAGTGCACGTACCGAATGGTATATTAAATTTGTTCTTCCGTTTGTAATGCCCAGAAGGGGGCGTGGTAGGTATGACAAAGTATATATATAAATGATCAGCGTCGGATTCTGAGTTGATTTAATGATGTCCGTCTGTCCGTCCGTCCGTCTGTGTGTCCCAGCAATTACAGCCGTAGTTCATGAGCTATCGAGCTGAAATTTGGTATGTGAGCTCCTATTCTTTATGCCTAAGGTTAAGTTCGAAGATTGGCAAGATCGGATCAAAACTTCTACCCCCTCCCATTTAAATCACCCCTTTCCATTCGAAAAAAAAATTTACTAAAATAGTTCCAGTGCAGATATCAAATTTGATATTAGGCACTTTAGTAGTTACAAAAAACTGCTCACAAAAAATGGGTGTAATCGCACAAGAACCACGTCCACCTCCCATACAAAACACCCCTTTTCATGCTAAAATAAAATTATTTAAAATAGTAACAGTATAAATAAAGAGTTCAAATTCGGTACTTAAAACTTTATTTGGAACACAAAACTACTGTCCAAAAAGGGGCGTGATCCGATAAGAACAACGCCCACTTATAATAGATATGTAGCACTTATGTGCTAAAAGAAGCACATTTTTTCACTGAAATGGAGGCGGGTATATGAGTTTCGGTTTGCCGAAGATGAAGGTGATGGGGGTGAAGTATAAAGTGCTTCTTATGATGGTGACATAGCCTTTACCAATCAGGACGTGGTTTTTAAGGCGTCTCATCTTAGGGGCAGTGCATACAGAGGTGAAAGGCAGAAGAGCAGAAACCTAAAGACCGACCATTGTGGTAAACCACCACTCCTGCACGACGTGCCCCTGCTTTCGATAAAAAATGGCGGATCTAGAGAGGTCAACTCGAAAAAACCCGTAATCCCAGGTGTTATCATACCGTGTCTATGGGATGAATGGCACTACGTAAGTGTGTCTTCTAACGGTGACCTCCAGATATCGGGTGCCCTCTGGTTGTAACTAGCCTTACCGCAACACCGGGGCACTGTTGTGGCCGACTTTCTTTCCACTTTACTCGTGGGACCAAATGGATTCAAGTAAACTAAAAATTTTAAAAGAGGCAGTAGTGCCTGAAACAAACTAGGTCTATAGTGACCTTTCGGCGACTTGCGCCGAATTACCAGCATATAGGCATCACAAAGCCCGTCTAAAGCCAGCGACATGGATATCGACGATGTGAACTTGGGTCCCAGCGATACCATCACAAAGGATGAGGAGGAAAAGCTCCTAACATCACCAGCTCGTGGCTCTAAACCAGCAGAGGCAAGTGACAAGAAGGTGAGGCTCAGTGGTGCCGCCCGGAAACGTCTGAAATACCTCCTAGGCCAGGGGCATAATATTGAGGAGGCAAGAGCACTGGCGCAAAACCCAGTTACCCTGAAACGTCAACGCTCTAGCAGCACCACACCTAAAAAAAAATCCTCTACAAAGAAAGCTAATGTTGGAGCGGTACCTCACACGCCTAAAACGACAGTCATGGTCACGGAACCTGAAAGGCCAAAGGCAGCAGTGCCTACCCTGAAGGGGGATGTGAACATGACACAAATGTCTTATAAGGATGTGACGTGCAGCACAAAACTGGACATCATATTACCTAACTACCCAACAACATTATGGTCTACTGATCAGCTGAAGGCCATACAACATGCGATCTTAGAGACGATTCGCAAAAACCAGGCTGCTAAAGATAAGCCTGTTTTCAACAGTTGTACTTTCCGTGCTGGGTGGCTTGTCATCTCCTGTGGCAACAATGACACAGTCAAATGGCTAAAGGCATTAGTGTCTAAACTAAAGCTATGGAAGGATGCCGAACTGAAGATCGTAGAAGAGTGCGATTTACCACGCCCCCAAATCTACATTGGTTACTTCCCAGAGTTGGACAGTACAACAACGGAGGACATACTAAGCCTCATTAACGGTCAAAACATCGGCCTAATTGTCCATGACTGGCGGGTGCTCAACCGGGTACGTAAAGGCACGGTTGCGGAGATAACCTTCGCAATCGATCCATCCTCTGTTGACGCCATAAGAGATCGTCAATTCTGGCTGAACTACGGCTTTGGTAAGATCCAATTGCGCCCCAAAAAAAAGAATGAGGCTAGAGACGAGGCACCAGCAACAAGCCTTTTAAATGCCGGCCCATCTACTTCAGCGGCTGCTAAAGCAGCAACAACTGAGCTTCCAACGTGCTCAAGAGCAGCAGCAGCAGAAAAGGCTACAACAAAACCTGGTCCGTAAGAAGGTCACTGAAGGGAAGTTATAGCCCTAGCGGACTACTGTCAGCAACGACATCTTCGGTGGATTCTTTGCTGCGATGCGAATGCTCACCATACTACATGAGGAAGTACAAACATCAACCCAAGAGGTGAGTACCTTCTTGAGTTTTAACTTAGGTATAACTTAACTTTACTTAACCGAGGAAACGAATCGACTTTCATTAATGCAATACGGGGGGAAGTCTTAGATCTTACTCTCGCAAGTCACAATGTGTCGTCCGAAGTCTCAAATTGGCATGTGTCACAAAAAACATCCATGTTTGACCATAGGTACATATGGTTCGATGTGGGTACTACTGCAACACAAAAAAAACTTACCGAAATCCCAAAAAGTCCAATAGGGATATCTTCCAGTTTAACTTACAACAAAGTGTTAACTGCTCAAAAAAGCATATTGCTCTGAAATCTGAGCTTGAATTGGAGGCAAAAGAGCTTCATTCAAATATTTTGAGTGCCTTTCATGGAAGTTGTCCTGAAAAAGCGCAAAGAAGGGATGTTCCCTGGTGGAATAAGAAGCTTAGTGACCTCCGACATAAATCAAGGCAACTGTTTAATAGAGCAAAACTAACAGGAGATTGATTTTCCTACAGAAAAGCTCTAACCTACTATAACATAGAATTGAGGAAATCTAAAAGAGAAGATTTCAAATCTTCCAGATGCAATTCGCCTCCAAAAAGCCTTAGTAAAAGAAACCCTGAAAAAGCCAGATGGTAACTTCACAAAAAAAAGCGGGTACAAGTCTTTTGCTAGGAAATATCCCTACAAAGTGGGCTGATGATAAAGTAGTGTTTATTTCAAAGGTAGGGCAAAAACCAGAACAACTACCCAAATCTTACAGACCTATTAGCCTCAGCTCATTTTTCCTAAAGACGATGGAAAAGATTTTGGAACAACACATGAGGTAAAATAACCTCATTACTTTCCCATTGCACAGGCTACAATTTGGCTATCAATGCGGCAAATCTACTGAAACTGCAATACACAGCCTGACAACAGTAATTGAAAAGGCTCGTGAATCCAAACAAATAGCTCTGTGTGCATTTATTGACATATCAGGAGCTTTTGATAACACTTCTAATGAGGCAATAAGCAATGCCCTTCTTCAAAAAGAAGTAGCGGCATCCATTATAAAATGGATATTAGCAATGCTAAAATCTCGGACTATTAGTGTAAAGCTTGGAGGAGAACTGAGATCTATCACAGCCACAAGGGGTTGCCCGCAACGGGGCAACCGCTTCTGTGGACGTTAGTTATAGACGAATTTCTTCATAAGCTTAATAGTCTAGGTTTTCACACTCACGGTTACGCAGATGACCTAGTAGTGCATATAGTAGGCTGACATGAGCAGACCATTTCGGACCGCATGCAACAAGCCTTACAAATTAATAAATGGTGTACAGAAAAAGGGCTCTCCATCAACCCGACTAAAACTGCACTGGTGCCGTTTACCAGGAAAAGGAACATTAATTTCACATGTCCGGTTCTTAACGGCACCACAATCCAATTCTCCAATGAAGCAAATTATCTAGGAGTAATCCTTGATTAAACGCTATCTTGGAACCCTCATCTTGAGAAAACTACAAAAAAGGCAACAAGGGCATTCTTTGCCTGTACAAGACTTTTTGGTAAAACTTGAGGTCTTAATCCCAGAATAATCTACATGATATTCACCAAGGTCAAACAAAGGAAAGAAGCAGACATATTGAGCAAACTGCATCGCCTTGTTTGTGTCAGTATTTCAGGTGCTATGAAAACTTGTTCAACTGATGCATTGGGGGTGCTTTTAAACATCCCTCCACTACCTATCCTAATTGAAACGGAAGCCAGTCGTGGTGCCTTGAGATTAGAGGGTAACTAAAAAGCGGTGATTTTAACGGGTACTTAAAGATTTTAGAAAATCTTCAACCCCTTGTTATATAGAGTCGATATTTTATCCTCAAAACCTATATTCTTCAAAAACTTTCAAATCATTATTAATGACCGTGAAACCTGGAGAACCAATTCCATCAATTTCAAACTGGGCTCCCAGATATGGTTCACAGACGGATCAAAAATTTAAAATGTTAGAACAGTGGCGGGGATATTTGGCCCGAAGTTCAAAAAAGCAATCCCAATGGATGTATACCCAACAACATTCCAAGCAGAAATTCATGCTATTGAAATCTGTGCGAGGAGTGCCTTCACATTAAAATGAGAGGAGCATATATTTACATTTTTTCTGATAGTCAAGCGGCTCTAAAAGCCCTACAAGCAACCAAATTCACCTCAAAACTGGCATATGAGTGCCAACATCTGTTAAATATACTGGGTAATTTCAACACTGTAGTAATATTATGGATACCGGGACATGAAGGTCATGAAAGAAACGAAAAAGCTGACTTCTTAGCAAAACTAGGAGCAATCATGCCCTTCATTGGTCCTTGGCCCTTCTGTGATATTTTAAAAAACCACTCCAATGGAAGCTATCAGGAAACTAGAGAAAAATAAATTTGCCGATCATGGCTCAATAGCATAGGTCAACGACAAGCAAAACGATTCCTCATCCCATTAAAGGGAATATCTAGAAAATTACTTTCTCTTAGGAGAGAGGATTTACGCATCTTAGCTGGTCACTTCACAGGTCATTGCAACCTAAGATATCATCTAAAAAAGTTAGGCCTTTTAGATACTGACGTCTGTCGTTTCTGTGAAATGAACGCTGAAAGTTCAGAGCATGTACTCTGCGAGTATCCTGCCCTCGGCAGAGAAATATTTTTTCACTTCGGTGACACTGTTGTAAATCCATATAAACTTTGCAACAACAATCCCCAATTAGTGCTAAAATTAATTTAAAGCCTATGGGGTTAAAATATAGGCCATGCACAATAGATTTTGTTGGTCGCAGTGCTTCCTGGCCTCTAATAATAATAATAATAATAACTCCGGGACATTTTTTAATTGGGGAACCGTTAGAAACTATTTGTGATATTAGCGATAACCAAAGTTATCACGGGCTGTGGGACCACTAGAGAACAGTGGAATGAAATAGTATTGAGTTTTGGGCAAAGAAAATTTTGCCACGCCCACCTATTACGCCCACAATTTGTAAAACTAAGTTAAAATATTCGATTATTTCGCTAATATTGCTCCAAAAAATCTGAAATTTGGTATCTGAGTTTGTATAGACACTGTCGATAACTTCCCCAAAAATGGGCAAGGTTGGATCAATTTAACGCCCACTTTGAAAAAATAGAAAATATGCGATAAAGTGGTTAATATTGCTCCTAAAAATCTGAAATTTGGTATCTGAATTTGTATTGGAACTGTCGATAACTTCCCCAAAAATGGGCGAGGTTGGATCAATTAAACGCACACTTTCAAAAAAGGGTGGATCATTTTTACGCCTACCACCATTTGCTCAGAAACTTGATGTGCTACATAGAAAACATGTAACGGGATGCACCGGGAAGAATAACAGGATATACAAAATTGTCCACGCCAACTTATTACGCCCACAATTTGATTAATTACGTGATAATATACGATTACATTGCTAATATTGCTCCTAAAAATTTGGGGTTTTGTTTCTGAGTTTGTATGCCGATAATTTTACAGCCATAACTCAGAATCGTTACAACGGTGAATACCGAAAAGTTCCGCTAACTAACGGGAGTACCGGGAAGTTCTGCTACCATTTTTATTAAGTGACATTGCAACGCATGCCGGGCATTCGCTAGTATTGAATAAATAGAAAGTCACAAGAAAATTAATAATTCTGAATAACTACAAATTAATATTATTTAAATAAAAATTTAAAATTAGTTTAAAAAATAAATTGTGTATACAAAAGTCGATATGATAATGATAAGTAAATTAAAAATTTAATGAATTAAGTTCTAAATTAAAAGATATATATAAGTTATAAGAAAATAGACCCGTTCAATTAAAATGCTGACATAATTACAGTTGTAACAAAATGTTAAGAAACAAAAATGTACAACTAATTAAAGGTTTTGAAAAAGGTTTCGAAAGATTAGAATCTTTCAACGCGGGCAATATGTTTAATTACCTAAACTGTACCACGCAGAGTTTCGTACAGTTTGGTTAACCAAACACTACCAAGTGACAAGTATTTAAACACATCTGGATCATAATTAAAAGATTCCTTTGCGTGGGACCAAAGATTGAGACGATTCTTGTGGTCGTAAATTAGGTCATCTGCTCAAGTATCACTCATATGTGCGGTTGTTTAGTGCGGTGTACTTTTAACCAAAACAAATAGTTTAGGTTACACAAAACAATGCTAGCGCTGCATGAGTCCTTTGTTTTAGTTAAGTGAACATTTGCGTGTAAACAGTAAATCATCTGAAGAAATAAAGAAAAGTTGAAATGCATTAAGAAAACGCAACAGCAATTGGAAAATTGATCCTCGAAGACAGATTGGAAACAACGAAAATAAAAAGTTAATCAATTAGAAAGTTAAAGACGACGGTCGAGTGTAAGAGTTGTTTCTGTGACAGTGAAACGGCCAACAGTGGAACGGTCAACAGTTTTGCCATAACGAGTAATGGGAAAGAGTTATATTTTGAGTTTGATTAATTAAGGCATAATCTGCAACTTATCTTAAATCAAGCGACACCGATCAAGGCATATTATGGGTGTTATCAAAAATATTTTTTTAAGAAAACCATAATTGCATCTTAAATTATATTCAAGATTAAATTCAATAATAGAAACAGCACCACTATACACGAAGACAGAACGCCATTTTATAAGTCCGAGTGTTTCCACGAACACCCAAGCAACACGGTACATGCTAGAGTCGATCGACAATTATAAACGAGCAGCCGTCAGTAAAAGCAATGCTAGGCTTAAAGACTTAAAACAGTGTTGTGAAAAAATAGCAACCAACTACTAAAATAAATTATTTGATTCGATATGAATAACGCTTACTTGTAATAGAGAAATGTAGCACTTATGTGCTAAAAGATGTAAATTGTTTGTTGTCTTTGAAATAGCGGAGGGTTTTTGAGCTTTGACATAGCCGAAGATAATTTACTTAGCAATTTTTTTTTAATTGAATATGATTGCAATTTTTTAAGTCATGACACAATAATTCAAAAGGGCCCGGTTAAATGTGAAATAACTAATGTAAATACAAAAGTTACGGTTAAATGATTTTTAATAACTAATATTTAACAATTAATTCTTTTAAAAAACCTATTGTAAAACAAAATACAAAATATTTTTAGTTAAAGATGAACATTTTAAAGACGTGGTTTTCTTTTTTTATTTAACAAAAAATAAATATGAGTGATCTTGCATTAAAAATATTTGTTTATACACTAGGTAACTACTTCTGAAATAAAAAATAATTTATTTATATTAGTTTCCACTTTATTGGTTAACTGATTTTCCCTCATAATTTACAAAAATTTCAAAATGGATTGAACTAATGCATTAAGTGACACTTTATTTCAATACTCTCTAACTGAGTACCATTGTATAATACTTTTACTAAAAATACCAATAATTGTCATTGTTTTTACACAACTTTATAAATATTTGTGGAAACATTTGTTTTCGATAAGACCCATCGGTACACTCATAATGAAAAGCTTCGATACAATAATTCATTTACGCAGCTCGCGAAAAATTCGAATCACATTTTATTTACAAATACATAAATGTGTATTTATTAAAAAAATTTTATTTTGAATAATAGCTAAGTATATGTGTATATTTTGGTTGCATACTTAAGTTAAGTTCAGCAAATAGTTTTTACTTTCTTATTAAAAAACTATATTTACATTAGGAACAAATTTTTTTTAATAAATCAACAAAAACTCTTTAATTTTATTCAATAAATCAAAAATTTTGAAAAAAAAACTGAGTCATTTTTAACCATTACAAATTCTTTGTACACTTAGCTTTACTTGCACTTTTTGTTAAAAAATCTTTTTCGTTAATAACGGTTATTAGAAATAATTCTTAAACGAAACACGGGAAAATAAAATGTTTACAACTTTCTTTAAAATATGAAAGAAGAAAAAGTGTTAGAAAATTGCCATACTCAATCTGTACTACTGTATCAAATGCTTTGAAATGAAGACTACTTTATGGTTAAACCAAAACATTACATCCTGCATTTAAATCAAGCGAAAATTTGCCACGGATCCGTTCGTTACTGTATCCGTTCGTTAAAAGCGCTCTTTTATTATTATGAATATTGTATTAGCTTATATTTTTCAGCTTTGTTTTGATTCATTTAATAGTAATCCAAGAAAAATAATACAATGTATAAGTTAATTTATGGGCTTTTTTTTATACATTTTCGCGGATTCAATATAGATGTAATTAAATCGCCTCTCCCCATTATTTATTTATTTACTTAAGACTAAACTACATTTGCTTTCCCTAACTGTTTTTCAGGATCACCGCTATATTCCATATAAGGAATAGAACCTGCAAATCCCAAATCCACATTTTCAAATATCACAGTAAAATTATGGTGAATTTTGATTTCAAAATTTACATAATAAATTATATATTATTTCAAAAATAAATTGTATTACATATTTTTAAATCATTAAATTTAAGTTACATGGGCTTCATTTTGACAATAATAAACATTAACCACCAAACAAGTTAGAAACTATAGTTGGTTCATACCGACTATTACAATTGCACCACATTTTTAAATATCAGAATCAAATTAGGGTGGTTCATGATGATATTTAAAAATTTAAAAACAAAATGTAATGTTGGACCACCCTAATTTTATAAATCTTGAAAAACCCTAATTAGATTACTCTACTCATTTAAGATCGTTTGAGTACAAAAATATTATATTAAAGTTTTAAGGGCTTTGTTTAAACATATAATAAAAAAAAACAAACATGGATCACCCTAATCGTTTCCAAAATTTAATCAGTTGTTCCCACTGACAACAGAATTTGTTTAGTTCCTTGGCGATGTCATGGCTGCTTATGTGACGGTCCTGGTCAATCTTTTCCATAATTTCATCGACTTTTTCAACGATAGGTGGACCAGAGCTAGGTGCATCTTTCACATCGAAATTTGTTGTGCTACACGAACTGATACAGCATCGTCTCCGTAAATTTCATAGGTGGCTTTCGAATTTATTCATTATTTTCACTCATTTTTGAACAGTTGTAACTTTTTTTTCAACTTCTCCAAATTTAATTTTTTCTCTTGAATTAAGCTTAAAATGTCACCTTTCCAACACCATATGGTATGGCACAATGTGATTGGTAGCACTGGAGATAAACTCCAACGACATCTATTGACAAAATACGAAAAGACTTTTCCGACCACCCTATAATTTACGCTTTTAGGTAATTACAAAATAATGGTCTGTTTCGATGTTTAATCTTATTTATATTTATATATTGATTTATATATTTATAATTGTATCTAGTATCTCAAGATCGGATCTAACGATTTTGCTGAAATTTTGCAGTGTGTAATGAGTCTATCTAAGTGGGTGTACTTTAAGGTGGCGGTCTTGGCACGGTGGCTGGCCCAGGCTACTCGCTGGCTTATGGGTGGATTCTTGTCACCTTAATGTACCACTTAAACACACATACAAAAAAAATAATGAATTTTCGGGCCAAAATTCTGAAGTTAAACAAAAGGAGAAGAAAATAGATGGATACGACGAAACTAAGATAAGTCACTCACACCGGCATAGATATATATATATAAAAAAAAACTCTATTTCTCTCAAGCTTCACTCTCGATCCACGCATACTCCCTCGTTCATTTAACTCACTCATTATCCTACACACAGGCTTATCTCTCTCACATATTTCTCTCTTTTTTAATGTTACAACTATACCCCCTGCCTAAAACTCACACACACTTATAGAACTATAGTCTGTCCGTTTGTCCGTGGGAGCCGTCCCACTTCATTTGCGTCCTGATCGGATTCACATCCTTGAGCTACGCCAGGCTCCATATTCATATCAGCGTAACTCCATAAAGCTTATTTTTCTGTTCTACAAATTTGATATTGTATTTATTTTTGATGCATATTTACAGATGGCACTTCGGCCACTGTATATACAAAAATTTCGTTTTGCCGCTTGATTTTATATCAGACTCTTATCGGAACCGCAAAGGTAACAATTCATAAAATAAAGCAACTTTTTCAAAATTGGAACTTCCTGCGCCGGTGCCCCCGTCGAGCTGTGACTTCTTATTTTGTTTTGGGCGTTTTGGAGATCCCCCCAAGTCACCGCATTTTTATTGGTCCTTCGAGCTGGAATCTGTCAGTATATCGGGTGATCATGGGATACAGATGTTTTTAATGGGAATTATCTATCATGGCCTAGTTTTCGTGTTATGTTCACTGCCATTTATATTTCGAATTCGAGATTATCCCCAGCAGAAAAGCTGTATCACCTCAAACAGAAGACAAGTGGTGAGGCAAAAGATATAATGAACAAATTGGAGCTCACGAATATTGGTTTCTCGTCAGCTTGGCAAAATTTCACAGATCGCTATGAAAATAAGCGTACCTTGATAAATAGCCTACTGAAAATTCTTTTTACCCTTGCAGCAGTTTTATTATAAAGCTACACCATGTTATCAACAACTGTGTTACCGCTGTGCAAATGCATTGAATCGACACTAGTAACTGTGTTGTAATATTAGTTTTTGTTTGTTCTACCCGGTTAGCAGCAAGGACATTGGCTTTATGGAAACAGTCCATCGCAATGAAATCAGATGTTCCAAAATGGTCTAATATGAACGCATTTCTTACACGTCGATTCCAAACCATAGAAACGGTTTCGGATCTTCAAGGGACGTCGATCACAAAGCCATTGTTAAACTAATCGTTTTCTGTAAAACCATTACACTCGTCTCAGTTAAATGATATAACATCACACGCAAATGTTGCTAATATGGATTGCCAACTTTTTTACGTAAGAATATCTTATGATAACGATGATGAAGAAAACAAATTGCATTTGCGCATTCTGCATCGTGGTTCTTTTAGACAATCATGTAGTTTTTACCCATCCTCTGTTGCATCTGAAGGCACCGAACAGTATGCAACCCCATCTCGGAAGTTACAGTCTACTTCGACCACTAACGTGGAAAATTTGCGGTCCTATTTTTCGACTTTTTCCAAGGGCGTACTTCTCGGCACAGCTATGGTGCAAATATGTAATTCGGGATCTACTTTTACAGTCAGAGCTTTAATTGATTCGGGTTAAAGTTCCTTTAATTTCCGAGCGACTTCAGAAATTAATAAAACTGCCAGTCGAAAAGGCAAACGCAAAAGTTTCTGGTCCGAACAACGTCACTTCTGCACGTATTCAGAAAAATTTTCATTTTGTTTTGAGCTCGCCCATCAACCCTCAGCTTAGGATCGAAGCATCTGGTTTTGTGTTACCGCAGCTTACTGGAAAGTTGCCCACATATTCTTCCAATTTTGTGCTGGACGAATCTATGAAAGGCTTAAAGTTGGCTGATCAAAATTTTTTGAAGAGAAAACAAGTTGATGTACTTATCGGTGGTGATCTTCGTGCAGTGCTATGTTGTATCTGTAAAGGTGGCCATCCATTAGCACATTTTAAGGAATAAATAAACATCGTTTAAAGGCAGTTGTACGAAACTGTCATTGTTCTCGGTGTCTTGCGCACACTCATTTGAGTAAAGATTGTCATAGTGAACGTAGCTATTAGGTGTACAAATAAGTTTCCGCCGTTTTTTGTTAATAAAATAATATTTAAACGATTTTAAACGATGTGAGACTGCTTGCTGAGTGACTTCTAAACTAAGTGCAAGTTCCTTTTGTGTTTGAGACGAATCTTCACCCAATAATTTCTCCAAATCTGCATCCTCGTAAATTTTCGGCCTTCCACTGCGATCTTTGTCTTTTATGTTAAAATCACCTTTTTTAAATTTTTGAAACCACTCACGACATGTTCTCTCACTCAAAGCATCCTCATTATATGCTTCTACGAGCAATCGATGCGACTCAGCAGCAGATTTTTTTAAATAAAAAAAATAAATTAAAAGTTCCCGCAAATGACACTTAGTTGGCTCAAATTGAGACATTTTTAGGTGAAGAAAAATATATGATGCTAATGCGAACTTAATAACATGATAAGGTTATGTTGTTCTGGAATAAACAAACTAATTTTCAAGTAGGTTACCATCTGCGAATTCCAACGTAAACCTCGTGCCACGCCATCTTTCTCAAAACGGCGGAAACTTATTTGTACACCTAATATTTAATCATATGAAAAATATTTTTATTATTATTATTTTTTAATTTAGCATTGCAATTTATATGAGACATCGAAATTATTACTTTTATTTATTAAATTGATCATTTTAGAATTCTGCCCGCGTTGAAAGTTCAAAATAATATCTTTATATTTATATTATTTAAAATTCTAATTTTTTTTTTAATTTTTAACCAATAACTATGCGGAATCTGATATGATTCAATATCACCCTTTAATTTAATGTGATTCAAAGCCGGTAGCTGCGTCGTGATATTAATATTCGGAATGATGTAAGTGGCATTTGAAGTGTATACATCATAAGCAACAAGATTCACTTCCTCCGATTGAAGATAGCAGTCGGGTTTTAGTCGCATTAACCCTTGGTTTTCGAGAACAAACGTGTGACGTACTCCACGACATATTACCTCAGCTTCTGCAGGTTCGCTCATTGAAAAAATCCATGAATTCGTCGCATGTAGTTGACGCCAAAAGTTACGCAGCGGCATAATGTTGACAACACAGTCACGGGGTAGCTTCCTCCTGTTGAGGAATAGTTGAATTTCACAAGTAGCACCTGCCCGTATATTGTAAATCGGGTGATTTTGTGGGCAAAGCAACATCTTTGCCATGAGTTGGCAATGATCGAGTTTGTCAACGGTCAGGCCATAATATACTGTCTTCCTCGCGTCCAACAATATATATTCGTAGTTAGGCTTCACGCTGACAAAATACTCATCATGGAAAGTTGGATACGAGTATACTGCATACGCCTGGAGCCGATTTTTATTGATCAGTGGAATGCGTATATTAAAAAGAATAAATTCTGTAGTAACTCTTGTAGTGGTTTTTGCTACCTTCGCCAGCTCAAGTGGGTCAAGATCGGGTAACACTAAATTTTCGCTGATACTCGATGCTATCAACTTGATTTGCTCGTTAAATTTATGCAAAGGAAATATCTTCACAAGAAAATTTAAATTCAAGTTCCAGATAACGTCAATAATGTCTTGTTAAATCTCTTCAAAGGATTCCATCGCTAATAGAGTACTCATTGTCGCGCTCTGCAAAAGTTCGATATCCATTTGTTTATTGACGACCTCATTCAATTTATGTATTGAATTGTTGATAAAACGAAAATTCTTCCATACGACCTTATATTGTTGTTTTAGGATATCAACCGTCATATCTTGAATAGACGATTGATTCTGCGCCAAACTTAGCAAGTATTCTTCATTAGAGCGGCTAGCCTGAATTTTCTGCAACAACTCATCAGCATGTTCTTCATCCATTAGCCCAAACAATGAATGATATATACTGCCAACGAATGCAAATGGTGATCTCGGCAACCTTTTTCGTCGAAGTTTATTTAGTACAATTGCGTCGTTATTTTGATTAACGCGTTTATACCTTGAAGCAAGTTGATTTACCGTTGCCGCTGTGTAAACGTTGTTCGCTAGCGATTTTGCAAAAGTTGTATCAACTTTATTGCTTCATCTAATATATCCTTGTAGAGCCAATAATCCGTCATATTCCTATGTACCACAATATCCCATGACGTCTTCGTAAGCCCAATTACCTCTCTTTCCTCATAAAATATACCTGACTTATCTTAAAAAGTACTTATTTCTACTTGTCCTTTTATTAATGGAAATATGCAAAGCAAAGATAGAATTGACATTATTATATTTTTATATTTTACTCTTTTTGAACGTCTTGGTTCATTTAAAATAGGGCTTTCATTTAATTTTTTCTCTTCACTTTTAACATGACTATTATCCGTAGGAAAAGGACAAACATTGTGAATCGCTCTTGTCGACACTCCATTGCTTGTTCTTACGTCTACCATTCTGCAAAAGCCATCTTTTCCAATTGTTGTCTTTATTACTCTCCCCCTCCTCCAATTCATTGAAGGAATATTTTCTTCTTTTAAAAGAACAAGTGCCCCTGGTTCAATATTATCGGACGGATTTTGCCACTTGTATCTTTTTTGAAGCTCGGACAAATATTCTAACGACCAACGCTTCCAAAATATTTCTGCATTTGATTGCACTGCCTTCCAGTGATCTTTCAACCAATGATAACTTTTATTATCATCAGAATCTACAAAAGTTGTAAATGGTTCTCCAACTAAAAAATGACTTGGGGTTAAAACTTGACAATCAATAGGATCATCTGATATTGGCGTTAAAGGTCTAGAATTTAAAATGGCCTCAATTTGCGCCATTAACGAACACATTTCTTCAAATGTCATAATACCTTCATTAACTCTGAAAAAATGTTTCTTGACCGACTTAACACACGCCTCCCATAATCCACCCATATGCGGCGACCTTGCGGGTATATTTTTCCACTCAATTTGTCTTTGAACACAAAAACTGTTAACTATTTGTAAGTGATTTTCTTCTTTAAATAATTCATAAACTTCATTTAAACTATTTGCAGCACCTATAAAATTAGTTCCGTTATCACTATAAATTTTTAAAGGACAACTACGCCTTCCTACAAATCTTTTTAATGCTCCTATAAATGCTGCTGTTGACAAATTTGATACCACTTCCAAATGAACAGCTTTTGTCGCAAAACAAACAAAAAACACAAACAAAAGCTTTATCTAATTTTTTTCTCGTACTTTATGGTGTATAGTTATTGAACCCAAAAAATCTATGCCAACATTTAAAAATGGTCTAGTTCTAATCACTCTATCTCTTGGTAAGTTTCCCATTAATTGATGAATCGTTCTTGGTTCTGCTTTAAAACATCTATAACACTGATGAACCACTTTTCGAACGAGTTGCTTACCTCTTAATGACCAAAACCCTTGTCTAACAATTGCTAATAATCCCTGCGGTCCAACATGCAAATGTTTTTTATGCAAATAAATGACTAATAAATACACCCAGTCATCTTTATATGAAGCTTTGCTTCATATGACAAATTTGAATTTTGAATTCTGCCTCCAATCCGAATTATTCCGTCTTTATCCAGAATTGGAGTAAGTGACTTAATTTTCAACTTACCCGGCAGGTTCTTTTTTGTTTCCAACAGATTTTTCTCATCCATAAAGTACTTTTCTTTAATTGTTTTTACAATGATTTTAATCGCATCTCTGTTATACTCAATCATTGATTTAATCGGTTTTTTCAGAATTTTATTAATAAATTCCAACACCCTTCCAACTACATTTTGGAAAAATTCAAAATTATTTCTATGGTTAATTCTTTCTAACCAAGAATTATTAGTAATACTTACTAAAACTATTTTGCTTTTCTTAGCACCTGGAAAATCTCTTATCACCTGCCAATTTGATACATAATTTTCTGGTGATTTTAAAAATGTCGGACCTTCGAACCATAATGTGTTATTAATTATTTCTCCCGCAAATAATCCCCTAGATATTAAATCAGCAGGATTTTCCTTTGTTCCTACATGTTTCCAGTTTTGTACATTACTATTTGCTTGTATTAAACTAACTCTATTAGACTCAAATATTTTGAACAACGCTGGATCCACTTTTAACCAACTTAAAACTATTTCGGAATCTGAATAAAAGTAAATATTTTTAAACTTTTTAAGCTGTCAATAACCTTTTTCATTAATTCAACTACCAAAACTGCAGCACAAAGTTCTAACCGTGGTACGGTTTCGATCCTAACTGGTGCCACTCGAGACTTTGCCGCTGCAATATTTGTTAAGATTTCGCCCATCGCGTTTACCGATTTTACATACACAACTGCTCCATAAGCTTCCATTGATGCATCAGCAAAACCATGTAGTTCAACCACTACGGGATTTTTTAAATATTATTATTTGTCTTTTAATTTTTAACTTATTCAAGTGTGGTAATTGATTTTTTATTTTATTCCAAATTTCTAAAATTTCATTGGGAATCTTTTTATCCCAATCAATATTCAGCTTGCATAATTTTTGCAGCAATATTTTTGTTTTTACCGTTACTGGACTAACTATACCTAAAGGATCAAAAAGCTTAGAAATATCCGATAACATACTCCTTTTCGTCATTTTTTCATCCCCTTCCCAATTGCATTTAAGTCCTAAATCGTCTAAAGCAGGATTCCACACTACACCTAATGCTTTTACCAAACTCGCATTATCCATTCCAATATCAAGTCTTACTTCACGATCTTAAACTGGAATATTAATAAGTTATTCTACATAGTTTGCGTAACTCTTTTTTTTAGCGGAAACCCATATTTAAGTAAAGTATTATTTACTACTTTTAGTAATTCCACCACCTCCTCTAGACAATCTCCACCAGTCATTAAGTCGTCCATATAAAAATAATTTTTTATTATTTTAGCCACTTCCGAATTTTTATCTATTTCTAAGTCGGCTATCATTTGCAGACATTTTACAGCTAACTACGGAGCTGCTGATGTCCCTTATGATAATGTTTTAAGTGCAAAAGTTTTTATACTTTCCTTTGGGTTTTAACGCCAAAAGATTAGCTGAAACTTTTGATGATTTTCTGTTACCCATATCTGTCGATACATTTTTTTAATATCGGCTGAAAACACATATCGATGTTTTCTAAATCGTAACAAATATTAAATAAGTTCTCTTGTAATCTCGGCCCAATATACATTTCATTTAACGAAATGTAATTATACGTTTTACAAGAAGCATTAAATACAACTCTCAACTTTTTAGTCGTACTTTCTGGCCTTAAAACGCAGTGGTGGGGTAAATAATATTTAGATTTTTATTCTTGCACATTTTTTATTTCTTTCATGTGGCCTAAAGCAAGATACTGACGCAAAAATTCATCATATTGTTTAATTTAGTTAACTATTTGTATACAACTTTCTTTCTAAGGAATAGAACCTTCTTTCGGCTTGCATCGACGAATATCCTAATTTATCAAAGTTATTTTTAAATAGTAATGCAACTGTAAATTTCCCATTGTTACCTATTTTAAAATTCTATTGAAAAGCTCTTCACATTTAACTTCATCCTGAGTTTGTAATTTTTTACTTTGAACTTCTTCCAATTCCCAAAATTGTCTTAATTGTTCACTTAATTTGTCCTCACATGTTATCATTCCACAATACATTACAGACGAGTCCACAATTGCTGTCCCACAGGCTACGCAACCGAAAACTGTATCTTGAAGCATGACACCTTGACCATCCATAGTCAGTCGACCTTCTTTCAATAAGGCATAGAACACTTCAGCACCTAACAACATGTCAATTTTACCTAGGACATTAAATTTCGGATCAGCCGGATATACCTTCCGGAATGTTTCCTCTTACGATTTGTTGTAAAGGCAAACTCGAAACAATTTTTGGAACCACTAAAGCACTAATTTGACTTTTAAAATCAGAAACTAAAAAATGAATCTCAATTGCAACATTTTCATTAATATCAGATTTCCTCTCACCCACACCTTCAATTGTAAAACATTCATTATTTCCTTGAAAGCCCAATTGTTTTTTAAAATTTGTTGTTATTAAATTAACCTGTGATCCATTATCTAATAAAACACGCCCTTTAACAAAATCACCTCGAACATTTTTAACTTTGAGAAAGACAGTCGACAAAAGAATTTGTTTATTAATTTTGTTTATACCACTTCTTACTATTGCACTTTTAGCAGACACTTGCGGTTTATCTGTGTGCAGAAGTACATGATGATCTCCGTTGCATTTTTTACAACCGGAAAATGTGCAATTTCTTTTAAAATTTGTATTCAAATACTTTACTAATTCTCGCATTTACTGATAAATCCTTGAACTTCATACACTGTGATGGAAAATGTGTAACTTCACATCCCATCAGACATTTTCTTTTTATTAAACTCTCAGCTTTCTTCACCAAAGTACTGGAATTAATCCAATTTTCCTTTTTTAAAAACGGCGTTTTACTTGCCTCTAATGCAAAAAACTCTTGATCTAAAAATTTAGTTATATCGTCAATTTTTGGAATTTCTTTTGAATTTGCCAAAAACGTTTCAAAATGCATACGTAAAGTATCATCCATCTTTCTTGACAACATGAAACAGACAAAAGCTTGAAGCAACTCGTTTGCCGACAAATTAGTTGCCCTAAGTGCCTGTAAACTTTCCAGTATTAAGTCCTGAAATTTTTTCACATTATTTGCATTGGATGCAACAAAAGGTGCATCTAACAAATTTTTAAAATATACTGCCGTTATTGCGCGCTGATTCGTATATTTTTTGGACAATAATTTCCATGCAATCGGATAATTTGCATCCGTTGCAGGTAAATTTGCTCTCAACTTGGACTTCAAAACACACATCTTTTGTGTAGCCGAAATGTTTCAGTTGTATAAACAGTTCCCTAAATGAGTTCCATTGTACGTAATCGCCGTAAAATACAGGAATCTCAACAGATGGCATTTTAAAATGCAAATTAGAACTAACAGATTTTTGTTCCTCGTGAGAATAGCCCTCCGATGCCTCTTCATATAACCTCTGCAACTCATAAAAAGTTTCTGTGAGATCATCATCCTCGTGTTCTTCAATGTATGATAAATAAATTTGTTCTGCTGTTTCGTAGAATTTCTCCACTATTTCAAACTTAACTCCATTTCTATTAAAGGAATTTAATTTTGCTTGAAGCGTATCTACTGCATATCGAAATTTCCTAACTATCCCTTTTTTCGACCGTTAGCCGAACTAAAAACTCCCCCATCCTTTCTTTTAATCTGTATTGACTTGATCTTGTCAAGAAATTTTCGCAAAGTATTTTTTAATGCTATAATCTGACTTTTTCACTTCATCCCACTGGCGCTCTAACAGGTTGTGATTTCTACTGAATTCGTCATATGCAGACATCAACTCATTTAATTGAGTATCTGTCTTGTCCTCCGACATAACTTCCAAATCTTTCGACAGGTCGTTAAATATTGAAGTGATCAACTTTCCAAATTCAGTTTGAGCACTCACAACCTGATGTAGCTCAGTTTGATTAAGCAATTTTGTCATTTTGTTTAATCTTTCGAAATGTTATTTAAATTTTTTGGAAAAGAAAATTTTCACTTTTCCTCCTACGCAAATTCCCGATAAAAAGAAAAATTATCTTGGTGCTGTTTAGAAGTTTATACACATTCATTATACAGTGCGATGCCAGTAAAGTTGGTATTGGTGGTTTGCTTGCTCAGCTTGACGAAAATGGTGATGAACGTGCAATTGCATTTATGTCTCAAAAATTGAATAAATCACAACGAAATTATACAGTTACAGAATTAGAATGTTTGGCAGTTGTTTTGGCTATAAAGAAATATCGTCCATATGTTGAAGGACACGAATTCAAAATTATAACGGATCATGCTAGTCTTAAGTGGTTAATGAGGCAGAAAGATTTGTCAGGTAGATTGGCTAGATGGGCGTTAAAATTACAAGGTTTTAAATTTTCAATTGAGTATCGAAAAGGTATTGAAAATATAGTAGCTGATGCTTTGTCACGAAATTTTGATGAAGATGAAGTTTTAAATAATTCTATTGAAGTTTTGCCATCCATTGATCTAAATTCTGAGTTTTTTGAGAGTAAAGATTATGTTGAGTTGCAAGAAAAATTTTTAGTAAATACATTTCCTGATTTTAAAGTAATTAACAAATACATTTATCACCGGACTGACTTTACAAAAGGTAACATAGATGAATCGGATTCATGGAAATTGTTAGTTCCGACTGGGTTGCGAAGAAGTGTTTATATTCTGCGCACAATACTCCTGTTTCTGCACATACAGGTATTGCAAAAACTTTAGAACGAGTGCGTAGATATTTTTACTGGCCAGGACTTGTAGTAGATATTCGTCAATATGTTTTAAATTGTGATCTTTGCAAAACATCAAAAGCGCCGACGCATACATTAAGACCTCCAGTAGGAAAAATTTAAATTTCTGATAGACCATTTCAAAAACTATATTTGGATTTAATTGGACCATTTCCTAAAACTTACATCGTTACATTATATCGGTATTTTGATAGTACTTAAACATTTTTCTAAATTTGTTAAGTTAAAGTCGCTTAAAAAATTTACATCACAAAATATTATAGAATTTTTAGAGTCCGAAATTTTTTGTTTTTATGGAGTACCTGAATCGATAGTAACTGATAATGGAGTACAGTTTAAAAGCAAAGAATTTGAAGCTTTATTATCTAAATACGGTATTAACCATGTTTATACAGTAATTCATTCACCTCAGTAGAATGCATCTGAGAGGGTGAATAGATGCATTAATGAAGCATTAAGTTCATATGTTAAGAAAGATCAGAGAGTGGGATTTATATTGAAGTCACATTAATAGTTCATTAATTAATAGCGAGCACTCTTCAACTGGCAAAACTCCTTATCAATTATTGTTTGGTCAAAATTTAATTACACATGGAAATGATTACAAAATTTTGAATGAATTAAATTTATTAAGTGAATCAGACGCAAAATTTAGTAGAGACGATGAGTTGTTTATTTTACGAAATTCAATAAAAGATAAAGTTTTGGCTGCATATAATAGAAATGCAAAATATTATAATTCAAAATCAAAAGTAAAACAGTTTCAAATGGGACAGGAAGTAACGCGAAGAAATTTTACTCAAAGTAATGTAGGCAAACATTTTTGTGTAAAATTAGCACCAACAGGAATTAAATCGATAGTAAAGAAAAAATTAGGGAACTGTTATTACGAACTGGAAGATATATTAATTAAGAAATGTGGAGTTTATCATGCAAAAGATATATGGTAATAAATATATAATTTTTTTTTTTTCAAAATATTCAGTGAATTTCTTTTACTTGTAGTAAAAGAAATTCAAAATTTAGGAGTTAATAATGTGAGTTGAAGCACTGTGCAAATTTTAACTTTACAAATTTTGAGAACATGTAAATTAAAATATTTTAGAAATCCGAAATTTTAATGTCAAAAGAAAAACTCAAAAATTTTGAGTCTGGAAAAAGTCGTCAATCGCAAAAGTTTAAGAGTTGAAAAAAAAAAAAAAACAATACTTGAATTTTTTTTTCTGTGAATTTCAACTGAACAAAATTCAACAAATTTTTTTTTAAATTTGAACTAGATAAATAAAAGAAAAATTTTGTAAAGCCTATTAAAATTATATGTATGGGAAGAACATTTGCGAAAATTAAGAAAGAAGAAAATTAAAAAAAAAAAGTCAAGACTTTGGAAGGAGAATTTTGAAAAAAACAGAAAGAAACTGAAGTTTTTATTTAAAGAAAATTTGGAGGAAAATTTGAATTTTGAAAAGAACACAAGAATTTTGATTACCCAACAGAAGTTTTCGGAAATATTTTGGAACTTGTTCATCGAATTAATCTTAACGACTATCCTGCTACTAACATTTAAAATATGAAATTATCCAGTTAAATTAATTATTTTAAAAACAAATTTTAATATACAAATTTTAATTTAAATTTTTGTTCTAGAAAAAGAAAAAAAAATTTTATGTAATTAAGTAATGATTTAGAAAATGGATAAATAGGTTTTTCTCTTAAATTTCTGCAATTTTAAATGGTATAAAAACATATTTTTATCTTCATTGTTATTTATTAATTTATTATAATGCCTATTACTCGAAGTACAGACAATATTGCCTTAACAGTTGAAGAAGAACAACCCATTACATCCAGTAGAATGACTCGAGGTGTAGGTAGGAAAAATACACGTGGTGACAGTCGAACTCGTTTTCAAGATCGTGGCAGTCTTGCAATTGAGAGTAGTGTGGTTTCTGAAAATAGAGTTCAACAGATTGTGTCTAATGCTTTTAGTGATTTTTGTACTGAGATGATTTCAGTAATTTCTAACGAAATGCAAGCGGTTTTGCAAAATTTGTATACAACTTTAAATTTACAAACAAATCGAGTTACTTTTCAGAATACCGATAACACCGAAAGAGTTAATAGTGAAATGGCTAATGTATCTAATTATCCTTTACCAAATGTCTCAAATTCAAATTCTTATTCTGGAGAAAGAAATTCAATTAATAACGAACGTATTTCTAGTTTTATTTATAATTGGCGTATTAAATTTAGTGGTTCGTCAGATGACATATCAGTTGATGAATTTATTTATAGAATCGATACTTTGACTGAAACTCACTTAAATGGAGATTTTGAAATTTTATGCAAACATTTACTTATTTTGTTTGACGGTAAAGCAAAACAATGGTTTTGGCGATATCATAAGAATGTTGAACAGGTTAACTGGACTAATCTTTGTGTAGCTTTAGGAAAGCAATTTAAAGCTTACATATCTGATTTTGATATTAAAGATGGCATTAGAAATATAAAACAGAAGAATAATAAAATTTTTGATGATTTTCTTGACTCTATATTAATTTTATGTGATAAATTAGAAAAATCAATTGATGATACAGAACTTGTTGAAACGGTTATACGTAATTTAAAACCAGAGTTACGTCATGAGCTTTTACTTTTATCTATTAATAATATTTCAGATCTTAGACGCGAAGTTCGAAAACACGAAAAATTTACGAAAGATATACAACATTTATCTTCATCTAAAGTTATTTCGTCTCGTAAAATTAATGAAATTGCTTGGAAGGAGAATTTTGAAAAAAAACAGAAAGAAACAAAAGTTTTTATTTAAAGAAGATTTGGAGGAAAATTTGAATTTTGAAAAGAACACCACAAGAATTTTGATTACCCAACAGAAGTTTTCGGAAATATTTTGAAACGTGTTTTTCGAATTAATCTTAACGACTATCCTGCTACTAACATTTAAAATATGAAATTATCCAGTTAAATTAATTATTATAAAAACAAATTTTAATATACAAATTTTAATTTAAATTTTTGTTTTAGAAAGAGAAAAAAAAAAGTTTTATGTAATTAAGTAATGATTTAGAAAATGGATAAATAGGTTTTTCTCTTAAATTTCTGCAATTTTAAATGGTATAAAAAAAACAATCATTATAAGTTATGCATATTTAAAAAAAAAAACACATACTTTAAACTTAATTTAAATTTTAGCAATAGTTTGTGTTTATGTTCTTGTTTATAAAATTTTTTTAGTTCATCGTTTCGGTCATCAACAAGCGCTTGCAGATGAAATGAACAGATGCTGAGTAAGTACGTTTACTTGTTTATTATAATTGACTTAACATTGCACAGAAAATTGTATAACATTTACATAATAAAATATTACTTAATTTATAATTAAAAATTTGTTCAAATGCCAAAGCATTACTTATTAAATATATATAGTTTAAAATGATAAAATTTATTTAATTAAATTAGCTTAAACCTATTGATGATTACTTTAACTTTACATTTTCTTTTATCCATTTTCTTAAATTAAATTTTGCTGTTATTTACAAATACACTTATTGTTAAAAAAAAAAACTTAAATTTAAATTAAATCAATAATTTTTCATAAAAATGATATTAACAATTTGGTCTCACTTAATAAAATGTTTAATTTAAAATGTCTAAAACATTAAATATGTTTAACTAATTTTTTTACTGATGCACGAAAGATGAAACGATGAAAAGATAAACAAAATTTAGGATAGGGCTATTAATAAAAAATTAACCTCTCAATTAATAGCATGGTTGGGTTAGGGTTAAGAGAGAGAGAAGAGTTACCATATCTCTTAAAATAATAAAACTGGTATTCATGCATGAAGACATGCAACAAGAAACAAATGTCATTTATATGTCCCGCGTAAAGTTAATATTTTGTATGTTAAATAATCTTTTTTTTTTCATCTCTCTCTGCATACAATTTTTAAGTATTGTTTCGACACTCACTAAAATCTTTAATTGTAACAACGATCCCTCCCAATTTCCCTGAGCTACGGTACAAAAGTTATTATGCAGAACTGTTACAAGTTTGGTGTTTGTCACAATACGGAGCTTGCATTTATAATCGTGTGAAGCAAACTTCATCTACTTTTACGATCCATATTTTGATCGCTAAATCTAAAGTGGCACGGAAATAGATAGAAATAATTTGTATTTTTAGACGGATTCCACCATTGTTCTAGCTTGGTTGCAAAAACCACCATGTCATTGGACCACATTTGTTGCTAATCGAATTTCTAAAATAATTAAAAAGTGGGAAATTCACATTGGTATCATGTCGATACGAACGATAACCCAGCTGATCTAGTAAGTCGTGGAATTCCACCGCAAAATCTTGTAGGAAAACAGAAGTGGTGGCATGGACCTTCTTGGTTGACAGGACAAACTGCAAATTTTCCACCAGATTTTTTTGAGCGACAAAATTTTGAAACTTCGGTAGCTGAAAAACAACAAACTAATGTCTTTTTTGCATAATTTTCCCAATTTGAAGACTTTTGGAGAAATTTTCATCATTTCAACGAGCACTTCGTGTATTATGTTATGTTTTTCGTTTCTTGGATCGTTCTAAACCATTTGAATCTATAAAAATTTCAAGTCAAGAAATAAAATATGTTAAGGTTCGTCTTATGAGACTTTGTCAGCAGATTCATTATGCATCTGAGTATCATGACCTCTCTGAGAAACGTCAAATAAGTTCGAACAGTAGTCTTGCATCATCAAACCCCTTTTTAGATGACGAGAAACTTCTTAGATCCAATGGTAGGATAATTTCAGCTCCAGGATTGTCTTATGACGAGAGACATCCAATAATTCTGCCTTATAATTGCGCTTTTTCTCGTCTGCTTAATGTTAAATTTTGTAAAAATGCAGTTTTACATCCCTAATGTAAAAAGAATGATTAAATCTTCGAATCACAACTGGCGTCGATTTTGCTGGCCCCTTCGACAAAAAAAAATTATACTGGTCGAGCATGCCTAATCACAAAAGGATTTGTTTGCATATTTGTTTGTTTTGCGACTAAGGCTATTCACTTGGAAGCGACCAGTGACTTATCAACGACAACATTTTTGGCAGTATTTTCTCGTTGTCCTGCAAAAATATTTTCTGTTAACGGAACTAATTTTGTAGGTGCCTTGAAAGTTTTGAAACAGGATTTCGTCCGTTTTCTTTGTTCTGCGAAGAATTCAGTGACGTCTCAATATTCACATCAGAACATTTCGTGGAATTTCATTCCGGCTGGGTCTCCACACATGGGTGGATTGTGGGAAGCGGGGGTTAAAAGCTTTAAATTTCATTTTAGGCGGTTTGCTGGCATCATGAGATACACATTTGAGGAGTTTTCCACTATCTTAAATCGTATTGAAGGTTGTCTAAACTCTAGACCTTTGAGCCCACTGTCCGAAAATTCTACAGATATCTCTCCTTTAACTCCAGGACATTTTTTGATGTCCTTTATTTGCACCGACTGAACCTGAAGTGTCAGAAAATCCCCTAACTATTGTTAATAGATGGCAAAAGGTGAAGGAGACATCTCAATGGTTTTGTCGTCATTGAAAGTCGGAGTACTTAAAGGAGCTGAATAAACGATATAAGTGGAAATTTCCGAAGGATGACATCAAAGTGGACGATTTAGTGGTAGTACGAGACGAAAATCTACCACCAAATGACTGACGCTTAGGACGAATCGTAAAAGTTTATTTGGGAAAGGATCAAAAAGTTCGTGTAGCAGATGTGAAAACGAAGAGAGGCACTATTACGCGTGCCATCGTAAAACTAGTTGTTCTCCAATCTTCTTTGAATTGACTTTTTTTTCAAAACGTTTTTCTTGTTCGTCATCTATATTATTTTTGTTTTGATAATCTTCCGAATTTTTAGTAACAATGGTCTCCGCATCGCAATACGTCAGAAACCACCGCGACGATTCCCAAACCAAAATGGTTTGTCGAGTGTGCAAGAAAGGGCACCCACTTCGTCTGTGTCGGAAGTTCTTGGCAATGACATATGAAGCGCGGTTGAGAGCGGTTTTGAGTTGGCGATACTGTTCGTGTTGCCTGGCCCATAATCATGTTCGCAAGAATTGTCGGAGCAAGGGTAGGTGCAGGCGATGTGACAGTGATCACCACACTCTCTTGCATGATCCCACAAAAGGACCAAGTTCGTTGTATCGCGGGACCACTCAAGGACCTAGTTCGTTCCACCGCGGGACCACTAAAGGACCTAGTTCGTTCCATCGAGGGACTTCTATTGGATCTAGCTCGTCCCAACGTGGGACCCTAACCGAGAGCCACCCCGCATCCGCACAATCAACATCGCCTACAGGCGATCTAGCATCCCGCTCTTCTCGACGATCTCCATCACGAGCGCCTATTTCTTCGCGGCATTCTCCCGTGGTTGGTCCTGATCCGTCACCGCAGCCGACCATGCTAAAGACTTCTCGCCAGCGGTCCCCAACGGTTGGTTCCCGTCAGTCACGACGAGACAAATCCGTAACCATCTGTGAATCGCGGCAGCGGTCTGAGGCACCCAGTTCGCCTGAACGCTTCAAGCGCCGGCGGTCGAATGGGAGAGGTACGGATCGCAATGCCAAAAAAGGGAAAACTAATTCTGAGAGACGTCGAATTGATGCACCTTCTTCGTCCAATACTCTTCCGACGGTTCATATGCAGCGAGTCATTAAGCTGCAGCAAATGGCAGTCATGAAAATCGCGGCTAACCGGAAATTTTGTTGTGAACGTGCCCTCATCGACTAATGTGCGGGTGCTTCTACGTTTTCGGAGAGGCTGGTTCGACGGCTAGGGTTGAAGACGACCAAATTTGGATGAAGTGAGGTTTGTATGTTATCTCTACGCGCAAACCTGGATTTAAATAACGTCATCGAGACCATAGCCCATGTCACGCCCGGCTTTTCTAAAATTACGCCACTTCATTCCATTGACCCTCGACTACGCGAAAATTATACCGGCATCCTGCTTGCGGATCCGGAGTTCTACAAATCATCAAAAGACGAGCTGGTTCTTGGTGTGGATATTTATGCACAAATCATCCATAAGGGCGTAATTGGTGGATCTCTTGGGCAACCCCTAGGACAATGTACTATTTTTGGGTACATTTTGTCAGGTTCATGCGCAGCCTAAATGCTGCATAATGTTTAATTTTATTTTTCTCGGTACAGGCTAAATTGAACTTGTTTTTTAGTTATTTGAATTATTTGAATTTTTTATTTTTTAGCTATATATATTTTTTAAGTTTATTATTTGATTTTGATTGATGCTGCAAGGCGGGCGGCAATGTTTAAGCCAACTGCTTGTAACATAAATTTCAGTACTTCTTATTAAATTTTAAATGGCATCATTGTAATATAAAAAAAAAACTGTCGTTAAGTTATTGTTGGTACCATTTTTGTAAATTTGCCGTTTTTTTTCACTTGATTTTATAACCCCAGAGACAACGGACGCTATTAACACTTTTGGTAATATTTTTTATATTAATATAAACAACATTTTCTGCCCCCAAAAATCTTTGATTTTTTTCTTTTCGTTTTTTTGGCGTACTTCGATTGCAACCAGCAATAACTTTTCGAGCTGCTTTTTCTCCTATAGTCTGAATTAACTTCACTTGGAAGCCTCCCCCCAAAAAAACAGTTCTCGATTTTTTATAAATATATAAATATATCTATATATATAAAAATGAATTCTTCAATCTTTCTTTCTTTCCTTCTTTCTATCTTTATATCTTTCCATCTTTCTTTCTATCTTTGTACCAAATGGGCGTCTAAACCATTCATCCGATTTTGATGAAATTTTAGGGAGTTGCTGTGCTCACGCCAACTTAGGTTTAGGACAAAGAAAATTTTGCCACGCCCACCTATTACGCCCACAATTTGTAAAACTAAGTTAAAATATTTGATTATTTCGCTAATATTGCTCCAAAAAATCTGAAATTTGAAATCTGAGTTTGTATAGGCACTGTCGACAACTTCAACAAAAATGGGCGAGGTTGGATCAATTTAACGCACACTTTCAAAAAAAGGGTGGATCATTTTTACGCCTACCGCCATTTGCTCAGAAACATGATGTGATATATCGAAATATATATATATATATATATATATATATATATATATATATATATATATATATATATATATATATATATATATATATATATATATATATATATATATATATATATATATATATATATATATATATATATATATATATATATATATATATATATATATATATATATATATATATATATATATATATATATATATATATATATATATATATATATATATATATATATATATATATATATATATATATATATATTTAGATATATCACATCATGTTTCTGAGCAAATATATATATATATATATATATATATATATATATATATATATATATATATATATATATATATATATATATATATATATATATATATATATATATATATATATATATATATATTTAGATATATTGAATGCTTTGCATTAGTAAATCTAGTTCTTCTTCCAGTTGATTTGCGTTTTTTAAAGGTACGTTAAGGTTAATTGTTTTTTCAATGAGATATCGAAAGAGTTCCCAGTTGGTCTTCTTATTAGTGAGACGAGGCAGTTCTTCATTTTCAATTACCGTTTCACTGACCGTCATGATGACCGGCGAGTGGTCAGACGACAGACTTTCATCGTTCTGCATATAAATGTAGTTGTTTGCAATTCCTCTTGTGATAAAAAAATCAATCAGATCTGGTGTTTTATCCAGGTCTGTCGGCCAATAAGTTGGCTTACTTCCAGAGTGAAAGTCACATTTTAAAAGTTTTGCTGCTGCAAAGAGCTCTTTTCCCTTAGTTGTTGTAAGTCTTGAGCCCCAAAAAGTGTTTTTAGCATTGAAGTCGCCTCCCAGTATAAATGTATTCTCAAGGCATTTTAGTAAATTTAAATAGTCATCTTTCTTTAGGTTAAACCGCGGTGGGCAATATATTGCAGATATGTTGCATTTAGTCTTATTTTTTAATTCTATTTGGATAGTAACAACTTGCATGATCTCAGATTCAATTTTTAGTTCTTCATGATGCTTTATGTTTTCTTTTACAATAATCGTTGCTCCTCCTCGTGCTTTATTGAGTGGATGTATGGCATTGTAAGTTTTATACCCACTAATCTTGCAATGTGTATTTTTTGTGAAGTGATTTTCAGATATAAGACACAAATCAATTTTTTTATCTTTAAGAAATATTTCTAGTTCAGAAACATGTTTTAGCATTCCATTGGCATTCCATGTGGCTATAATTAGTGTTTTGTTCATTGATAGTTAGTTTTTTTTTTGTAACTTTGACTCAATTCTTTTAATATTGTCAAATATTTTTTTGTTAGTAGCGTTTTGCTCATCAAATCTTTTATTTAAGTTGGATATATTTCTGAGAATTTCTTCTAATATTTGCTTTTCTGTATTTTCTTCTGATTTTCTTGCGATACCAAACTTTGCAATTTGAGAATAAGTTGCTGCACTTGTTGTTTGTTGATGATTGTTAGCTGTGTCTTTATCATCAGGGTGATAGTTTGCTGAGCGCGTGTTCAAATTGCGCGGTGGCGGTTGTTGTTGTTTGCGAGCTTGATTTCTTATCCGCTGAAGTTCTTTAGCTACTTCGCATCCTCTATAATTTGCTGGGTGTTGACCTTTGCAGTTCACGCAAGTAGAAGGGGTATTTTTTTGAACTGGACAATTTTGAGTTTGATGTTTTCCTGCGCAGCTAACGCACCTAGGTTCACGTGAGCAGTATCTTTGGGTATGATTAAACCCTTGACATTTTTTACACTGCGGAATTTGATCGGAATTTTTGCTTCAATTCTCACTCTCATATTAAGTATGAAATGTATATTATAAATACGATCAGTAGATTCTGTATTTTCAAAGGATACCATAAATAGTGGAAGTGGTCTTTTCTCAATGGAAGTTTTGTTGTTTCCTTTATCTACTTTTTCTTTCTTTAACATATTAACTGCGTTTACGACTAGAAAATTCTGTTCTTTAAGATCAGCAATTATGTCTTCTATTGTACAAGTATGATGAAGGCCTCTTACCATAACTTTAATTGGTCGCTCACTTTTGTTCTCATAGGTGTACCATTGAATGTTGTCCTCATTTAACTTTTTCGCAAGTGCTCTGTAAGTATCTGAATCTGGTAAATTTATCTTCCAAATATCATTATTTAAGGCGACGATTTTAAAGTTCTTTTCTGTTACAGCTTTAACAATAGCTTGAATTTTAGTGAAATTATTTACACCAACTATGTTAATTGGTGGTGGTGGCGGCGGCGGTGTTGGTATGGGTGGTGGCGCTGGTTGTTTAGATAGTTTTTCTTGTTGATTAAAGGTTTTTTCAATTATTTCTGGCGATGAGGATGCTTTTCTTTTTTTGTTGGCTCGTTTTAGTATCCAGTTTGTTTCTCTTTCAAGTTCTTCTTCATCTGTCGAGTAATTTGAATTTTTTTCGCTGGCAACATTATTCAAACATTTTTTGTTTGGATTGATATTTTCATTTTTAAGAGTTTTATTCTCATTTCTAATTTGTTCGATTTCAGTTTTCATTTGGGCTATGATAGATTTTAGTTCATTTAATTGTAATTTTAGCTCTGTATTTTCATTTAAAATAATTGTACTATTTGTATTGTTTGCATCTTTATATGTTGTTCCTCCCCCAGGGGGAGGATCGGATGTAATCATATTTTTAGCACTTTATCTTTTGAATTATCTGGTAATGTCCTTTGATAATTTATATTCAGTACACTATTAAACACTAGATGGCGCTAACTCGCGCAACAGCTGACTCCCGGAACAGCTGACTTACGGAACAGCTGACTGCTAAGTGCAAATAGTTTTAATAGATTTAATTTGTGTTAATTTTCGCGCGTGGAAAATCCCGTATTTCTGTTATTATATTTTTAATAAATGGTTTTTTTTTAATGATAAATTCCTTGCGAATTACGTGGTTAAACGCGGCGAAACCAAAGAGAATCGATGGGACTCTCGCAAAGCTACGTCCCGGTACCTGACACGGATCTGCAGGGCAGTAATTACCGACGAATCTGGCAGAAAACACGGAGCACTAAGTACGCACGTCTTTCTCAACCGTTTGTTTATTAAAATATTTGATTATTTCGCTAATATTGCTCCAAAAAATCTGAAATTTTAAATCTGAGTTTGTATAGGCACTGTCGACAACTTCAACAAAAATGGGCGAGGTTGGATCAATTTAACGCACACTTTCAAAAAAAGGGTGGATCTATTTTTACGCCTACCGCCATTTGCTCAGAAACTTGATGTGCTAAATAGAAAACATGTAACGGGATGCCCCGGAAAGAATAACAGGATAGACAAATTGTTCCCCGCCCACTTATTACGCCCTCAATTTATTTAATTACTTAAAAATATACGATGACATTTCTAATATTGTTCCTAAAAATTTGGGATTTTGTTTCTGAGTTTGTATGCCGATACTTTCACAGCCGTAACTCAGAACTCGGGAGTACCGGGAAGTACCGGGAAGTTCTGCTACCATTTTTTTTAAGTGGCATTGCAACTTGCATGCCGGGCATTTGCTAAATATATGAATACATAATATATATATATTATATATATATATATATATATTATATATATATATATATATATATATATTAATTAGGGTGATTAATTTTGCGACACCTTGTATATATATAATATATATATATACAAGGTGGCGCAAAAATTAATCACCCTATTGGAAGATGCTCTCATTTTTGCAAATGGCCGCCAATGTCAAATCTGTTTTGACATTTGTGGACTAGACAGATACAGAATACAAGTGAATAAGCCATGGAGCGATACACTCCCCAAGAACGCGGAATAATTGTATCTATTTTTTTGCGTAACAATTCGTCTGTGGTGTTGGCAAAAATCATAATGAGCGATGAGGCTCATTTTCACCTCAGCGGGTACGTGAACAAGCAAAATTATCACTTCTGGGGGAACCGAAAATCCCGCGAGTGATGCACGAGAAACCATTACACCCGCTCAAAGTGACTGCGTGGTGCACTGTTCATGCTGGAGGAGTCATCGGGCCGAACGCCGCGGGTCAAACGACAACAGTGGACGGTGCGCGCTATAGGGCAATGTTGACCGAGTTTTTTCTGCCCGAACTGGACGAAATTAGGACTGGTGGACATGTGGTCTCCAATAGGACGGAAGCAACAGCACACACTGCACGAGCCACAACCGACATTCTGAAGGCCGCGTTTCCGGGTCGCTTAATTTCGCGTTTTGGCGATGTTGCACTGGCCCGCCAGATCGCCCCGATTTAACGGTCCCGGACTTCTTTTTATGGGGTTTTTTGAATGTCTCGTGTTTACATCAACAAGCCTGAGACCTTGGAAGCCCTCAAGGAAAATATCCGACACGAATGCGAGAATTTATCGCCCGAAACTCTCGCCGAAGTGATGGAAAATGCCATAAAACGAGCCCGTATGGCAATCAATTGTGACGGCGCCCATTTATCCGTTTTCATCTTCTCGACTTAACACAATTAATTCTAAAGGTCTAAATAAACATAATCAAAAAACAGAATCGAAGTTTTTTATTTAGAAAAAAAAAAAAGAGCCAAACAACATCGGATGACTTTTGTTGCACCACCGTGTACATAAATATATAAAAATATAAATATATCTAAAATATATATATATATATATATATATATATTATATATATATATATATATATATATATATATATATATATATATATATATATATATATATATATATATATATATGTATATATATATTATATATATATATATATATATATATATATATATATATTATATATATATATTTGCTCAGAAACATGATGTGATATATCTAAATATATATATATATATATATATATATATATATATATATATATATATATATATATATATATATATATATATATACAAGGTGGCGCAAAAGAAGTCATCCGATGTTGTTTGGCTCTTATTTTTTTTCTAAATAAAAAACTTCGATTCTGTTTTTTGATTATGTTTATTTAGACCTTTAGAATTAATTGTGTTAAGTCGAGAAGATGATAACGGATAAATGGGCGCCGTCACAATTGATTGCCATACGGGCTCGTTTTATGGCATTTTCCATCACTTCGGCGAGAGTTTCGGGCGATAAATTCTCGCATTCGTGTCGGATATTTTCCTTGAGGGCTTCCAAGGTCTCAGGCTTGTTGATGTAAACACGAGACTTCAAAAAACCCCATAAAAAGAAGTCCGGGACCGTTAAATCGGGCGATCTGGCG